>KK118350.1:0-12600 GCA_000611955.2 Stegodyphus mimosarum | reverse complement strand
ACGATATATGCCAGCATCCTATTGATATTTTGGAATGTAGAATGCTTTATGAAACATTATTTTTTAATTATGTTATATGCTATTAAAACAAAACAACATTTTATTGTGTTTATACTTTCAAGTTGAGAAAAATATATGAAATAATCATTGTTCACATTGTTGAATTAAACTAAACTGGCAAGTCATTAAATATACTATTTTTTACGAATGTATTTCAGCTACTGTGTAAAACAATGTGTTTAAGTATGTTTATAATTTATTGAGCTATGTTTCAGTTTTCGACGCATCACATAAACTGTAATAAATTAGTAATGAAATGTTGCATATTTTAGTTTTGTAATTATTTGGGAGTTTTTTTTTTTTTCAGAAAATTTCACCTTTCATCTTCCTTCATAATTTTGGTAAAATTTGTCGAATCCGGAGATGTTTGATTAGAATATTTTCTTTGTATACACTAAGTTATAATTTTCTATAAAATATGACTATATTAAAGCTTACAAGAAAAAGTATCACCGACTTTTCTAGCTTTCAGTACTTAAACGTATAAATCACACTTCAGCACGAAGTAGCCTTTAATTAAAGACTCGCATCATAGGCTTAAAGTAGTCACTATCATTAAAACACTATAACTGCGGTGATTATTCACAAAATCAGTTGCAAAGAAAACAAACTTTATTATCACGGAAGTAATCAATAACGCTCTTAGCGCTGTTACATCGTTCTCGCACTTGAATATCTATTACTGTTGCCATACACAAATTACTAAACTATACTCGCAAAATCTAAGTGAGGCTTGCTCATGAGCCAGGAAATATAAAATACAAAATAATAAACATTAAAATAAGTAATGTATTCTTAACATCCTCCCACCTTTTGATTATAAATTATAATCAAAACATAAAAACTACTTTAAACCATTTTAACTTTAAACCATTTTAAGTTACTACTTTAAACCATTTTAAGTTAATATTAAAAAACATATGTATATCCAGTTCTAATCAAATAAACCACCGAAATATTCTCAAGTATAAGAAATAATAATAACAAGCAATAAAAATGTATTTCACTAAAGCACATATTTAAATTATAAGTCCAGTTTTTCTGGAATCTTAATTTTTCTACCAGTCCTACTAAATTTTGGCTTGTTGTTAAAGGTACCATTGTCCTGTTTTGAGACAATCCTGGCTGCTTTGAGAACTTGGTCAAACTATTGGATTTCACAGGCTTAGGACAGTCAGTAAAAGATGCTATCTCAAGAGGATATATTCTCTGAATAGGACGAAGAAGTTCTTGGTGTAAAGTCTGCACCTTTACAAGTCGTACGTTACCGTCTTTACCTGGAATAAGCTCAGTAATGCGACCTAAAGGCTTATTTGTTAAACATGCTAAAAATTTCTGCTTTCAAATTTCTCTCAAAATCATTGGCTGTAAAATGAGTGAAACAAATATGTGCAGTATTTGGATTCCATTTCCAGGCTCGCCTACAGCGTTGAACCGAAATACTTCTTACTTCTTGATTTGAAGGAAATTTATGATATGTTATATCCTTAGTATCTGGACTACATTTTGTTTTTATGTAACTATTATTGCATACAGCTACAGTACATCGTGTTCCAGGCATTTTTAATCACACATTTAAACCAACAACGCGCAAATACAGCAGAACAGCGTCGGCGGGAAGGAATTTGGGTCTACGAGTGACGTGTTAGTGACGTCATAGAGCATGCGCAGCTATCGCTTTTTCGCTTTAAAAATGCGCCAACCTTATAAGAAAGTATTTTACTGATCTTGAACTCCACTGCTTCGTCTCTTCCTACAAAAGAACAGCGAACAGCCGTGAACAAGTCGGCATCATAAAAGCAATAGGGGATAGAGACCCATTAGCCTTCAGGACATCTCCCTTGCCGACCGTTTACACCTGGGCTCTAAAAATGAGTTTCTTTAAGTTAGTCCGAAAGAGGAAGTCTCTAATAATAACCAGCTGGTTGTTTTCCTAATGATGCATTTGCTGTTACAGTTTGTCACAGCACATTCTTTTCCTTTTCGTGATAATTCTTTTATGTGGTTCGAGAGGTTAGTTTCCAAATAATATACTGAATGTAAAAAAAGTAGGACTATCCCTAACACTTCATTGGGAATTTTAAAAGTGTACTATTGTTAAATATTTTGTGATTTTGCTCTTGAATTTTATGCGGCGTAAATGCGAAGGAAGGATACTTAATAATAAAGCTGAAAAAGGGGGGGAGAGAAACTGAAAGGTTTCAGATTTTAAATTACGTCCAAAGGGGTGTTTTTTAACATTTTGTGTGATGTCTTTTCGTGAAACGGACATTCAGAGTGATTTGACGCAAAATCCCAAAATGAAAATAATAGTTCCTCAGGGACAAAGCCCCTTGGACTAAAGTATTTGCATCACTGAGTTCAGGAATAGATAATTGCAAGTGCAAGATAACCTGCGATATTCGAAGAACACATAAAAAATCTTAAAAAAACCTTTGGTACGACTTTAAAATTTGGATCCTTTCTGATTTTCTTTCTTTCTGTCTTTTATTACAATTATTACTAATATTCGTACTGCTGCTACTACTACATATAAATGAAAAGTAATGATTGTTTCCATTATAAATTCAGGCTTCGTTGAAGGCGAACTAAACGGAAATTGCCGATAACCGTACGTCGAAAAATCGGTTCATCTGCCATACTCTGAATATCGTTCAACTCAGATTCGGTCAGAACTAGTTTTCTCGAGTCCTCTTCGCGAGAATTTTAAAGAAAAAAAAAAATCTCAAAGCGACCGAGCAGGAAATTCAATGAATAAAATGCTACCGCAGAGAGTCAGAAGCCTGCCTAATCGGGATTTCTCAGTAGCATTGTCAGAAATCACAACATTAGTCATATATGGAGCAGCTGCAAGATGTTATGACGGCAGCTAAAGCTCCAAGGAAATGGCCAAACTATGACTTTCCGACATGTTTGAACACTTCGGAGAAAAATAATAATGCGAATGCAAGAAAATACAATAAAGGCCGCTTAATTTACCACGGTTATTGTTATCATTCGGATATTTTTGTTCAGCTGTTGAAGTCTCGCTCGTTTATATACGAAAACACGCAAAATGTTCGAAATTCGGTTAATGTTACCAAAATATTACAGAATGATTTATTGCTCTGCTTATGTGATGTACGAAAACATGGAAAATACATTGCTTAATGGAATGAAAGATTGATGTTATCAAAATATTATAGAATATTTTTTCCCGTTTATGTGCCAAAACATGGAAAATACACCTTTCGTTGGGATCAAAAAATCAGTTAATGTCATCAAAATATTATAAAATGATTTTTCTTAACCCTTAAACACAGAGGTGGGGTCTGTATGACCGCGCCAATATTCTGAATCTGCGAAATTGCTTTAAGTTATATAGTTATTCTTCTCCTTTTCAGTACTTTCAACTTGACGTAAAATATAATTATTCCTAAGTTTTTATTAAGCTCTATCCATTAGTTTTTTTTAAAATAATTTTTAAAATTGGGCCGCGATCCTATAGACCTCATCTCTGCGTTTACGTTATTTTTTCTCGCATGAGGGGAGAGGGCTTTATTACTACTTCAGTCATTTCAGCAGGTGGCCTGAAAAGAGATAGCGCCAGATTGGAAGAAAACTGATTTTTGGATGTTATCATCATAATGAGTGAAACCACGTATGGAATGAAGGCTTCAAAAGCCAACACTGTAAACCGAGAAATAAAAATGTGCATTCAGAGAGTGCTAGGAGTTTCCAGCGGAATCTATTCTTACTCGCATGTAACTGATACCCTTAAAAAGTGCAAAACATGCTCTCTTATCCCCCTAGACTGAGAAGAAAAACTGCCTGTCTGTGTTTCAGCTGCAAGGATCCGATAACGAATGTGCCAAAAGAATTTGCAAAAATTAAAATTGCGTTGAAAATGCTTGAAATAATGTGCCGCAGTTTTTTAATATTCTTTATATATAATTTATTTTTTGCATTATTTTATTTAATCCGGATTCTGTAGATGGAAAATTATCAAATAGTTTAGTTTGTACGCATTTGCAAGTAAGTAGTGTTTATTTTATTTATTTGACTAAGCGTTCCGTACTTTTTCATATGTGATTTAAAAATTAATTTTTAATGCATTCATTTCAGAGTTCTAAAAAGAAATAATTACTTCAATATAACAAACAAAGCGTATTAATGCTTATATAATAACAAGAATACATTATTTTGAAACTCGATATTTTTAAAATGCATAAAACAGAGCGCGGTCTGAGAGAGCCTTCCTCTGTGTTTACGTAACAGAAAATGAACGTCTGTACTTAAGGGTTAACCAGTGGCTCGGCTAGAGCTTTCACCGCCCGAGGCTGTCTCTGAATTCATGATATAGAAACAAATATCTAACAAGAAATGGCATTCAATTCATGACAAGAATGGCATAGATAAATTATTACATCTATTTTTGAAGAAAAACTTTAATTCCAATATTTTAGAGTTGTGTTATTATTTGACTTCAGGCAACATTTAACTTTTGAAAGCACGTTTCATAAAAGATAATAAAGAACTGCTTTAACCTTTCGATAAACTATGAAATACGAGGGTAAGTTGAAAAATAAGTTTCCCCTGTCGACTGTGGTCAGAGTTGTGTATGAAAGTCAAAAAATAGAATGAAACATTAAAGATATGACATACCTTTACTTTATTATTCTCGTACGAGTACGTTGAGACATTTGTCATATCGCTTGATAAGCTTCAAAAAGTCCTCCAAGAAAAATTCAGGGCTTTGCATATGGAAGAAGCGTTGAACGGCTATGGGCGAAAGGCGACACAGCAGGAAAACGCGCAAGTCACCGATACACCATTGGGTAGAGGTCGCTGCAAATCAAGCAGATGGCGCTGTTGCAGTGCCTGAGCAAAGCGGAGAGCAGCCTCTCATTTGAGCTCCGGTAGGTATGGAGAGAAGGTGCGTTTTGAATTCGTGGTCAAAGGAGGAAGTGAGAGCGGTTATCCGCTATGAATGGCCACGTGGAGTATCAGGAACAGAAATTCATAACCGCCTCATGGAAGTCTATGGGCCAGGTGGGATGTCGAAGAAAATGGTGTCGCACATTCAGTGATGGACGTCAGCAAGTGGAGGACATACCGAGAACTGGACGGACGTGCACGGCCACTACAGAATCAAATGTCAGGAAGGTGGATGACATGATTAGAGCGAACCGGCGTATCACCATCGATGAAGTAGCGGAAGAACTTGGAGTCTCACATGAGCGAGCTCAAAACATCATCCACGACATTCTTCGATACAGAAAAGTGTCAGCACGATGGGTGCCCCGACAATTGACCTCGACACACAAGGGACAACGCATGGGGGTTAATACTGGAAGCAATACTGAAGTGAAACAAGCCGTTCAACGCTTCTTCCATATGCAAAGCCCTGATTTTTTCCTGGAGGGCTTTTTGAAGCTTATCAAGCGGTATCACAAATGTCTCAATGTACTTGGTACCTATGTGGAAAAATAAAGGTATGTCATATCTTTAATGTCTCATTCTATTTTTTGACTTTCATACACAACTCTGACCACAGTCGACAGGGGAAACTAATTTTTCAACTTACCCTCGTAATTGACTGAAAACGTCTGCAACTAACACGAGTTGTGAAGACTTTAATGCGTAGGTGCACATTGACGAAAATATCAAGTAGTAGCTTCAGTGACTGAAGAAGATACTGCTTTCTGAAAGAAATTTCCCGAAACATGTGCCATTCATATTGTCACGAATTTTGCACATAGATAGATGATTTTAGTGTGTATAGACGTTAGGTTATTTCGAAGCAGGAGACATGAAAAATAAGCAACGCCTTCGCCGGGAATCGAAGCACGCACCTCTCGGTTACGTATCGAGCGTGCTGACTACTACACCACGAAGGCTTGCGAAGAAGGTAGGAAAAATACTTTATATACTCCTCCTTTTAAAGGGCGACTGGGGTTTTGGGTACCAGTTGACAAAACCCGGTGGTGGAGAATCATCATCCACCACCTTTTTACTTCGGAAGCCAATGTAGAGACATTAGGTTATTTCGAAGCAGGAGACATGAAAAATGAGCAACGCCTGCGCCGGGAATTGAACCGCGAAATTCTCGGTTACTCGTCGAGCGTGCTGACCACTACACCACGAAGGCATGCAAAGAAGGCGGGAGAAATACCTTATAAGTGTCATTATATTTGCATTTTTCTGTATAATGTAACATGGAAATCTAGAGAGATGATGTTCTGACAAAAAAGTATGATCACATGGCCTAGATCGCAACTAAAAGGTAATTGAGTTAAAGGCTAATTGAGTTAAAGGCTTATTCAGTAAAAGGCTATCTCGCAAATTTGGTTTGAAAATCACCAACATTTTCGTCCGATCCTGTATAACTGTAATGTATATTTTAACTGAATAACTGTAATTGATGTTCTGTGGAACTGTAACAGTATTCGGCCTTCATATGCCAGCCAGTAATTTCGAGAATCAGAAAGTACTACAGTTATCTGGGGAAACGAGCGATAATTACAAGAAATCGGAGAGAGCATCTGCTGTAAGTTGTGAGTTGTTAGTTCAGCGCGAGTTCGGAGTACTGAGGTGTATCCGCGTTAGCTTCTCTCTTTAGATGAGCTTTGAAATGCTCATCTAAAGAGAGAAGTTTTGTTTTAAGTGTAACTACTGACTGAACGCTGTGTTACTTTTGATAAAATAAATTTTATTTGTATCCTTACGAACCCGTACTCGCGCAGCAATATGTACACGTTTGCTTAATGATTCCAGATAATACTTCATTAATGACTTTTCTTTGTAATTCAAATATTGTGAATGTGAGTATTATATTAAATTAAAATATTTCGAGGGATCTTTTTCTCCTCACTTAATGTCATCCAAAGAGCGGCACTTGCTTGACCTTTTAAAATGAAGTGAAAAATTGTGAATCAAAACTGTGTAAGGTTTTAGTTAAACTAACAAAGTTTTATTTTAATTTAAATCTTTCTATCTCTTCTCATGTTTCAACTTCCCGTCAGAAGAAGCGCGCGTTTTCAGCTTATGCTAATTTGAAGTAGAGCCAAGTACTATTTAAACCAGTGGTAGAAACATCTCAGTGTGAGAGAGCTGTTAGTCTCAGATCACGGTCATTCTGTTCGACGTTCGCCTGACCAGCTGGCAGCTAAATTCTAAGCCATAGCGCTTACTACATGATTGCTTATTGAAATAAATCCAAGTGCGCTAGTATTAGTAATTCTTGCTACGCACCATTTAGTTAGAGTCCAACTCCGCGATTAGCTCTGTGAGCAAAGATTAATCAAATTTCTATTTAGCTTTAGTTTAAATTTATCTGATTGTTCATTTAGAGCCAAGTGTGGTCTTTACTTTCTGTATCCCTCCCGAGTTGGGAAGTGGTTGTAAATAATATTGATTTAATAAAAGAGGATTTTAAATCCCTTCCAAGTGCAGTTATTCTACCACGTATACCATAGTATCTACAACCAGAAAATAGCTGCATTCAGCTCCCTGTTCCAGATCAGGACTTAAGGACTTTAAGGAGTTACTTTAAGATGTTTGCCAAGAACATGCACAGAACACTCAGTTATGACAACTGTTATGGTTTATCAGTTAACATCCATATTTTTCGAGCCAATAACAATTCCTTCATTCTGAGTTCGTCAGTTACTCAAATGTTAGAAGTACCCGGAATACATATTTGCCTTCAATTAGCCGACTCAGTCTGAATATTTTGTATCTACATTTAAGTACGTTTACTGTTTTGCTCCCAAAATGGTGACAGTTATTTTTAAGGGTATGGGAAAATAGTTTTGATGTACCCAGAGGACAAATAACAGTGAATTATCCGCGATGTCCCATTTCAGGCATTCTGGAGGTGACATAAAAAATCGTGTGATTTCAGGATTATTGTTGTCCTTCTCTGCGGGTGCTTTGGAGACCATTTCATTTATCTTCATTACAGATAGTGAGAAGACACTGGAGGCAAAATTCGCGTATTTTAAGTTACTCCGGAATAAGATCAAACATATCCCTTGTTTTAATACCACACAGTAACTCCGTTCGGTCGATTGTTGTGAAAAGTCTAGTTCCCATGTCGTAAAATTCTCTTTTGCGATGAATCACATTTTAAAAAAATCTGTAAATCACTCTGTTGTATTATTGACGATTTTCACGGTTCTTAAGAGCATTTCGATTTTCCTACAGACTTAATGCTAACCAAATCACCAAAAGTTTCCATTTTTTGCTTTCAGTGTTTCAGTTTTCGAGATGTAGAATTTTTTCAAATATTGGGTTGGCAACTAAGTAATTGCGGATTTTTTTTAGAAAATCAAAGACAATTTTTTCATGGAACTACATAACTTTATTCTGTAATGTATTGCCCATTTTGATCAATGACCTTTTGCCATCTTTCAAGCAGCATCATAATCCCACGTTCATAAACCTTCTGGTTTTTATTAGCAAAAAACTGAATCAGGTACGATTTGACATCATCATCATTACTGAAATTTTTACCATTCAAGGAGTTTTGTAAAGATCGAAACAAAAAGTAATCAGATGGTGCAAGGTCAGGACTATATGGTGGATGGGGCAAAACATCCCAACCAAGCTCCAATAATTTTTGCCGCGTGACCAAAGAAGTGTGTGGCCTTGCATTGTCATGATGGAATACAACACCTTTTCGATTTGTCAATTCGGGCCGCTTTTCTTCAACTGCACTGTTTAATTTCGTTAGTTGTTCAATGTAGTCATCAGTGTAGTCGGTTGGGTGGTAAGAGTTCAAAGTAGACAATTCCTTTGTAATCCCACCAAACTGATAACAAAACCTTCTTTTGATGAATATCAACTTTTGATTTTGTTTGAGTTGGTTCACCTGGCCTACTCCACGATCTTTCCCGCTTGATATTGCTGTAAATAACCCCTTTTTCATCGCCAGTTATCAATCGTTTTAAAAATGGATAATTTTCATTACGTTTCTTTAGCAAATCGCAGCTGTTAATGCGTTGCATTAAATGCGTTTCCTTCAGTTCGTGAGGAACCCATGTATCGAGTTTTCGAACATAGCCAAGTTGTTTTAAGTGATTTTTAATGCATGTATGTGATACATGAAGCTTCTCTGCAATCTCACGTGTTGTACTGTGACGATCCGAATCGATTATTACTTCGATTAGGTCGTCATCAACTTCAACTGGACGACCAGAGCGTTTTTCATCTTTGAGTGAAAAATCACCAAAACGAAATTTTGCAAACCAATTTTGACACTGCCGTTCTTTTAAGGCTTCGTCACAATAAACAGCACATAACTTTTTATGAGCTTGCGATGCGTTTTTCCCTTTGCGGAAATAAAATAGCAAAATATGACAAAAATGTTCCTTTTGATTTTCTATTTTTCAACGAACGCCAAACGAAAACTACGCAACCGATCAAAAAACTTTTTTACTGATTCACAGCTGAATTGCCAACTATCAAATAATAAAATGTGTTTTACATTTGTACTACGTCTGCAAACCTAAAAATTCAACTGAAGCCATCTATGAGTGAAATCCGCAATTACTTGGTTGCCAACCCAATAGTTTAGCCGCGTTTATGCTTTAGAAATCGGCATGATCCTGTTTCAAGATAATAAATTACACTGAATTGTAATTAAATTTTAAAGACATCTGGTTCTATGTATTAGGTGTAATGGTCAACGTCATTAATGGCTTATCTAAAGCGTTGTCCGAACTAACCTGAAAGGGCGTGATATCACTTTCTACGTATTTCAGAATCACGTGATCTTCACTTGAACTCTGAATGGAAAGAGGCTGAAATGACACGATTTCTAAAAAAGCCTTAATGAGGAAAACCTGAAATCGAATAGAACCGAATTAATGTCCCCCGAAATTGCAGCTACAAGTGACAAAATTAATGAAACTGTCGCAAATTTTATCAAATTTTTGAAGTTTTTCCGTCACCTAATGTGTGACCGGTTCTGTTAAACCTCTTGTGTGAGATCGCGCCATTTCGCTTCTTGCAATTTCTGGATTACGCGTTTTTTCTGTGTTTTATGAAAGCGCTAATAATTGTATAACTGTGTTTTTTAGTGATTACACCGATTGTATTTCTTATTCATTATGGAGGGAAACGAATTTTCCCGTTAAATTCTACCTGAAATGGATTATGTGAGGGGGCCATGTGTTGGACATTACTACGGAAGTTTTGGAATACGGAAATGATATATTGGATGAAAACTGGCAGGAAGTGATTGCAAAAGAAAATTATACGATTTCGTGCATGCAGTACATCGTTGTGAAAGGATCAAAGTGGACTTGGAATCTCGTGGAAGAGTTTATTCAAGAATTGTGAAAGCAGCAACGAACGAAGAATTCCAGAACCAGACACAATTGGATTACAATATAAGCATCGCCGAGGGACTACTGCATATTCTTAAAGGTAAGTGCGAATCCTTCGGTGCTCATAATCCTAATGTTGCAAGTTATTCTGCTCATGATGTGATACTAAATGTTTAGGATTGTAATGCTAAACTGAATGATAATGGTAATTCAAGTGATAATGATGTTATATGTTTAATGAAAATGCTAAGGATAAATCTGTTAAGCCCAAAAGGCCTTAAAAAAAGAATATTGAAAGATCGATAAACGACTGCAGGGATGAGGATGGTTTTATACAGCCGAGAAATACCGCTCGTCCCTCAAAAATAGTTCAGCTAATGTTGATGTGATAACTAGTAACAAATTCGCAAATTTACCTATTGAAAATAAATGTAATGACACTGCTACTGAAACTGATATGGAAATTTCTACCGAGCCTGGAACTGAGGTTATTCAGATACCCAGGATAAAACCTACAGTAAAACCCAGCATTAAGTTTATCAGAACTGGTGTTTCTCCTAGTTGATTTCGCAAACATAACTCAAGTTCTGAGTAGGAACAGGGAGCTTATTAAAAGCTATGTTCGTGCGTGTGTAGAAGATACAACCAAAGATAAGAAGGGTTCAAATTCTCCTTTATTTGCTTATCGATTTTACAGAAGGTCCCGCTTTTCGGTATACTAAATCCAACCACTTGAACGTAAAAGAATATAAGACTACTAACTAACTAAAAATATAAATAAGAGCTAACTTTTAATATTGTTACAGATTTCATATTTATTTGGCTATTTATTTAGAATTGTAATTAAAATTGCTTTATTTTCCCGTGCAACGCACACGATTTTTGATCAGAAAGCTACGTCGGAAAAATAAAAATAAAAGCGCACGTGCATTTAATATTTAATAAAAAAATATCTCGTAATTACTGTTGCCATCCAGAAAAATCGATATTGTTCTATCGATAATTAAAAAGCTTATAAAAGCCGAATTGAAACACCTCATATCAGTTGTTGTTATTGTTGTAATTGTAGCTGTTTAAAGCGAACTGCTGTTTGTTTACTTAATGCTGCAGCGATTTCGCTGTGAGATAGAATTAGTTTATCTGTTTTGAATTGAGTTTTGCTAAACGTTTGAGATATTGTGATATTCTGTGAATATCTCTGAAGAAATATTTCAGCATTTTGATTTATTTCTTGTGGAAAGAATAAACTTTGTTAACTTCTTAACGACTTGCGCATTCAATCCATAACGAACCCGTACGCACGCAACAATTCTTGGTGTCAAGAGTGGGATTGCATGCCTTTAACTAGAGCAATGGAAAAACAATTAAGGCAGTGTATGGCCGCCTTTGCTGCATTTAAAGAAGCGATTAAAGCTGGCCAAGAATCCGTTAACGAGGAGATGAAAGAAGGTAGAAAATCCGTTAAAGAAAAGATGTAAACTGGACAAGTCTCCGTTAAAGAAGAGATGAGAGCCGTTAAAGCAAGTCAAGAAAAAATGAAAAAAGAAATTACTTGCATAATAGAAAATAAATTTGAAGCTATGGAAGGCAGAATAGACGCGTTTGAAAATAAAGTTTCTTCTGTCACAAAACATATAGAAGAGAGAGTTTCTGCCATGGAACAAAAAATCGATTACAGAGTTTCTGCTGTGAAAGAATAAATTCAAGAAAGAGTTTCTGCAGTGGAACAACAAATTAATGACAAAGTTTCCGCAGTTGCCAAAGAAGTTGATATCTTAAAGAAATTCGTAGCGATGGCAGGGAGCAATACCGATGGATATAAAGTTTTACCCATGCCTGCTCGTCCCTGTCTGAAGCTATCGCCATATGATGGAAAGACTTCCTGGCAAGTATATAAGACTCAATTTTCTATAGTTGCAGAAGCAAATGGATGGGATTCCCAAGCTAAGGCCTGCCACCTTGTCGCTTCTCTGAGAGCAGACGCAGCGGATATCCTTCAGACTCTTCCCGAAAACAAAAGGCTAGATTTAGAAGCTCTGTCCGGTGTTTTGGAGCTGCGTTTTGGGGAGAAGTGTTTAAAAATTATAGCAGGCTTCAGTTAAAATCCCGTCAAAAGAAGCCTACGCAAACACTCAAGAGCTCGCCACGGATGTTGAAAGGCTGTCCCAAAGAATATGTACTGTTAAGAAGGAAAACTTCGCAAAAGCAGAAGTGGCTCCCTTCCAAC
>KK118348.1:180152-214075 GCA_000611955.2 Stegodyphus mimosarum | reverse complement strand
AAGAGCAGTAAAATTATAAAAAGTGATAAATATATACGACACTTTTCATAATTTTATTACTCAAAAAGTTTAATATCTCAGTGAATGTATCTTTTCAACGCTTGGATTTTGGCAAAAACAGAATAACAAGATGTTTGGAAAAAAAAAAGATAAGAAAAGGAAAGTAACTTACTCTCTCCCCTATTCAAAGCTATATCTCGTTACTAACCAATTTACATTATAGGAGGGATTTTGTCGCCCGGAGTGAAAGATTAGAGGTCGATGCTTGCAAAGGACGAAGGGAATCGGCAGGCTCCTAGAAGCCTCAATCCCCAGTGGGTGGTAAATTACCATCTGGGAAGCTTTAATTTTAGCATAAAATAGTTTGCAAATCCAAATGGAATTAATTTCGAGAAATGTTTCAGAAATTTTACAGAAAATAGTTAATCTAAAGTTGATACAGCAAATTAGTTTCTGAAATTAATACGCGAATGCTATTCAAATGCGAAAATATCTCCATGCTTTTTTATCTTTTTTCTAAGACTTACGTTTGAAATCTAGCAAAAGTGCTAAGATAACTTCCTGCTGGTCTTTATGGCAATTAAGAGTTTAGAATAGGAAAGTAGTTCGTAAATCTCAAACAATGAAGTACTTTGTTCAGTTTTCCTAATATTGATAAATTCCTTCATTTCATAAATCTGAGAGAACATAGTATGAATTTATAGTAAATCCGAGACATAAAGATGAATCACTGTTTATTTCCCAGAGGTCAGTTTTCCTGTATTAATAAATATTTTAATATTACTGCAAATTACATTTAGCACTAATTAACGTTGTGTTCCAACTTCTGCAGTAGTAGTAGTAGAAGTAGTGTGTCGTTGAGCTACCTCCAGATCACGGGTAGGAACCCACGTATGATTTTCAGCTATCTCTACGGAGTATATCTACTAGCTGCCAAACCCTAAATAGATGTGGATCGACACTTCAGATGGTATTTGTAAATATTAATTTTTAAATTGAAGTATACTAATACAATTTTTAGAATGCAAGAGAAATTTTTAAAAAAGGCACTAAAGCAATTCAATTAACAATATACACATATATATTTACAAACACGAATGATAATATTAACTTATAAATTTGAAATGTACTCATAAAGTTAATATCCATTTGCATATACGGTTTCAAGTTCCATATTCCGTAGAATCTTTAAGAATGAAAGTGCACTACGCAATCTGTGGAATAGTACCGATATTCCGACAAGCTGAATGTTTATTTTCTACTATACTGGAATACTTTTCACTGAATTCATCATTATTAAATTGTCTATAGTGCGCTGATTAAATGCTACTGAATTGTCATGTGTTCAGATTAATTGAAATCGTAGAAGTGCAGCTAAGAAATTCCTTGAACATGTGAGTTAGGCTTTATATTATTTTACTACTGGTACTCTTAGTTCTCTCTTATCTTGGCTAGCACTTCCCTGTCACGAATAATGTCATATTCCGAATTATTTCTGGTGATCCATGCATAAAATCCTGCAAATTCATGTTTGGAGTTATAGCGCGCGAGGTCAATGACCCTTACGAAAGAGATATTTCCGTGGAGGAATTCTTAAGGAAAACGGGCTTATATTCACCCTACACATAGGGCAGTGTGTATTTTTAATATATGAACGCATCAAAAATCCTAGCGATTAGTCATCGGTGCATGAATAGGATACGCCTAAAATAATACGAAACTTCTTTAATTTTTGAATTAATAATACGTAATAAATATTAATATATTTAAAAGTTTTGGAAAAGAAATAATCATCTTTAAAAACTAAATTTAACTATCATTTAGTTTGTTTGTTTCAATGTAAAGTGTTGTTTGAAACAAATGAAGTGATAAGACTGATGCATAGCTGTATAAATCATTAGCATAAAAACCTTAATTTTGCGTTCAAGATTATTTCAGAAATAAAATATTTTTTACTTATTAGTTAGACATCAAGTTTCAAGTGCCGCTGTATGCCGACGATAAGCTTGAAGCATGTTAAGCTTAGTTCCGGTGATTTGCAGTCAGTTGTAGCGTTGCAGGTGTGTGAATGCCTGTGTATGACCATAAGCCAGGATAGAAAATAGTATATAGAACGTTGCGGTAATATTTATTTTTCCCTTACGGTCTCACAGTGATTAAATGTTTAAGGCCGTTGAATACTGGCAGTTTGACCCAGGTTTGAACCCAAACAAACGAACAATTCTTACCTGTTTGATTTTTGCGATTTTCTCTATGTGTAACATGACCCAGTTTCCCACAGAAGGGGCTCCACGAAGGCCTTTAGCTCTCGTGTGCTTTGCTGTATTTAAATAACCCTAACCCACATACTGCGACATCTATCACACTAAATCAGTATATAAGATTTCAGAACAAGATTTTAAATATGACTCCGGATCCCCACTGGCAGAACATCTGAAATCACTGAACACAGCTATCTCCACACGGGTTCAAATCCTGGCGAACGAACTGGTTGCATGGAAGTTTGCTTGGCATTTTTACAAGTGGAACGTGAATACAAGGCAGATAGTCTTAGAAAGTTTCTTTCCTTTTGAGCAGATAAACAAACGCGTGCTTCGCCGTAATCCGAATACATTAAATTCGTCTGTAGTTGACAGTTATAATTCTGTCTTTTTAAGGAAATATTAAGGTAAAAAACATGCAACTATCAAATTGCATGAGACAGCGAATATTTTAAAGCAATTAACATTTTAAGCAGCAAAACCTTTAAATGAACTCATGAACAACTGTAAGTTGCCGCCCAACTGGTACAGTGGTTAGCGTCGCTGACTGCTGTGCCGAAGAGCCCGGGCTTGAATCCCGGAAAAGGCATGGATATGTCAGTGCGGAATGAAGGCACTTCAAATGTGCGGGAAATCTCTCGAGAGTTTGATGGTAGGACAATAACAACTGAAACCTAAGCAGCCTAAAATAGGTATAAAACTTTACCGATTACGAAAGCAATCTAACAAAAATTCCTTGCCATCAGGCAATAAAAAATTCTACTCAAATATGAAGAGTTGAATTTTTATAGCATTTATTAAATTAAATTTGTGAGTGCGTACTCAATGTTTGGTTTTCCCTAACCTTCCATTCATCAGAATGCTGATAAGAGCATTAAGTGTGGGAGAGGCAAAAAATGTTTTAATTAAGATAATTTTTACAAAATGACAGCAAATCTCATAAGCGTGTATAAGATAAGTAATTCAAAATATGCGAAAATTCTTCTGATGACTTCTTTCAAACAGAATAATATGTATGCATAGAAGTAATACATATTTACTTCACTCATGGCATTTGTCGCTATGAACAGAAGATCGTCAAAGATTTTTAAACTACTTTCCTGATAAGCTATCGTGTTCAAAGTTTGTAAACATGTTGATTGCGGATGGATATCGAACTATGGCGAATGCAACATCATTCGCTGATAATTTCCAGGATATAACTTAGGTCTTGCATTTAATGCTCAATTAACAAAACATTCGTATATAAAATATAATAAATTAGCGCAATTCTAGAAAAACCGTAGCATATACATAATTTTAAAAATATAGTTACCTGAGCAAATTTGACCATTTTCTTCAGTACAGTACAATACGTTAAAACTAATTTTATAAAATTCCATTTACATTTTTTAAAATTTAATGTTGACAGGAATTTTTGCACATATTATCATTTGCAAAACAGGCTACAAATTTATCAAAACTTTATTTGCACCAATCACCAACATAAAATATTCTCTTAAATAAAATTTGTATAAAGTTTTTAACATAACTTCTGATTTCTGGCCGAATTATTGAAAGTCAGAAAATGTTTTTGATTCATATGAGAATTATTTGAGACATTTATTTGAAGTAAAAAAAATTATTATTCATTGTTGAAAAATGATTTTTTAATTGAAAAACTTCATTGAAAATATGTTATTAAGACTAAAAAGATAAAAGTTTTTAAAAAGTTTTATAAAATAAGATTTTATTCAAAACTGATCAATTTCATAATAAGCCAAAAGCAAAAAAAAGTAATTTATGGTATATTTTAATGGGAACAAGAGATTAATTAAGCTTCCTTGCAATAATCATGCCAATTTATATCACGAATCATAAAAGTGTAGGCACTTAAGTAACGAAATCAAATAGTCGAATCGCAATGTCAAAAATATATCAAGGGCGCCATTTTTTTTTATTATTCATGATACAAATTTGTTAAGAATTTTTTTAATTTGTCTGAATTTTTTAAGGAATATTATTTACTCTCTTATTCTTATTAATATATATAACAAATTACGGTATTCCTCTGCTCTCAGGATCGGATTAAAAAATGTATGTATGTATGTATGCATGTTTATATGAATGAATGTGTTCATGTATGCGTGTCGATATATATACGAACGTATGTATCTCTTTATACATATATTCACACAGACACATACACACGACATGCATACATACGTTCTTGAATCCCTTCCGATAGAAGAATAGTATCTAAATTACTTTTCTTTTTCTAATTTATTAATAATTTTATGAGTTAAAAATAAAAGCTTATTCTAAAAAAATCTTTATTTTTTTTAAATTTCTTAAACAACTTCTAAATCAAATCCTTAATTCATCTTCTGTTAACTTTCTAAACTAGTAACAAATTTCTTCTTTCTTTAGAACCTCTGTAAGACCGTTATCGTGTCAATAGCGCGGGAAAAGTTCTCCCCGCGCTATTGAGGGTCATTACCTATTGTCGTCAGAGTTGGAGCGATGCTTGTCCCCTTAGGCATTTGGGAGTGAAAGTGAGACAAAAATCCGGGCTAGGCGTTCTTCACGTATCTTTTAATTCTAACATAAACACGGGACAGCACAAGGGGATATTTAGAATGACAGTATTCCGGGTCAAACCGTCCAGGAGTCTGCGTAAAAGTGCGAGATATTCCGGGTCAAACCGTCAAAGGGTTAAGGCTCGCTTACTAATTGAGAAATACCACGTGACAGATTTCAGTGCTCAGGCAATAAAGTATTTCGAAATCTCCCCTTGGGCAGATGCTCAGATTCGGCTTCCAGAATTTTGGCAAAAGAGGTACTAACGAGTTTGTATATGGACACCTTTTTTTCTGACTACAGGCGCAAATACACTAGTTACGTTTTCGTACTTACAGACGGGTCGAAAGCAGTTCGGACATGGAGCATCTTTTGTTATTGAAAACCACATGGAGGGTAGAATACTACATGACGCCTGCTCAGTCTTAACTTCACAATTAAATGCTACGCATTATGCTCTTTTATTTATTTCTAAGCCACTTCGAAGACAGTTTATAATGTATACAGATTCGCTTTTTGCTTTAAAATCTTCATATGTTTATATCTTTACATGTTCAGCGAAGCAATTTTGAACACTTCTAGCACGATGTATAGTTGCATTATCGTTCATGAAATATCCGTTGCCATCAGAATAAAACTTCAACATTGCAGAGGGCACTTTATCTGCCAGTATATCTAGGTATCTCATGGCTGTTTGTGTACCCTCGAGGAACACCAGGGCACCATTTTCATGCCAACAAAACACGTCACATATCACGATACTCCCTCCAGACTCTTACACAGTGTGAGTAAGGCAAGATGAATTCATGGCTTCATGGGATTCTCCCCAAACTCTACGTCTTCCCGTGAGGGCAAAATAAGGTGTAGCGTGATTCCTCCGACCACATTACCCGTTTCCAATCCCCAGATGTCCAGTGTCTTCTTTTCTGACAACACAGCAAACGAATTCTTGCATGTCGGGCAGAAATGAATGGTTTTTCTCACATTCAACCGACTATGCATTCCTATTTTCTGCAATTTCCTGCACGTGGTTTGAGCTGAAATCTATTGGGAAGAGCCTTGGTTGACGATCTGTGTCAATTGAATCACAATAGAGTCCCTGTTTTGCCATACAATTCGTCGGAGAAGACGCCGATCACTGTCTTGGAAAACTGTGCTCGAACCGCAGTTACGTCTTCTAGAGAAGGATTGTGGGTTCCAAGTTTTGCAAACCTTTGATACGGCTGCTTTTGAGAACCCGGTGAAATTTAATTGAGATTTGCTGTCTTCGAAAATCGAGGTCCGTGGTAAACGGACACCAGCAATAAGCCCTTTTTCCCAAATGGTGAAAGATTTGTCGTTTTTCCCATTTTACTTCATTCATCGTGAAAAGCACTCTTACACCTTACGTAAACTAGCATTCTAACCACGTGTAACCCACGTCATGAAAAAATGACATACTTCATCCCTAGCAAGCATTAAAATGAAAATCTCAAAGGTTTCTAATTCATTAGCCAGTGTGTGTATTTTCAATACATCTTTTTCTCTGAAATCGTTTTATAATTTCGAGGAGAAAATTTTCATATCCTAATTCTTGCATACCAGAATCCGTCACATAAAACTGATTATTTATAGATAGATATCGTACAGAATACTTCCTAAATGGAAGAATGGATGCAAGCAGCTGAAATAACTCTTTTCATAAATGATTAAATAATTGACATATGTTCTGGTCTTATGGTACCAGACGTTAAATACTAACTGTTACAATTAAGACCTGAAATTAAATAATTTGCCTACAGTAATATCGTAACCAAAACTTCATTGCGTTGTGTATATCCTTCCCAAAACTAACCCGAACAACCCCTAAGACCAAGCAGGAGTACTGGTGTTAAAAACATTACACAAGACATCAAAAGAAAATACTCTGAATCAAATATATATAAATAACCAAGGATATTTATTGCAGCATTATAAGGAAGACACGCAATCTTTCAATTTAATTTCTAGATCTATGGTACCAGGGTGACAACTATTTAAAATAATGCATTTTAGAATTATTAATATATATTGCTATTTTCAAATATGCACCGAGATGAATTAATCAACAATTTACACTGTAAAAATTAATATTAACTTTTCATATGCCGTTATCAAACTCTGCTGGCCAGCATCAAAATACACAGGAAATTTTATGAATCACCGAGCATGGTGTCTTAAGTGATATTGATAGAGATTACTTAGTTCAAAAAAATTTCTTAATTTACTCAGATAAAAATTACATACATCAATTTAACAATCCCTTAGGCAGTTAGAAAATATTACATATTCATGTAGACCCGTTGGAGAAAAATGACTGCATTTATTCCTACATTCAATTACTCAATTAAAGGTAAAGTAGAATTTAAATTTTTAATCGTTCCTTAATTTGCAAAAATTAAAGTTAATTCTCAACCAAAAGTAGTAACAACTTAAAGTAAAAAGGTAAAATTTAGATAAGTTAACAAATTTAATACTCTATCTTAATTCATTATATATAAATTTTAAATTACAATCCAAGTTAAGGTTAAAAGGTCCTAAATAGAGTAATAGTGCAGCAGTTGCTTAAATAAACAGCCTGGATTTAAGAACCAGCAGAAAAACTTTTGACTAAAAGTTAAATAGAATTTAATTAGAAATTAAATACACATATAATTACTCCTTACTTTAATAATTCATAACTGGAAAATTTTTCTTCAATTAATCAAATCTCTTAAAAATTTTAATTAGCCTTATTACTTAGGAAACATGTTCACGGAAGTTAGGTTGAAAGCTGTACTAAATTTCAGGTGAAATTAACAATCAAAAGGTTGAACTCACTTGAAGGGAAGAATTTTGAAACTTAATTAAGCATTAACACATCTAATAGATTTTTCTCCGGATGACCAATCCATAGCAGGTGTTGAACAAGGCTCTCCTGACGACCAATCCTTAGCAGATGTTGAACGAGGGACTCCGGCGACAAACCTGGACACTTGGGTCAGACAATATGAAGATGGTAAGGTGCATTTGTGCAGCAAAACAAGAGCTCCTAAAGGTACCTCCCTTTTCCGTCTAGGCTCATCCTGGCGAGTTGATGGTAGTACTCGGATCTAAGTGACCGATCAGGAAGAAGCCGGATAAAGCTGGATTCAAGTTGCATCCACTATGGGGTTAACGCATTGATTCGATGAGAAAAAACAACATTCTAGACTCCTACACGGGGATGGTAAAGTGCGGAGGAGTAGGCGTTCAATTCATCGTTTTAGATGTACATCTTTATCTTATTCCTCATCTCCCCAAAAATGGTAGCCAGCAAGACGTAAACATGTCCACTACCGGACACCCCGGGTCAACATCGGCTCTTCCAGAGGAAGAAAAATGCAGGGTCTTCTTACAGCTGCGAATCCAAGGCAAAAAGGGCTGAACATGGCCTTGCACGACGATTTTAATCGTCCAGAATCCAGAATTTTCGAAAATCACCAAATTTGGTGAATTAGTATGCAAATCTCGCCAAACACAAAACAGTGCTGCGAAAACTTAGTTTTTCCTTCTACACACCAAAAAAAATTCCACCCTCGCCACCCCCTTCGCCAACAAGGAGGGGTGAGGGAAAGAATGCAACAACCCTACCACGCAACCGGACGCAGTACATGACCTTGACGAAGGGTGTGCTCGAAATGGACCCTTTTAGCAGAATAAATTTTTAGACACGAAATTCAACAATTTTAGCAATTAAATGGGCATAATTCTCCAACGGGGCGACGTACAGTCATGAAAGTAGATTCATAAGAAGGCTAAATTTTTTCTCTCTAAGAGGTATAAATTTCATCCATGTGAATAAAAAGGAAGTATTTTTAAATTTCAAATATTACGCAGAAAGCAACCGATTTCCCATTGTCTCCTTTTCCCGAAAGCTATTACTATCGAACGCGTAACGTAAGAATGAGAACTCTGTTTAACTCGCATAAAAATAATTGATTCAATAACGTAAGCAATACAACTCGTGAAGAAGGATTTAGAATAAGCATAAATTAGTGCATATAATTTACTCACACAATAATTAATTAACAAATAAACTGCAATTAACCACACATTAATCCATACTTCAAAATTAACTAAAATAACTACATAACACATATGCCTTTTTCATATATATGTTAGAAGGCATAAATAAATTCCAAGTTTGCAGTAACAAATTTAAAATAATAAAATAATAAAATTCTGAATATCAGTATCCATGTTACTGATAAAGCGAGGAAATCAGTTGATGTGTGGGTTAACGAGGTAATCTGCAAATTAACTTGGCCGATCAGTTAAAGAGAGAAAACTCGTTTTACTTCTTACATCGCCTAGTTAATGTGAAGATTATCTAGATAATCTGCGCATTACCTACTGTTTACTGGTAGCTGGATTCAACTAGCAGCTGAAAGATCCATGGGTCGTACGCCGGTGGGAGTACTGCTGTTTATTCTCGATTCTTGTTCCAAAAATTCGAATAGTCTCTGCAGTGGTGCTGGGAATAAAATATAAAAAACAGTTCGTCACAGCTTTGGAGGTGGTCTACTGAGTGCTTGTTCACAACCGCTCCACCAGTGGCCTATTGGTTTAGACACCTTAATGCTCGCAGTTCGGATCCGGATTCGATTTCCGGCGAACAGTCTGGCTGCACTGTCGATTATTCGGGGTTTTTTCCATACGTAATAGTTTACTTTATAAAAAGTCCTCGATGATATCATCCGTCCCTTTAAGCAGATAGCCCTTGTGGACTTTGCCGTATTCAAATAACTTAAAATAACTCCGTTTGTAAAGAATATAAAGAATTATCGCATTTCTTGCGGCTAAATGAGTAGCAAACAGCTACTCATTTAGCCGCAAGAAATTCAGCTGGAAAATCTGCAGTTCGAGCATCGGCCTGGGCACAGCTGATTGCTCACTCTTCTCGCTTTGAAAATTTTAATCATTTCTATATTTCTACGATAAGAAATTTCGAAATGCAGAAGGGAGATGTAAAAAATCACCTGTAAAAGAATAAATATTAGGATCAGAATGTTAGAACCTTTATGCACATTCCTTTCCAAAAACAATGCACTGCAAATAAGAATACTTTTCCTAACCATATGTTTCTAATACGACTCCAACTTTAAACTTTTTCGTGATGAAAGAAATTCATAGTGAATGGGACTTAGAAAGCAGCTTATAATAGATCACGTGAAGCGAGAAAAAAAATAAAGATTTTAATAACTTTGGGCAAAATTGCCATTAACGAAAAACTAAGAAAATAAAAATTACAAAATAAATACAGGGTGTTTATAAAGTCCCGGACCCATTTTGATGTTTATTAACTCATAAAATAATAAAGATATATTAAAATTAATAACATAAATGGTTAGATAGACTCAAAGGTTCATGAACCTTGTCAATGAACTTCCACGTGTGCCCTCTTCGTCGCACGGAGAATATCAAGTCGATATTCAATTTCATGCCAGGTACCGGCAAGCATGTCGGCATCCACAGAGACTATTGCTGTTGTAATTCTGGCTCTTAGGTCATCAATGTTCGACACTCTCCTCCTGTAAACGTTGTCCTTTACAAATCCCCAAAGGAAAACGCCCAGCGGCGTTACATCAGGTGATCTGGGTGGCCAAGGAATTGGACCTCCTCACCGAACACAGCTTCCTGTAAAATAGTCATTCAGAGAACTACGAACGATGGTACCCCAATGAGGTGGTGCACCATCTTGTTGCAAAAAGACATGTGGCTGAAGCTCTTCTAAACCGGTGTGCAAAAATTAAGGACGAAGTCGAAAAATTAGCATATCAGCTGAACGAAGAGGCAGAGCGGACAGAAAGACCAATCAGGAGATTAAATAAGGTGATGTACGGTAGCACATGCGCAGATATGCAGGTAGACGTAACGGGGGAGTGTCTGAGTAGTATAAAGCATGTTGTCGGTGTAAGATCAGTATTTCTGGCAAAGAGATTGCACGCCGTATAGCAGTTAAAATCACACCGAGTTGCTGCCTCAGCGAGAAATGGCGAATAATCAATCTGTTAGACGACATCTGGATGCTTTTACCCGAGGTCGAATCATTGGGAAGTTGGAGGAAGGCCGCAGTGTGACAAGTGTGGCTGCAGAGTTCGGAATTGCTCACAGCATCGTTTCACGACTTTGGAGACAATTTCAAACTACAGGAACAGCTATCCGGGGGTTTAGTAGTGGTCGTCCACGAGGAACCACACCCGCAGATGACCGGTATATTGCCTTACAGGCCAGAAGAAACAGGCGGCAGACAGAGGGAGAAATCGCTAGACACACGACTCAGGCGACTGGACGACCGATATCGCGTTTTACTTGGCCAGAAGACTGCACGGTGGTGGTCTGTTTGCACGACGCCCTGTACGGTGTGTATCTCTAACGCCTGCCCATCGGAGAAGGCGTTCTGTATAGTGCCGAGAACACCGGAATTGGAGAGACAATGAATGGGGACGAGTACTCTTTACAGTTGAGAGCAGATTTAGTCTGAGTTGCGATTCTAGACACATACACATCTGGACAAAGCGGGGAACACGCAATAGCCCCTTCAACATCATCAAAAGGGACTGTTTTGGAGGTCGTGGCGTTGTCGTTCGAGCAGACATAATGCTTGGTAGGCGGACCGACTTTCATATCGCCCAAGGAAGTTCGTCACCTGCGACTGCTATTGTAACGAGGTTCTTCTTCATTACATGCGTCTTTTCACAAGGGTTGTGGGTCCTCAGTTCCTCTTCATGGACGACAACGCTCCACCTCATCTCACAGTCACTGTCGAAGAGCTGTTGGAGAGTGAAGATATTGAACCCATGGATTGGTCGGCAAGGTCTCTGGATCTAAATCCCGTCAAGCATGTACGGAACTTACTAGGGAGACCCGTGGCAGACGTAACTTATCGCCATTAACGATTCCGAAACTGCGATTGGTGCTACAAGAGGAACGAGCAGCAGTGTCTCAACAGCTCATTAACAACCACATATACAGCATGCACAAATGATGTGAAACCTGCCTAGCAGTCAGGGGAGATCATATCCCCTATTAAAGACCGGATGTTTCTTGCTGGACACCCATCACAGGGATGTTTCGGCCTTCAGTCACATTGCGCTCCATGCTACTTTTTCAATAAACTTCTTTTTATCCCTCTGATTTCCCTTTTAGTAAGTGTTGCTTACATTACTCAAGTCCTTACGTATTGGGGATCTTACGGTATTAAATGTGTTGATTTGGAAAGCTTTTGTACAAAGTTATATTGAAAAAACCGTCTCGTCCTTAATTTTTGCACACCAGTGTACTTGTGGAAATAATTAGTTTTCCAATATGTCTAAGTATACGACTGATGAGACCGTCTTTTCTGTAAAAAAGAAAAACCCGATGACTCGGTCGTGCGTTAGTCCGCACCACACATTAACCCTTGCCATAACCATAACACTATTAACCATAACATTGCAATAGTTGCCAAAAACAAAAGAGAGAAAGATGCAGTTAATAAGCAGACGATATTTAGGAAAGTACAGATATTTAGACTGGAAAATGAAATTATCTGAAATTAACCACACGCGCAGACGATATTTACAAAAGTATGTCAGGACTTAGCGTTCTGTGCATCTTTTTTGGAAGCATTGTAAACTCTGTAAAGGGTTCTTAACCTTACGTTCTAAGTCCTGAACTGGAACAGGGAGCGGAAGGTACGCTATGTTCTGATGTAACTGCTGGGCTGGAGAATAACTGCACGTGAAGGGATTTGAAATCCTCTTTTATTCAATCACTATTAAATACAAACCTCCCAATTCGGGAGAGATACAGAACGTAACAGACCACACTTTGGTCGAACTTAACAATCAAATAAATTTAAATAAATTAAAATAGAACTTAAATTAACTTTTGCTTCGCAGAGCAATTCGCGGAAGTTGGCCTCTATCTAAAAGGGTGCGTAGCAAGATATACTAAATACTACCGCACTTTAATTTATTTTACAATGCAATCACGTAGTAAGCACTATGGCTTATAAATTTAAACTGCTAGCTGGTCAGGCGAAAGTTGAGCAGCGTGACCGTGATCTGAGGCAAAGCTCTCACACACCGAGAGGTTTCTACCTCTGGCTTAAATAGTGCTTGGCTGAACTTCAAAAATTAGCATAAGCTAAAAACGCGCGCTTCTTCTGACAGGAAGTTGAAGCAGAGAGGAGATAGAAAAGATTTAAATTAAAATAAACTTGGTTAGTTTAACTAAAACCTTACAAACTTCCCGCCAGAATTGCGATAGTTAAACTACTTTGGTCCAAACGGACCATGTTGAAAACTAGCAATTCTAAATAGTCGAAAATTTCACTGTTCTAAACTTAGGCCAACTCTTACAAGGCAATATATGTTTGTGTAAAATACAGACGAAATTTTCTGGAACAACAATCTTCAACATTTTTTTTTTCAAGTCTTATTCTTCAAACAGTCTTACTCCTTCCAGCAAAATCTGGAAGGAAAACAACTTTAGTATGACATAATAACAGAATAATTCTAAGTGGTACAAATCCTTATTTTTTTTTTTCTGTGTAATTTTGCACACACACATTATCATTCAAGCACAATTAAATTCTTCCCCCGTATGCTCTCTCACCGGTGTTGGATGTAAAGCAAACCGCCATTGCGGGTTTTTATGTGTTCGGGGGTGTTCAACTCTTCCACCTACAATCGACTAACATTAGTTAGAACTTGACATACGAGACCTGAAAAAAACGCCCTATAACCAGCTAATCCTAAGGTTCTCACTAGCTTTATGTCTAACACTTTAAGTGTATTTGGTGGAGAGCCTAATTAACACTTGCATTCTAAAATAGTCAATCTTTAACTTTTCATGCATACAAATTCGCAGTTTGCACACAACATTCACATTGCTATTGCACTTAACGTGCATTGCTAGCATAATATTATTTGTTACATTTCATAACACATTAACAATTTCATAGCAATCCTGAAATGCAAATAGAGGTTAAATTTCTAAGCTTACAGAAATATAGGTTAAATTTCTAAGCTTACAGCAAGTGCTTCCTATTCCTTTCTCAAGGTACTTTCTTGAAATATCAAATTACATTGAATTAATAGTCTACAGACTAAATCGTGTTTTTCAATTTTCCGAATTTTCATTCTAGACATTTTACAAGTCTTTAGACAAAGCGTCATACAAAATCATTTAGTTAACATATTCTTTTCAGCAATTCATTGCTTTTACAGAATTAATCTATTTACAAAACATTAAGTGATTTTAAATCTTTGAAAATTACAATTTCTTTTAACAAAACATTTTACTTTCCATATGAGGACTTATCGCTCACTTGGCGTAAAAGTCAACCTCGCTTGAGGTAAAATCAGCCCTGCAACTTGCAGTATACTCAAAAATTAACTAAACTTTTGAATACGAAATTGTACTTATCTTATTATGATCGTCCATCCTTTTCTTGGCCCAATCTTTAAAACTTGAGTAAGTTGTGGCCTGGTTCAGTTTCCTCGTTTTTCGTTGTTCTTTCGGAGCCTGCTCGTCTCTTTTTCTTTTGAAATTCCGTCGTTGTATCCTCGGCAATTTCCTTTGTAGAGGAGGTTGCTCCGCTGGACGTTTGGTGGACTGGGCCCTTCTCTCCTGGGCCCTTGCTCGTTGCTTGTCCTGGTTCCTGCTGTATTCGGGAAGTTGATTCTCAGGCTGCAATCGGCGTTTCTTGCTTCTCAGGCACCTGTCCGATGATTCCACAGTTCTTTTGGATACATTGGGCTTCCCTTGCCCATTCTGCTTTCTTCTCTTGGTGCGCTCGTAATTCCGTTCGTAGATTTGTTCACCTGCATCGTGAGACTTTCTTTTGAAACCACCTTTTTGGTTCTTATTTCTTTGTTGGGGGGGAGCTTTCTTCTTCTGACATTTCGATGCCGTTGTAGCTGGTTCCTGCTGTTTTTGCTGACGTATATCTTCCTGGCTAGTCGATTGCCTCGGATCCTGAAACGAATCTTTAAATACAGCCATTTTGCTGCGATTATAGAACGGTTTTATTTGGTCCACATTCGCTTTGAGCGTTTGACCATCATTTCTTTTTAATATAACCACTGCCCCCGTAATTTGTTCAATTGTGAACGGGCCTTCAAAACGCGGAAAAAATTTCCCCACCTTTTCCTCTGGGGCATTTGACAAGTTGTGTTTAATCTTCAACACTTCATCTCCCACATTGTACTTGACCTCTCTTCTTTTTAGGTCATAGTACAATTTCTGTTTTCTTTGGGCCATTTCTATATTTTCCGTCGCTTCCCGTATTAACTTTTGTATATCACTCATTTTAAATTCTTCTGCCCTTTCCTGTACAAAGAACAGTTTATCTAGGGGGGTCAAGATCTTTCTTCCTAAGAAGAGTTCAGCGGGTGTTTTTTGTGTAGTATCGTGTTTGGCGGTCCTAAGTGCAAATGCAAATTCATTTATATGGCTATCCCAGGTAGAGTGATAGTTTTTCACATAACTACGAATTATTTTCACTACATTTCTATTCACCCGTTCCGCTATGTTTGACTGCGGACGATACGGGACCATCTTTAGATGACGTATGCCCAGTTTTGCACACATTTCCTCAAACATTTTACTAACAAACTGAGGACCATTGTCTGAAATAACTTTTAGGGGCGCCCCGTATTTTAAAATATACTTATTTAGAATTGAATCTACTACAATTTTTGCAGACGCGCGTTTTAACGGAATTAACTCTAACCATTTGCTAAAATGATCCACTATAACTAAAAGATATCGGCTTTTATTAACTTTACTTCGAGGGTAAGGTCCAAGTAAATCGATGCCTATTATTTGATTTGGGAATTCTGATTTAATACTATTTAGGAACCCGGCCGGGCGGAAATTAACATAATTATTTAATTGACATGTTGGGCACGACTGGACATACGCCCTAGTAAACTTTTGCAGTTCTGGAAAGAAAACTGCCTCGCGAACTCTCTGAACAGTTTTTCTTATACCTAAATGAGCCGAAATGGCACAATCATGCAACTCTTCTAATACATTCAACCTCATGCTAGCTGGGATAACCGGTCTATATTCATGATTCTCATTAGTAGCTTTCGTATAGAATAACAGTCCGTCAATTAATTCGTAATTTTCGGCCCTATTTCTTATCGGCACAATATCCGGATGATTGAAATTCTCAGGGTCGGCCAAATAATTGTATATATTTTTGAACTCCGGATCTTTTTTGAGTTCGGCTATTACTGTTTCACGAGAATCTAATACTTTGGATGTTAACATGGCTATCTTAATTACACTTCCATTTTCATCTAAGTTAATTCTGCTTAAAGCATCTGCCACAACATTTTCCTTTCCCGGCGTATGTTTAATTATTAGGTTATATTCCTGTAATTTGAGAGCCCACCTTATTAATCTGGGTGATAAATTTTTTCCAGAATAGAGTCTAGTGACCGCCGCGTGGTCGGTATATACAGTTACTGGAGAACTTCCAAAGAACACACGAAATTTCTGTACTGATGCTAACACTGCGAGAGTTTCTCTCTCTGTTGCGGAATAGTTTCTTTGGGTTTCATTTAATGTTCGGCTGAAAAAAGCCACGGGCTGACCATTTTGGGAAAGCACTGCACCAATCGCGAAATCTGAAGCGTCCGCTGAAATCTCTAATCCTTTATCCCCTTCTGGAAATTTTAAGACGGGAGCTTGAGTCAATGCGTCTTTCAATTTTTGAAACGCCAAGTTGGCTTCTGCTGACCACGAAAACCTAGCTTTTTTTCTTTTCAACTTTAGCAGTGGCTCAGCTATTTTTGCAAAGTCTTTAATGAAAGCCCGGTAATATGAACACATCCCGAGAAACGACGATAATTTCTTCGCTGTTTTAGGAACAGGATAATTTCTAATGGCTACTATTTTTGACTGATCCGTTTCGATTCCCTTTTGGGAAATTTTAAATCCTAAATAACGTAACTCTTTTGCGGCAAATTTACATTTAGACGCATTTATCTTTAAACCAGCTTCGTTTAACAATGAAAATACTTTTCTTAAATCTTGTAAGTGTTGTTCTAGAGTACTACTCGTAATTATAATATCGTCTAAATATATGAAAGTGCTTTTACCAAGGACTGGTCTTAAGACGATGTCCATACATCTTTGGAACGTTGCCGGCGCGCCGGATAATCCGAACGGCATTCTAAGAAATGCGTACGTACCAGATTTCGTTATGAACGCGGTTTTGTGTACGTCCTCGGGTTTTACCCCAATCTGAAAATAGCCACTCGTGAGATCTAATGTAGTCATGTATTTTGTAGACGAAATATTTCGAATAATTTCTTCAATTATCGGCAACGGATATACAGGATATTTTGTAACTGAATTTAACTTGCGATAATCTATAGCAAAACGCCACCGCTTCGGGTGCGTAATCGGGTAATCATTATTTTTCTTACACAGGACAACGGGGCTAGCATAACTGCTAGAAATTGGCGTGATGATTTTATTCTTTAACATCTCTTTAATATGATGTTCAATTATTTCTTCTTTTGTCCTATCATATCTATATGGCTTTTGCCTAACTGGCTGAGCGTCCCCCGTGTCAATGTCGTGGTTCACCACCTGCGTAAAGCCTGGTACATCACTAAATAAATTCGCAAAGTGACTTACCAGACCTTGGATTTTCTCTTTTTCCTCTGCTTGTAAATGTTCCAAGTCCAGCTGCGGGGGCTTATCATTCTTCGCTTCAATTGGCTTCATATTTAATGTTAGTTCTCCCCCCTTGAAATCAATTTTTGCTTCTGCCAAACTAAAAAAGTCCACACCTAGAATAATACAAGTCTGCAGGTTACGCACAATATAAAACAGGATTCTTACCTGTTCGTTGTTGATACGCACGAACAATGGTACTTTTCCTAAACAGCTACATTTTTCTCCTTGGGCCGCTATGACATCCGTGTCTCTTGCACTAAAAATTCTGTAACGTCGAAAGTGCTTCTTAAAGAATCTTTCCGATACGAAGCTGCTTTGGGCTCCTGTATCCAAGAGGGCTGTCGCCGGTATGTTGTTGATTAGAACTTCAATCTTCGGCAAACTCAAATTCTTAACGACCACGGTGTTTAAATTGATTTTGGAAGGGTTTTGCGCTGCTTCGGACTTCTTCACCTTCCTCGAAGAAATCCCTCTTAGTTTAAATTCTTTTTCTTCTGGTTGCCCTCGGAATCTTTGCTTGTTCTTCTATTAAATTCCCTTCGTTCGCCGCTCGCTTTAGGAGACACATCTTTCTTCGGCCATTGCTTCGCCTTATTCCCGTAACTTTGATTTTGCTTTTGCTGCGGTCTTGGCGAACTCCACTGACTTCTTCGCTCAAATTGGCGTCGTCGTTCGTTGTCGGCTGTTCTTCGGCTTTCAAATTGTACCGCGAGCTCAAATAATCTGTCTAATGTTGTTGGATTTCTTAGTTCGATGAAATCTTGAACTTGGGGCAGTAGCCTAGGAAGTATAACTTGAATAATTTCAGGATCCGGGCGACTTCCATACAAAAGCTTGAAAACTTGAATTTTCCTCAAAATAAAATTAGACAAATCTTCTATTCTTTCTTGGTATCGGCTAAACAGTTCAGCTTCCAATCTGGCTCGATCTCGCACCACGGGAAATGCTTTCACTAGAGAATTCTTGAAATTTTCATACGTGTATGTGGGGCTTCCTGGTTCCCCCAAGAGATTCTTTCCGATGCACTTGAACCAACTTAGCGCTTGGCCCTTCAAAGCGCTGGTAGCAAGAGCGACTTTCTGAAATTCGTGGACTGGATATAGCATGAAGTGGGAGTCTAGCTTTTCCAGGAAATTGATTACGGCTGTCTTGCCGTCAAAACTTGCCGCTGGCTTCATGGCTGCTCGCATGGTTTGTACGATGTAGCCGAATCCTTCTATGCCAGGAGGTGCTATCTCAGGATTCTGGACAGGTACAGCAGGTGTCTCAGGTTCGTCTTCTTGTTGTTGAGGCCATCCTCTTCTTTTTGTGCGGGCGCCACTATCAGGACTTAGCATTCTGTGTGTATTCTTTGAGAACATGGTAAATTCTGTAAAGGGTTCTTATCCTTACGTTCTAAGTCCTGAACTGGAACAGGGAGCGGAAGGTACGCTATGTTCTGATGTAACTGCTGGGCTGGAGAATAACTGCACGTGAAGGGATTTGAAATCCTCTTTTATTCAATCACTATTAAATACAAACCTCCCAATTCGGGAGAGATACAGAACGTAACAGACCACACTTTGGTCGAACTTAACAATCAAATAAATTTAAATAAATTAAAATAGAACTTAAATTAACTTTTGCTTCGCAGAGCAATTCGCGGAAGTTGGCCTCTATCTAAAAGGGTGCGTAGCAAGATATACTAAATACTACCGCACTTTAATTTATTTTACAATGCAATCACGTAGTAAGCACTATGGCTTATAAATTTAAACTGCTAGCTGGTCAGGCGAAAGTTTAGCGGCGTGACCGTGATCTGAGGCAAAGCTCTCACACACCGAGAGGTTTCTACCTCTGGCTTAAATAGTGCTTGGCTGAATTTCAAAAATTAGCATAAGCTAAAAACGCGCGCTTCTTCTGACAGGAAGTTGAAGCAGAGAGGAGATAGAAAAGATTTAAATTAAAATAAACTTGGTTAGTTTAACTAAAACCTTACAAGTAAAGATATTCAAACCTGAAAAGGAAAATATATAAGTTATTCCATCAATAAATGCCATAATTTTGTTTATATCTTCATTATTTTATGAGTTATTAAACATCAAAATGGGTCCGGGACTTTATAAACACTCTGTATTTCAGATGGCTGAAGACGGATTATGTTTTTCAGATGACCAGTACATCCCTTTTAACTCCTTAAGTATTTTTAAAAAGAATTAAATGAAACACTTTTGTTTTTCCCCCATCTTGTTTATTGAAGGAAAAGCTTCGCTGATAACAAATGCATTAATTATGGCAGGGAAAAATTTTATCATTTTCTTATCACTTCAAAATATATTATTAAGCCCACAGTTTAGTGCTTTGAGTAAAGTTATTAATACCTTGCTTTCACGTAATTTGACGTTTCTCTACTATCGAAAAGATAGAAAATTTAACATGAAATTACATAGAATCATTTATGAATGTGCAGTTGCTCTTTTACCAGATGCCATAAGCCAGAAACTTTAACATTTCTTGCATATCTGTAACCTGTTTAAGTATCATTTGAAAACTTATTCATATATATCTGTACTTTTTACGAAGAGACATTTATGATATAAATAATTAAAACAATTTCACACGAGTAGGAAACATGTGACAAATGTGACGTTGTAACAATCTCTCTAACTTACTTAAACGAATTACTTTCCTAGTTTATTTTCGTAATAACGTAAGGCCTAAATGCTGACTGTCACTCTCATGCAACTATATCACGAGTTTCTACTTCATTTTAAAATATTTCAATGACACGAGTGAAAATCGTCGCGCGTCTAGCAGTAAGAAATTTTATGATCCCTGAAATGTTATTTCAGTTTTATTTCAGAACATTTTTAAATTTAGCTCTATATCTGCTAGAAATGTACGATACTCGCTTTGTGCGAGATCTGCCCTATTTCGAAAAAAGACCTAGCAAAAGACGAAGCGAATATACACAGTCCAGTCACATTAATGTGACCACCACGTACTTTCCATGTCAGAGTTAAATAACCAATCACAGAAGGCAGGTGGCAGCACAGTGCAGTGGAGCGTATATAAAGGGTGTGTGAGGGCTTCGGAAAACATTTCAATCGTTGGCGTAATGCAGAAACGAAGCGATTTATTCGACTTCCAAAAGGGCATGATCATTGGCTTTCGGGCCAAGGGTGGAAGCATTTCCGAAACGGCTGAGTTTGTGAACTGTTCGCGTGCCGCCGTGGTAAAAGTGTACCGTGCATGGCAAAATGGGACTGTCCAAAATCAGCGACGTGGCAAATGTGGTGCACCACGGGCCATAGATGACAGAGGCGAACGACGGTTGCGGAGATGCGTTCGGGCAGATAGACGGGCTACCGTTGAGCAACTGACCACCAAAATGAACCAAGGGGCTACCAAAAGTGTCTCCCAAAGTACTATTCAGCGAACATTGCTGCGTCTGGGCCTCCGAAGCAGACGCCTGGTTCGTGCACCTATGCTGACTGCTGTTCATCGACGGCGAAGGCTAGAATTTGCACGCCAGTACAGCAGCTGGACGTCCACTGAGTGGCGACAGGTTGCGTTTTCGGATGAATCGCGTTTTATGCTCCATCGGACAGATGGACGTTGGCGTATAAGGCGTGAAACCTCTGAAAGGAACCACCCTGCAACCATTGCCGGAACGGTCCAAGCTGGAGGCGGGAGCATTATGGTCTGGGGAATGTTTTCCTGGCATTCTCTAGGTTCACTGATCATTGTGGAAGGCACAATGGATCAATACAAGTACGCATCTGTCCTTGCGGACCATGTTCACCCCTACATGCGCATTGTTTTTCCTCAGGATGATGGCATCTTCCAGCAGGACAATGCGAGGTGCCATACAGCTGCCAGTGTACGTGCGTGGTTCGAAGAGCACCAGGATGAGTTTACCGTCCTCCCCTGGCCAGCAAACTCACCTGACTTAAACCCAATCGATCATCTGTGGGACCATCTCGATCGAGTTGTTCGCGCCATGGATCCTCAACCGCGTAATCTAGCGCAGCTGGCCACGGCATTAGAGTCGGCATGGCTCAACATCCCAGAGAACACCTTCAGGGACCTATGTGACTCTCTTCCTGCACGTCTCGCAGCAGTCCGCTCTGCGAAAGGTGGTTATTCTGGCTTTTGACAGATGGTCACATTAATGTGACTGGACTGTGTAAAAGATAACAGCGAGTTCATTGCGTAATCAGATAGTCAACGGGCTCATCCATTTGCGTGAATTAAACTTTCTAAAATTTTGAAACATTTTCCATTGTGAGCTACTGTGAACTTCTAATTAAAATTATAGCCTCTGATGAACATAAATTATAACAATCTAGAGCATCGCTTAATACGTAGTGTCTCAGATAACTAGATAGAGAAATAGCATCAAATAATTTGACATTTATTGGACCATGTAAACAAGCAATTGGTGGATAATGTCTATTCACTGTAATGAAATTTAATTTAATGCAGTTTAATTTCGTTTTAACTTCTTGAATTAAAACCAAATGAATTTACAAACTTATTGCGCAAGCAGTAAAACTTAGTTTCATTAAGTAAACAACCCATTCTTTCTGCGAATGGGCTGGCTGCGGCAGATTTCGTTGCTCATTTCATGTGTAATGTGTATACCACCACTTTCCTTTAAAAAGGTCCCACCGCCAGAAGCCGAGTATCCAAGACCACTGAATACTGGGAGTTTGACCCAGGTGCGATATCAGGTGAATGGGCTGGGTGTATGGTTAATTTGTCTCATTAGTTACGTGAAAATAAGCCACTTTCTACAAAAAAAGCCTTTCTACCAAAAAAAAAAAGAGGAAGGTAGCTAGCCCTAGTATTCTTTACGTTTGGTTTATTTAATTACAGAAATGCATACGAGAGCTATCTGCCTAAGGGAAGGATGCCTTCTTGAAGGACCTTCTAACTGAAACTGGCTCGCATACATGTTACACATGGAGAAAACCACGAAAATGCCCATGCAGCCAGTCCGTTCGCCGGACTTCGAATCCCGGACCAAACAACCAGAGTTAGCAACTTTACTGCTCGGCCGTTGTTGGACACAGTGTTCTTTATAGTCTTCAGTGTTGGTACCTTCGTGATAAGCCTTTCTGAGGAGTAAAGAAGAGCGCTTCGGTTATACGTTTGTCCTCTGGCTTTAAACGATACATTATTTTGCATACTTGTATTAAGAACACTCAATACATTACTAATTGGAGTGAGAATAGAATTATAGCATTTCAAAATAGGGGATCGATTTAAGTTAATTAAAACTGATGTTTGTGTTCGGTTCTTCAACAGCTGGTGGCGGAATCTCTAGCGACTAATGTATGATCTAAAATTTGATGAAAACAGACTATAGTTTAATTCACGAAAGTAGTCTCGCACCATAATTAATTCATCGATTAATTATATAATAAATGCATTGTTATTGGTTTTCTTCATTTGTCACTTTACCATCAGGAAAGGTATCCTCTGGCTTCTTTATTTTCACTATAGTACAAAACAAGGTTGTATCCAATAATTTTTTTCTTAAACCGTTTCATTGCAAGGCATCATCTCTCTCCAACGTACGTCTGAGAAATAAATTTCTCCTTAGCTAACTCTGTGTATGCTGAGAAAAGAACGATTCCGAGTATTAATCTTTGTTACACACGTTAGCTACAAATATGCGCTGCGGTAGACCGAACCCCATACCTTATGCTACTATTCTACTCATGCAGATTACAAAGCGAATCCGAAACAAGATTATTAAAAGTCTGGCAAAAGCTGCCTGAAATGAATAAGGCGCAAGTACTTTTTTCCATAAAATCTAAACATATCAGTTCAATTTATGGTTAAGAATAGTTAAATTATCTCATTATCAATGGTACAATGCACACACATTGGGAAAAATATGGTAATTTTCTCTGTATTTTTAAGCTATACTATAAATGGGAAATTTATTTGCTGTCATAAATGTACAATCCTCTTATTAAAAATAATTTATCTGATACGTAAAGTAGTAAGAGAATTATGCTTACCTCAGAGTGAGATCTTAGTTCCTACACATTTCGGATTGGATTCGAACCCAGGCGAACTGGCTAGTTGCATGGTTGGTTTCCATTGTTTCCTAATGTGTAACGTGAGTACGCGCCAGTTATCCGCAGAAAATTTCCATGAAGGCAGATAAATCCCTATGCTTTGCCATATTGAATCTAACCTAATCTCTCCTATTAACAGCAGTATAAAATATTTCAGGTTATTTTCCATTTATACAGGTTTATTTCATATCTCCTTAATTTTTGCGAATGAAAAGTGCGAAAATTTGCCAAGTGTGATTAAAGGTGTATATTTTAGAGGTAAAAATGTTTTGACATTGAAGAATTGAGTTCTTTAAAAGGTCTGCATTTAAATTACAAAAAGTTGAATTAATGAAATGCGATTGTACAGCCTATTTCTGTGCATATTAATATTCTTATAATGGTGCGAATATCATATCTTTATAATGAAGGACTAAAATAGGGGGATTTATTTACGACAATATGCTGAATACTTAATGTATTAGATATTCAAATATTTTATAGGACTATTTTTGAAATCAGTAAATGTATCATAATTTGCAAATAATCATCGCATTCCCTCGAGCTATTTTATTGGTGTAACTGGTAGTATATCCAGCCAGCATTGAAATATCTGAGGTCTTAACTTTGACAATAGCATTTTTCATGTTTCTTATTCCAGAAAAGGAATATATTCGCTCTGCAAATTACAAAACTTTGCGTTGTATATATAGAGGTTGTGTAAATAATTCATGAAACTAATTAAGGGAAATTATGCCTTCGTGGAGGATTTTCTAAGAAGTATTGTATCGTATTCGTCTTCTATATGGAAGAAATCACCGAGATAATCTGAGTTTGAATTAGAGGTTTTGTAGCTCATTATCTCTACGAATTTTTGCGAATTCATGTTAATGGCATGTTTAGGTCAGGGGTATACCGAGGAGGCGGGGAGGGGGCCCGAGCCTCAAGATTTTAAATATAGGTACCTATACGTAGAAGCATAAAAAAAAGCTGAAACTAAAAAGTAATCTGCATTGAAAATGCTATTTTATTGTGGAAATGTACTTCCAAGAATCAGTCCCTAACTGATGTTTGACACTAAAGACTTTTTTAAAAGCGTGTTATTCTGTTGCTTCTTGCGAGATGAGCTTTCGAAAGTTGAAGCTGATTAAAAGCTAAGCCAAGCCTTTTCATTGGAAGTGTAGTAGCTAAAAACATTAAATGGAAGAAGCTATAAACATTTTCAGAAGTCAATACTGACTAAAAACAATTTTAACCTTTTTATTGACAGAAAGTTACAGTTTTTTAAAACACCAAAACTGGCAGATTAATATTTTTTTAACATACGTTTGTTTGCTAGATGTAAGTTGACTTTCTCTTTAGTCTGAAGATTTTTAGTTTTTCGAATTGTTTTAACCATTTAAATTTAATTAACTAATTGTTGATCATATATTTGTGTTGATATTTTGTATGGTTATCATTCTGAAAAGGGGGGCAGGGAGATTTCCGTCTCGGGCGTCGATTGCTGTAGGTCTGCCACTTTTTCAGGTACTGCTGTGTTATTTTGAGAAATGTCATGAAAGCCATGCTCTGGAAATGCATTGAACGGAATTTTAGTATTTCTTTAAGAGATAAAAGAAGCCTGAGCATGACTGCAGCAAAAAGAAGTCTTATATGTATAATAGATGAATTTCAGAGACAATTTATTTGCTCTCGCATTCCAATTTCGTCTTGTTGAAACAGCGCCTTTGTGTCAGTCCATTTTGAAATAGGACCTCTTCGCTCGTGCCTTTACGAATGTGCAAGACTGTCACTCCATCCTAAATGACATCACATCTTTTATAACCGAGAGGACTAGTTGAACACGCCACTAAAACTTTTCGATCGAAGTTACTACTTCTACTTCTACTTCCTCCTGTAGCATTGATTTTTTTTTCGATTTTATTTCAAGAACAAACTTTCCTTTCGGCCTTCTTGTTCTTGCTTGTGAATAGCAAATGGATTAAAGAGCCTGCGGCTAACCCCATTTTCTCTCGGAAACGGGGAAATGTATTAAATGCAAATTAAACTTTGAAGTGTTGTATGTGTTATAGCCGAACGGAGGACGGGAAGATAAAATGGGTCGGGGTAAAGGCGCTTTTCTCAGGGTGAAAGAGATGGAGAGTTCTTGACTTCAAACTGGTTGCTTTATGAAAAAGTTTGGTGCTTTTAATTTAAAAGAAAAGTTTTGAATGAAAGAAGAACTGAATTTAAGGAATTTACTTTTTCCCGTCCTCAATATTTTAAAGTCACGGCGGTGCTTTTAATTCCATCCTTCTGCAATATGTTCTTTTAATTCCATACTTCTGTAATATGTTCTTTTGATTCCATACTCCCTATAAAATCAATGAATAAACAAATGATGCTATTTGCACTTATAAAGAATTTAATAAAGTGAAACAAATGGAAAAAGAACCCTAAAATGAAGAATTTTGGAAAGTGAAAATGTTTCCCATAACTATTTTTATTGGAGAATTAACTACCTTTTTGAAACAGATTTATTCCTAGAAATATTTATAAACTATTTATTTTGAAATGATCAGAACTATGTTTTCGAATTATGTGCCTCAGTTATATTTTGATTAGGAACTTACTGAGATACTCACTCGCATCTTTTGTAATGGTGCCTTAATAATTTAAAGAGTACGGCTTTAAAAGCTTCATGCAAGAAGCTTATTACTAAATAAAATATTTAATAATAAGAAATTGGATTTCTGTTTAAAAATTTCTAATTTGTCGTATTTTCTCCTATTTAAAATTTTCCGAAATAGATTTTACCTATCTCAATATATAGTGCTATTACTTGCATACTACGTACAGTTGACAACAACATATTTTTCTTCTTAACGTTTTCCTTCTAAGGCAAAGAAAAAATAATAAGAAGTAGCTGTAAATTTAATTTACATAGTGAGGCATTTATATAAACGTTAATACCATTTACGTAAACTTCACTTTTACATTATTATTAACTATGTAAAATAATGAAGTAGTATACTTCCTAGTTTTTTAAACTACTAGCGAAATTGAACTTCCAAAGCAGCCAGACAAAAAGTAAACAATAACTAAAAACAATATATATAATCCACTTGAATAACATTCAGCTTCATAATGTAACATTGCCACTGGACACAATAGCCTCTTATCGTGAACTTAAGTCTATTTGCAAGGCTTATAGCTGCTTAAAAGCAAAAACATCGAATTTGATTACTGAAAATTTAGAAAATATAGTTGACTCTTTGGAAAAACTACTGCTACTTCTTAAACAGGAAAAAGCACCTTATATCTTCGTATTGTTACATACTTATCATATTATTTATTATTATACGCTTATAACAGAATTCATTTGTGTTGGAAAGAAAACATATCGTGCGTCTTTTGAAATGCTCTGTCCTGCTCTATCCTTCACAAGTTAAGAAAGGAATAGACTTTAAGACATAACTATTAAGACAATCAAAATTAAATATAAAATTTCTACTGGTGTAGGTAAATCAACAATTTAGTGTATTTTGTCATGCTTGTCCACACCAGAAAAAAATATAAAGAGTTGTTTTATAAAAATCCCTTGAATGGGGAAAATACAACAAAAACGTTTTGCAAAAGTTGTACAAAAACATTAAACCGAAATGCCCATCACTCCCTGCGAACGGATGCTTGATACTTCCTTTCCATGCAGTCAATCAAATTATCAGATACATTGTATAAGAACAATGAGTATTCAGTGGTCTTGAAGGAGTAAGGACTGGGCAGCTACATGTCCTAGGTGGTACTACAAATGTTGAATCAGTATGAGGTTTGGCGTTAGAAGTGGCTAGAATATTTGGATAATTCTGTGATTTTTCAAAGTGCTTGTTGTCTATTCTATGTGGCCAGGTATTATTAACCATTCATCTTCTGCGACGGCAGGAAATGGTTTTGCATAGTGATCAAGAAATTCTCGATACGGTTCAATATACAGTTGTTAATCGACAAAAGCACAATAATCATTTGTGCTGTCAAAGAGATTCCTACCTAAATCTGGATATTATCTCCTTTCTAAGCATGCCTTCAAGAACATTGGCCTGGTTGAAATATGTTCCTTTCTAAGTTCCAGATTATAACATGACGCCAATTACAGTGTTCATAGAACCTGCATTTATCTGCGAATATTAACAAAGCTTCACAAATACACTTCCCATGTTTTCTTGCCTAGAGAAATCTATGACACTAAGTTTTGTTCCTTTCTAAGTTACAGATTATGACATGACGCCAATTACAGTGTTCATAGAACCTGCATTTATCTGCGAATATTAACAAAGCTTCACAAATACACTTCCCATGTTTTCTTGCCTAGGGAAATCTATGACACTCAGTTTTTTGGTAACGTGTTCTTGTATATGTGATAAATGTTTCTCACGGTTGAAGAATAGCCGTCTTAAATGTATCTTATCTACAAAGCAATCTAAAGGATTCTGAAAAGCAGTTTCGACTATTTGTTTCAGAACAAAAGAGCAGAAGACTACCACTAGAAGAAGTTGCAACTGGCGGACAATCTGAGATTGCTCACTTCGAAACAGAAAGGTTGAGCAGACAGCGGGTACATTCCATAAAAGGATAATTTTATTGACGCAGATATGTATCAAAATCCCTCCTTGAAGAAATAAAATACGTAATTAGAATTGCTCACACTTGTTTCCTTAAAGAATAAGAATATTGTATGTGCACGGAACTAATTTTCTATTTGTTCCTACCTTGCTGGCAGATTTTGGCAGTTTAGCTTCAACAGATGTTTTCAATATTTTTACAAGGGAAAGTTTTCTTGGTTAATAGATTTTATGGTAAGAACTGTGCTTTTTCTATTCTTTAATTCAGTACTTTAATATGTTTACTGTATGTGTACTTAATATCAAAAGAATTTTTTTTTGGATTGAAATAACTACGTCGCTATGTCAAAGGAATATTAAGTCTTGTCCTAGTTTTGACGGAATTTAGCACAAATTTCTGTAACTCATTTTTCAATGATAAGAAATATTTGTATATATCAACCCTTTGAATTCCGTTGTCGAAGATAATGTATCATTTAATATCTATCAAAAATTGAAATCTTTACTATAAAATCATAAGTAAAGCTATTCTATTTGGCTATGCACGTGAAAAGTTAGAGAAGTCAAGAACATTATTTTGGAAAAAAGTCATGAATGAAGTTTTATTAACAGGTTTTGTAACTTCTGCTACTTAGCTAACAGTTTCCTTTATTTTTTCTTCTTGAAAATTATGAGGAATAAAGAAGGATATTAAATCATAAAATGATTCAGAGACGACTACTCGACTTGGAAAAAGCAACGATCCAATACGCACATGCTTATTTGCCTTGATGATCGTAAATGACGTGAAAATACAGTAATACAGATAAGGTAGACGATGTAAAAATTTAGCAGCATTATTTTTGTACCGTGAATATACAGTTTAAAAATAGAGACATATTTGTTTTGTTCTTCAAGTGGCTATTTACTGCAATAATTAGCAGATAATTTGTTTTCAGAATAGATTCTTAGAACAAAGAGCAGTGAAATTTTCAGTGTATCCATGAATTAACACAATTTAGTGAATATTTCAGTTCATTTCTCTGAAAAGCAAAGAAAATGCAATCTTTCATTGTATCTTGCTGAAGAATCAAATACTTGGAAGAGTAACTTGATACTTGAAAGTGTACTTGAAAAAGTAAAGAACATCGCATTTACCACAATAATAATTCGGAATGTAATAAATTTTCTGTATAGAATACCATGATTTTTCTAAAAAAAACATGGTAGAAATTACATTTCTAGATCCAAAACAAAATACCTTTAATGCTTCTAGCTTATTAACATTTTAATCATAAAATGGTTTTCGATTTTTCATTCCTGGCTTTTTTTTACCTCAAAAGCTCATTATGGGGAAACAATGACGAAAAATGGATATCAATAACGTTGCTGCATCTTTTACGCTACTCGCACAGGAGGGTCATTAAATGTAATTGCTTTTGAGGTTTGTAAATACAACAATTTATGAACGAACATGAAAAGTCTTATTAAATAAGGCCTTTCGAAAATGTCTTGTTGTTAGTACATTAGGCGCCACTTTTCACGATTTAGGAGAGCGATCATTTAATTGCCCATTTTTCAGCCTCGGATTTTTGCAAAATATTTATGAGATAATGTAATATGATAGATTGCTTTGGGGAAAATTGTACCATAGGTTATGTACTTCTTAAGGTTTCAAATTTTCTTAAGTCAGAATGCAGTTTCTTGCTTCTGATAGCATCATAAACATGCTAATAAAATATTACGACTAAAAATAAATTTCAAAGCTTATTTTTATCGACATTTTACTTACATTTTGGTTTATTACAATATATTAAAATTTCATTTTCTAATTGACATGAATTTTCTGATTGATAGGAATTTATTTCGCCTTTTCGATTTTTCAAAGTGAAAAGTGCGACTCCTATTCTTTTATTTTTGTGCTAGCAAATATATTAGTATTAAACGCAAAACACTCTATTGCATTTCTTAATTTGAAGAGTGCTAATATACTGAGTTGGAAATGCTTTTTCCCAAATTTTTAAATGAATTTAATTTCTCATAATATTCTTTACTTTATATTATAACCTTATAAATTCATCTTATAACCTTATAAAAGTATGTCATATTTGTTAAAAAATACAGAATTTAGCTCATTATCAGCTAGAAATGAATAGATTGAATTTGGGATATTATCTATAAATACGTCACCCTTTTTTCATTTGACCAGCATGTTCTTAATGGTTTGGGACTATCCACAACAACTCCAGAGCTTAAAATATCCCACTTTCGATCAAGAGAAAGTGCCTTTCTGTGATACTTTCGAAGTGATGATGGATTTGGGTATTGCTATAAAGTACACGGTTTAATGGAAAAGTACACAATTACAGCCTATAAAGCAACTCAATGGCGACTGTTCATCGATAATTCAAAGCGGAGCTTGAACAATGTTATCCTCCACAATGAAAATATGTTTGATGTAGTCCCAATAAGCCATTAATTTGTTTGTGTGAAGAATATGAAGACATAAAGAGACTAATTGATTTGTTGTAATATGACATGGAACAATGGACCATCTGTTTTAAAATGGTCTGCTTACTCCTTGGCCAGTAACGCGGATATGCAAAGTATCCCTGTTTTTTGTATGCCTGGGACTGCACAACTCATTAGAACAACTGGGTGCAATCGAATTGGCAGACCTGAAACCTGTTGATCCAAACTTTCTATATCAGCCACTTGTCGACTGAAAGAACGCTATGTTCCTGCTTCTGCAGATAAAAGTCGTTCTTATGAGGAAATTGGGTAAAGCTTTGCTAACTGAAAGAGACTGTTTCAAATATCTGATTTTGACATTTCTTAGCTTCTCATTTGAAAAGATAAAGACCAGTGTGTTTGATGGTGTGCAGATTCAGCAACTACATAAAGATGACCATTTTATCGGCACAACGTTTTCGGAAATTCACGAGCAGAGAACTACAGCGAAAATTTTCAGCAATTTTTGGGAAGCTTCAGAATGCTAGGTTGCAACATGAGTATCAAATTACATTTATTACATAGCCATCTTTATAACTTCCCGAAAACTCTTGGTCCAGTCAGTGATAAGAAAGATGAGCAATTCCATCAAGATTTGGTAATAGAAGCATGGTGCCAAGATAGATGGGATGTACACGTGATGTCTGACTATTGTTGGAACATCAAGCGAGAATGTTGACAGATTAAACACTCCAGAAAATGCCATAGGCGAAAACGTTTACCTTAATGTGTATATTTACTGTTTGGCAAAATCTATTCCTGTTTGTATGAATAAAAGTTAACTGTAACTAATAAAATAACTAATAAATATAAAAATAACTAATAAATATAAAAATAACTAATAAAATTTAATGAACAGTATATTTAGTAAGTTTACCCTTTATTTTCCTTTATATGCATCTATTGTATAACTTTTGAGACAAAGAAAGGGTATCCTGTAGCTTCAAATATTGACGTGATAGATTTATTTATCAAATGCCTGGCCCATTGACCATCAGGTCATTAGGCAACGAGCTCTCCACTACTTCTTTACAATACAATCCAAACTCTTAACTGCAGAGCACACGTCCAGATGGGCAGCGTCCATGACTTGTCCAGAATCACACAAAGCACATAAAGGTGAGGCAGTCAGATTAAAGCGAAACAAATAAGCACCAACGTTGACGTGATACATTTCAGAGGCCAAAAGTTAGTCACAAACAAATGACAGATCTAAGAAAACGAAATTACTGTTCCCTAGTGTTATTCGAAAATCCGAAATATACGTATATTATTGGGAAAACCATGTTATGTTTGTATGTAACCAAAACGCATGCCCAAAATATTGGATGGTAATATCAGTAGCATAACTGTAAAGATATATATTTGAAGTAATACTTTTTGGGGAACATTTAAACATTCTAATAAAACAGCGTTAGTTTTATAAAACTGGAAACGTCCTCGTTTCGATTCTTGGAAATGACATACTCGACGATTTAAACTTTATTATAATTAAAGACTTAAATTAACTACTTAAAAATTAAGTTCAGGCTTCATAAAGACAAACGCGTGACTTATCGTCCTGTACTAAGTCTTCCGTTTCTTTAAAGTCTAACATAAAATCGGAAGAAAGTTTGCACAGATCCTTTTACTAGACCTTCAGCTTAATAATTTTAGAAAGCTCGTGTAATAGCAAAAAGCTCCGCTGTTTGAAGGTTTAACAGAATATAAACGTTAAAGCAGAACTTAGGTATTTTAAAATGTAATAATTTACTATATAAATGGAGCACGTATATTATGGCCCCTGATTAATACGAGCAGTCCCAGTTAGGCTAATTCGATTCAAATAAATCTAGGAGCTGTGCTTTCTCCCATTTGTAATTTGGGATAAGTAACCAGTTTTTCGTAGAGTATCCTTCCACAAAACATCCCTTTCCTTCGGACACAATCCTCGATTAAACAAAAAAACATGCAAGGGATCTGATTGAAATGGCAAAAGGTAATCCGGAAATGTTGTAAAGAAAACTATTTACTAGTTATGAAAACTTGTATCTTACTTCACAAAGTTATTATAACAGAAAGATTGAGTATTTATTAAATCAGCCTGAAGGCTACATAAACTGAAAGACGTTAACAGAGACAGAATTCTGTTGAATTGCGGTAACTAAGGTTCAAGCTGAATTAAATTCAGAGTACAAAAATTTACGAGTTTAGCTCATCCCTAAAAACGTAACTGCTCGCGAAGAAATCAGAAAATTTTCAGGACAAGCTAAATCGCAACAACAGAAAATCTTAAGAATGAGGTCAATCTGTGATGCCCAACGTTCTCTGAAAAACGTAGCAACAAGAAGTTTATTTAAACATTAAAACTAAATAGGATTCTGATGGAAGCTGACGAAAGTAGAAGCTATTGAAAAACCAAAACAATAAGATAAATGCATTAATTAAAATAAAATCTTAGAAGTTGTAATCCAGGCCATATCGAAAATCTTTGAACTCGGCTAGAGAAATGGAGGTTTTTTTCAGGAAGAATTTGGCATGAAAGTGAAGACAGTGGATTCAATGTCTTGGAAAGAAACAATAGTTGAATTAACTGATCCACTCACCAGTGTGGGATGCATCATCGCTCGGAAGAAATGTTATACTTACTCCTACGAAATGGCATAATTGCGATTCATCTCTAGTAAAGTAACCGTAGAACAGTACTTTAATGAACCAATTATAGGTTTTCAAATTTTCTGAAAAACGTGATAAAAGAATGAAAACCGTTCAAGTAGCATGCTTCTACGAAAGCATACAGATGTTTTATGGATATACCAAGAGATTTAAGAAGGAGTATACGTAGAAGGGTACAGTGGTAGCGTAATAACAACAGACTTCTAAAGAGCAATAGCGTTATTTTCTTTAAATAAAAGATTTTTATGAATTCAGTCCTAGAAGTTAATAAATGCATTGCGCTATAGTATTATATAACGCAGTAAAAATATTAGATTTTATACATACTGTGTCTTCCTAACTGTTTCAGTAAAATTCGCTATGTTATTTTTATAAACTTTGAAATTAGAAGTTCATGTTTTTGAACTCTGTCGTTACCTTTTTTAAACGCTCTGTCTTTAAAAAACAACTAATCAAAATGCTTCGTACTTTCGTAGTAGAATGTAATCTTGGCTCTGTTTTTAAGTTTTATGCCAGTAAATTAAACGTTAAGTATAAAATGCTGCAAAATCAAATAAACACATTGCTTTTAAGACCTGAAA
>KK118348.1:93662-171734 GCA_000611955.2 Stegodyphus mimosarum | reverse complement strand
CAAAACTGTATACAACACTAGACATATTAAACTAGGGAAGGAGAACTAAAAACATCTTCAAGTATATTAAAAACAATGAATAATTTGTCAATTGCGTGCTCAGCAGCACGCAATTCTGGCATCCTACTAGATATTTTGGCAATAATATTTGCAATAGAGGAGCCTTTAAATATATTGAACAGTTCTTTAACACAATCAAAGAGTTCTTTGAAAGCATTGCTATCAGGGGAGCCCTGAGTTGTTTGCATATACGGTTTTTTAGCACTGACAGCAGTTTTGGTTGGCTGCACTACAGTTTTTTGCTGACCGGTCTCAGCAGGTTTGACAGCATTGGATGATGTAAAGGCATGATAGCCGGAACCTTTTCCAGCCACACTAGCATAGCTAACACCTGGAATAACCGAGGAAGACTTGGCAGAACTTCCAGAGTTCACGTATTTATCCGTCGTAGGTTTTTTGTTGGTAGAGCTTGGCTTGAAGACAGGGAACTTCGGGCACCCTTTGTAGTTGGCTGTGTGACCAGGCTGTAGGCAGTTGCAGCAGACTGGCGTATCGAGTTTTTTGGCTTTACAGTCTGTTGTCTTGTGCGCCTCAGCGCACTTGACGCACCTTGGCTGCAGCTTGCAGTTTTCCGACGAGTGGGGGAAGTGTTGACAGTTATGACACTGTACAACACCACCACGCACTTTGTACGGTGTTACCGTGACGAAGAAACACATCATTTTTGTTAAATCATATACTTGCTGTACTCCCGGAAAGTTCTCCAAGTGTACTAAGAATAACGGCATAGGCACTTTTGAGCGTGTCCTATGCATTTGCACAACTCGTCTCGAACGGAATCCTAGATTAAGCAATTCCTCCTGGATTTCATCAGTGGAGCAGTCAATCGACAAGCCCCGGATGACAACTTTAACAGGTCTATCCATTTTGCGCGTTATTAAATAATGGTCGATTTGTCGTTCTTCTAAATACTTAGAGATAAATCTGTGGTCCTCCTCAGATTTGGGGAACACTTTAAGGAACTCGCCGTTCACTTTGGCTGCAAAGTCCAATTTGGTATCGGCCTTCATTTTTTTCAAAAAATCTGAATATTTAACATTTGGTTTAACCATGATTGGTTTAACTTTGGGGGGGGGTAACCTCAACAACTTCAGGGTCCCCTTGAGTATCCATTAAATCATCACATTTGTTATTACCATTAACATTACTATTCTCAGACACATTATTAACATTATTAACAGATTTGTCAAGTACATCAAATTTATTAACATTAGCTATATCAATATTGCATTTAACAATTTTTGTCGGACGCGCAACAACGCGAGGTTGTATAAAACCGTCCGAGTCGTGAAGCACTGCCGCTCCACGCTTGGATTTTTTGGAGGGCCTTTTCGGCTTAATTCCAACATCATCAGATTTATCTTTACACATATTTGCATTATTAACTACATTTACAACAGAAATATCATTATTTTCATCAGAGCATACGTTATTACTAGAAATATTTTTATCTAAAACATTAACAGTAACATTTGCATTATTTACATTTGACATAACATTTTTATGAGCTACCTGTTCTAATATTTGATCAACTGACATAACTAAAGAACTAGGATTATGTACACCGAAGGAAGCGCACTTACCTTGTATTATCTTCGAGAACCCCTCGGCAATTTTAACAGTATGATTAAACTTTTCCGACATCAAACGCACATGATTTTCACTATCAGGAAGTTTTTTGAATCGCGACAGACCCAATTCTTCACCTCTTAACATGAATTCAATTCGATGCAATAGCCTAATCGCACACTTGTAATCTTCAGACGTAAATACCTCTTTTTACAGTAAAAGTAGAGCACTTTCATCGAAAAACTCTCTTGCGAACTGCACTATATCTTCGGAAACTCCCATAATACATTTTTTAAGAGACTCATTATCCGTTTTATCCATTTTCTCAGGTAGCGGCGGAAAATCCGGGTTATCCATATTTGCACGTGCGAAAATGGCGCAAGCAACTTGATCACACTAGTCATAGATATCAGTCACTCAAAACACAAAACTAATCGTTTAATTCACATAATTACATCGTAAAAGAATTGCAGAGAATTATCTCGTATCACAAAAACAATATTCGAAGCTCGATCAACACAGATTTCACACTAAACACAGTAGCTCAACGGAGCGCGATGAAAACCGAAATCTCTCTCTTGGTTAGTTTTACGCCCAAAAAACTCAAAAGCAATTATAGGATAACCTGATGATATATGTAAGGAAAAATGTTCCAGCGACCGATTCCATCGTCGACAAATCCAAAAGGCGCGTTGCTAACAACGAAAAGGTGAAGTTAATTTGAGAGGCATGGAAGTAGACTTACTCCCACCCTATCAGGTTCCGTCCTGATGGAAAGGCAAAGGTGAAAGTTTATTAACTGGTCTTTTGAAGACACCAGTTTTAGTTTTGGCTGTATCTACGCGAACTAATCCGTCATTGCCAGGATGGACATCGATGGCACGCCCTATACGCCATGCTAAAAGTGGAGGGAGATCCATCTTTAGGATGACAAGAACCACAGTGTCGACCTTTAGGTTGGGTTTGGCATGCTTCCACTTGGATCGCTGTTGAAGAGAAGTCAAGTATTCCTTTTTGCAGCGATTCCAAAATCCACGTCGTAGAGTTTTGGGATATTGTTCGGAGAACAGTCTATGCGCCCAAAAGTGAGAAACAGCTTATCGTGGTATGGCAGGCAATGATTGTCATTCGATGACGTCCTTCCTCTAGGCAGACAGCCGTAATACTTTTCCCTTGCTAAGGGATTATCTGTAGTATTTATTATTAGTATTTATTACTGTAGTATTTATTATTGTAGTATTTATTCTGTATTATTTGATTATCTGTAGTATTTACTTTCGTTGGCATGATGAACTGTCGCCCATATCTTTAAAGAAGCCAAGTTGGCGCAACCAAGGCTGTTCTCCGAACAATAGCCGATTTTTGAACAACCTTTCACCTAGAACCTGTACGAACAGGCAGATGTGTGTCTGGAAAGGAAGTTAAAGTATCACCTGTAATAAAATGAGATGGGGCTAAAACATTAATAGAGTCAATATCAGAATCGTTCACGTAAGTAAGTGGACGCGAATTCAAAATACTTCGATCTGCATAAGTAGCGTTGACAACTTTTGGTAGGCCAAAAGAGTTTCTTTCAATATTCTGTCCCAGGTGAAATTTCGCTGAGGAAATGCCAGCTCTCATATTTGTCCAAAGTGTGGTGAAGCAGGCTGTATAAAATGCCATTCAATAGACGACTGAATTAGTTCTCGTGACACTGATTCTATTGTATAGAAGGAAGACCAAATCTGATTTAGTATTTAGTACTGTAGTTTTCGGCATGCTCCCACAACATTGGCACCGTTGTCACTGTAATTGTGCTGTGTTGTGCAGCGCGACGTGAAATGAAGCGTCTAAGCGCAGCAATAAAGGAATCCGCCGTCAGATCACTGACTGCTTCTATAATCACAGCTTTAGTCGACGAACAAGCAAATATAGCTATATAACCCATTGTTTTATAACCACGACCGTTATTGAATTTAAGGGTAATAGGCCCAGTATAATCCGCACCAGATGCGAAAAATAGTCGTTCCAAAGTCATATGATGTTCAGGTATGTCGCCCATCAATTCCGTAGTTAAAACAGCTTTAAATCGATGACATATTACGTAGTGGTTGACACAACTGCGTATCAGTCTTTTCCCTCCATTTATCCAGTAAGATTGCCTGATGAGGTGGGATAATAAGGAAGGACCAGCATGAAGGTAAGTAAGATGAAGTTCTTTCAAGAACGTAGTTGGCTCTTATTGGGTAAAGGTTTCTTTTTCTTAATACATTACAAATCATTTTGGAAATAATGATTCTGAGTCCAACGAATAAGGAACTTTTCTGCTACTCGAATCTCTAGAAATGTTAGCGGCATAAGGCAATGGGAGTTAATATCGCTACGCGAAATGTTCTGAGTAACAAGATGCCTTTTGCAATTGGTAATAAATCTTTGGCAGTAAGCCAGAATACAAATAATCTTGCAACGAGAAGAGTAATGCTAGAATAAATTAGCTAATAAATCATTCGATTCACGTATAGGAGAAATAAAAATAAGATCAGATCTTTCTTCAGCCCTTACTTCAGTATCATCTTCAGACCTTAATTCATATTTGGGTCATTTTTCCTTTTCCTGATGCAACCATAGTGGGCCATTCCTCCACAAAGTACAATTTTGTAGGAGTTGAGGTTTAGTGTCATGAGAAGCAACTTCCTCAGGGTTTTCCTCAGAAGAAACATGATTCCAGTGTTTAATAGGTATCACTTCTATGATTTGAAATGTTGTATTTGCAGCAAAAGTTTTCCACTTACGTGGATGAGCGAATAGCCAAGACAGAACTACCTTGGAGTCCGTCCAAGCATAAATTTCAAAATTAAACTTCTTTAAAGTGTTCAAAAGAGATCGCATTAATCTGGTCAACAAATATGCAGCACAAAGTTCTAATCAAGGAATGGATACTTGTTTTATAGGCGGCGACTTTAGTCTTTGATACCAAAAGATTAACCTTAACTGTACCATTGCATTTTTGGCGACAGTAAATGGCTGCTGCATAGGATAGTGAAGATGCATCACAAAATCCATGTAGTTGAACAATACTGTCCGTTGTAAGTATGACACATCTCGGAATTTCACAATTATTGACTTGACTGAATGTTTCTTGAAATTTAAACCAGTCATCTCAGAGGTGCTGTGGGATAACTGAATTCCAGTCGCCTTTAACTAACCATAGCTTTTGATAGAATATTTTAATCAATATAGTGCAAGGAGACAGGAGACCTAAAGGATCGAAAACGCGATCAGATTCTGCCAATATGCGTATCGTTGTTATAGGTGCTTTGAGTTGCAGTGTACCTTTAAAACTGAAAGTATCAGTAGTTGAATTTCAAAAAAGCCCCAAGACTTTAGAACTCGAATCAGGAGATGTCTCGAAATCGGAATTCAGTGAACAATGTGCCTTAAATTCAGTTAAGAATTCTACAGAATTGGAATTCCATTTCCTCAACTCAAAACCACGTGAATGTAAAATTAAGGATACTTTCTTGCAGACTGATACTGCATCATTAACTGTATTTGAACCCGACAATAAGTCGTCCATATACATATTCTCTTGCAATATACGCGATACCTCTGATTCCTCCATAGAATCTAAAGCTATCTGCTTCAGACATCGGGTTGCTAAAAATGAAGTAAAGGAAAGACTATATGTAACCGTTTTCAACTTGTACGGTGTGTATTTCATCATTGGAATTGTATTGCCATAGTATCAGTTGATAATTCTGATTTTCAGGGGCTACCTGACGATACATCTCATCAGCTGTGAAAGCAATTTCAGGAAATCGAAAATTACTCAAAATCTCAAAAATATCTCTCTGTAATTTTGGACCTTCCTCTAAAACTGAATTCAATGATATACCGTTTTCAGATTTACAGGATGCATCAAAAACTACTCTTAATTTTGTTGCTCTGCTAGAAGGTTTAATGACCGCATGATGAGGAAGATAAAGCTTTTCTGCATCCGATCTGTTAGATGAATCATCATTAATCACAGTCATATGACCTATGATGGCGCATGTTCATATTGATACATAAAATCTTTATACTGTTTTTCAAATTCTTTGAATTTTTGTTCCTTGGAATGCAACCTAAAAATTGCTGCCGGTTTTGAATCACCCAACTTCAAATACGATTTATAAAATGAAAGTTTTACAAAAAATCGCCTCTGAATTAAAAGAATAAGCGTTTTGAAAATGTGATTTACAAAATTATTCTTCAGGTGTCAGAAATTCATTCTTCCTAACATCGACAACACAGCTAAAGGCTTATTTTTCGAACCATATATTTGGCATCCCTCTTAGAACGTAGAAAAAATAATCAGCTCCTAATATCAAATCAGTTTCTTTGGGGTGGGCAAAATTCGTAATAGATTTAATATAATCTATATGCGACTTGTTCTGGCAATGGCAAATTTAACCTATCCAAAATGTATGCGCTAACATCAATTATTTCGCTATTTAACCTTGACCCAATCTTTTAAATTAATAGAGCCTCTAGCCTTGGTAGCTAGCACTCCGCCAATTCCACGCAGAAGTAACATACGATTTCTTCGTTTCAATCCTAATCTTTGAACAGCTCGTTGAGAAATAAATAAACTTTGACTTCCTGAATCCAGTAATAATTAAATTTCGATAGTTTCGGCGTTGGACGAAAATGCAAATGCAAGAACAGTAGGCAAAATAGCCGAATTGGAATTTTATACCGTATTACTAGTCACTACCTGCTGATCTTGACCCTCGCATGGTTCATTCGAAATTTTCTCTGGAGTGCTTTCGTTTTCATTTGGCGCAATTAAAAGCTGCACGTTGTTAGCTTTAAGATCTTCGTGCAACAAACTATTATGTGTTTTTGAATAACACAAATTACACTTTAGCTGCGAATTACAGTTTTTGATTAGATGCGAATTTAAACATAAAAACACAATCCTTGTTTTCTGACAAAGTTATTATGCGGTGACTTGATGACATGAACTGAAATACCAAGCAACATTTTCTTAAATAATTATTCATGCTATGTGGAATACTTCTTTGGACATATTATGCTACTTTAAAGGCTATTAAACTTGCAAAATATTGGGGATTTTTGATAGCACTATGACGAGGAAATGTAATTTTGCACTTTCAAATTAAGTTCAAAAGGTGTGATTTTTCCCGCAGGACTATTGTTCATGAACAAGAAGCAAGAAAGTTATCCTTTTTTTATTTTAGCTGCTACTCTAAAAATAATTCATTCACGTATTTTTAGTTTTAAAATGGTAAAACGGAAGTTTTATCCGACAAAATGAAGCCAAGAACTAAGTTTTCTGTCTCACTGTCGCTGTTATCTTCAAAAATTCATTTGAAGAGCTTCATTTCAAGGCTGTACTTTTCTGTGTACGTTTATATGAGAAATAAGCCTATGAAAATTATGCTCTTGATTTCAATTTCTCATTTTTGTTTTCCTTTTAAAAGTGCTTTAACGGTTTTATGGCAATGTAATTTAAAATTACAGTATGCATTGCATATGCATCCCTAATGTATACGAAACTATACGGAATGCATTCTCACATGTATTTACATTTAATGTTTATTTTAAAAGGCATGAATAGCAAGAATCAAAATGTTAACCAAAAATCATGTCCAAGTTAATTTTCATAATCTATTATCGATAAATATTATAATTGAATAATTAATAAATGTTTTAAAAGCTATTTTGGTTTGAGAAAATGCTTAATGTACCAATGGCTGATACTAGATCACTGTTATATAAGGCTTTATTGCAAATTTAGAATACACTTTATTTAACTATTCATGTCCTGTTAAATATGAAATCCTATTATATATTAGTCCAAAGAATGCTTCTGTTAGCTTCTGCTTCACATTCTATTATGTGATTAACGCGAAGCATCCTACTTCCAGAGTTTCAATGAGTGATAAATAATGGAGTTAATGAATTTCACGAATGATGGACCAAATTAAGTACTTAAGCTCGTGGATATTCCGTATTGTTGATTTTATGTTCTCGAAATAAATATTATACTTGCCGCACTCCAGTAAGTGGATAGAACAATGTTTCGAACATTGAATTAAACGCAGAATGGAAAGATACTCGTAACTTCGGTCCTCTAAATATTACATGCCTTTTTGGAAATAGTTTTATTGTAATTCAGAATTTAAACAAAACAGATAACATTTGGAAAATACTTCTGATAGTAGACTCAGAAGTACTTTAAATTGTTACAAATACATTTTGTGACTTCTTTAGGAACTTTTATTACACAACCGATACTTTAAATCTTCTACATTAACAACATGATCCTTTTTCTTGCATCTGCAATATATAAAATGAAAGCTTTCAGTATAATCCACCGCTTCGCGTAGTATATTTGAGCCTTATTTCAAGTTTGTTTCTACTCTTACCTGTGTTGCAGTGTTCGTGATCCTGCTATTAGGCGAAATTTCGGTTATAATGTAAATAAACTAACTAAAGATTTTAGAAACAGAAATATGGAACAAAGACGTATCTGTAGTTTATTAGCAAATATTTTAAATTGTGATCATAAGCAAGAGCTGTGAAAAATAGCAAATAGATATTCAATAACAATAAATGAATAAAAGGGTACCTTGAACGCTATAGTTGTTAGCGTTTGCTGACTGCTGTATCGTTAGGCCAGGCGTACCTGTCCGGGGATTTTTCCTCAAAATCTGGGACCAAACTCGGCAAAGTTTCACTATGACCTTTAAGGTACTTAAGGCTCATGCCAACAGTAAACGCATGCCTGCGCTCCTGGCAGCGTTAAAATTTGTGAGCTTGATTAATTTGCATAAAATTTCACTAATTTAAATAATTTTAATTATTAATAATTTTATATTTGAGCCGAAGATCTCCATGTCTAAATCCGGACACGTTAACATCGATTTGCATATTTCGGACGGGTTCAGTGGAGACAGTTGATAAACTGCTTGCATGATTAACTTAAATTTGGACGATGCTTCATTTATAACTTTGCTTGTGGAGATTTTCGTATACTTAAGTTCTATCTTAAATCCCAATACAAGAACAGAGGTGTTAAATATGTAGTAAGTTAAGTACAATAAGTTCAAAGTACCATTTTTCTGTAAGTTTGTATTAGGTATTTTATTTTAATTAATTAATCTATTTTTATTAGATCTTTATTATAATTTCTCAGTTTCGTTATCCCTTCTCAGAATTCGAGTGAATTAAAAATATTTAAGGCGAGGGTTTGAATGTTAAGAGCTTTTGGCAGAGGTGCTCGAAATTTTTATTTCTATCGTCCAGCTCTACCAATTAATATTCTAGCATCAGCCATTTGGTAGCCGAAGTTAAATCGCACCATTAAAGTTTGAACCAGCTTAGTTATACCAAATTGTGTAATCTCTGGTTACGAATTAGTTTTAAATTATAAATTCAACTTTTTAAATTTAATACGTGCAAGTGGCGAAGTTTTGAATTTATCAGAAGGCGCAACTTGCGCCTCCTGATAAATTCAAGCTTCGATAAAAAGGGTTATGTAAAATCTTAATAAAACTTTGTCGTACATTTTCAGATGTAGAGCAATTAGTTACTTGGCAGTTTCAGTTTAATAAGGTTTGAAGGGCATCTTCGCTAGCACTGCACTGTTAGGACTTTACATAACGAATACACAATGAAAAATGGGTAAAATATGCAGTTTCCACTTTACAATTAGTCCTTGAAATGCTTGAAATGAAGATGAAAAAATGGTTTTTCTCCTAAAACAGCTTTTGAAGCAAGTTTAAGGGCATAAAAAAGAACTACATTTCATTAAATACCCTTATATTTCTATATTTGCCCTTTATTACGTAAATTACTTCACACATGGTTATTTGCCTTATTGTATTAAAAATAGCTGATGATAACTTTATATTATTCTGTTAGAGTTCAAGTGTTTGGATAATAATTGTGTAATATGTTTTTGCCAATAGTATTTCAGCAGAATCGAACTGTCTAGCATTATTTTATTAAACGTTCAAATTCATTTAGACTTAATTTTTTTCATTACGTTGTGCACGTTTTTACTATTATGAGGCTTCCGATTTTTTAGGAAGTTTCATCCATTCTTTTTTACATTTCCTCAATTCTCTTCCCAAAATTTTACTTTTTTTCTATTTATAACATTTGATTTTCCGTTTTATAATTTTTCCTTATGTCTAATTTTTTTTCCTTTATGTGCTTTATAAATCTTGTCATCTTGATTTTAGCACACGTAAAATTTGTTTACTGATTTTGTCAAAGAAACATTCGACCACTGAAATGAACGTTTTATTATAATTTGTTTAACAAATCCTAGAGAAAACACAGAATTCGGTAATTTAAGTTCAATTGTTTGGATTCAAACATTTTAAATTAACTTTTATCGATTGTTTGTTCTTAAATTCAAGTTCTGAGTTTGGCTGAAGATAAATTAAAGTGAGGGCTGAGTTTAACTGATAACCAGAGGCAAAGCCTGTTAAAGAAGCCCACCTTTCCTTTAATTGTTTTAAGTAGGAAATTTAATGGAAGCAAATTACATTTCATATGAAGTATTTCGTAAAGAAACTTTATAATTTAACATTTTTCAATTAAAGTTAAACAAAATTATATTTTACCTTTATATATATTTTGTTTCCATAGTTTTAATTTAGTGTGTGTTGTAAAATATAAAAATGTATACATTAAAAACTAAGATTCTTGTCTTTTTCTGAAAGAAATTGAAAATAAAAAACATAAAAACGAACCATATAAAAAACGTTTATTGGTTGTAGTACACATCTCAAGTTATAGAGATATCTTCAAATTAGACATTTAAAATACTTGTAATTCAGTAATCATGTATATGGTAAAATGCAGCACCGAATATTTTGCAATTTCTCTCAATCACTTTTTTTTGCATTTGTCATTCCGTGATATTTATGTTCTGAACATCTTAGAAATGAATTTTAGAATTATTTATAAAATTATCTCCCTAACTATAAGTGAGTTTAATAACCTATAACTGCTGCTTCTTATGCTGTATTTTTAAATTTTAGAATTGCAAAAGTACCCAAATTTTATACATTTTAAATGCTATAGGATGTTTTGGAGGCTTTATTGATAGCAGACCCTAGTATCATGCTATATTCATCCCTAAACCTTAACTTACAATTGAAAAAGCTCCCGTATTTCTTAAGCTGCATAATAAAACTTACCTTACATTTAAAATATTTATCAGAATTTTATATCGGTTTATAAATGTATAAATCTACAGCGAACATATCCGCAGACAAATGTTTTCATTGATCTCAAATTCAGTAGCGCTGACATGTAAAAGAAATATATTTATATCTACTCTTGATGTCTACTGTTTTTATATTTCCTTTTTAGTGTAAACCGGATTTTGCATTCTTGATGCGACGTGGGAAGCTGCTAATCTCATTCTTCAGAAACTGTCCGTGTTTTGTAAACAGATAAGGCACTTGAGCGAGGCAAATCAGGAAAGCGAAGAGGTAAAACTACTCTCCCGTTTCTTACGAGGTGAAGTTCCTCTATTCCTCTTTTTATCTCTGTTAGAGCCTTTCATGTTTGCCTACGGACGCACTTTCTTGCTTCTTTTCCATAACAGCATAAAATTTTGCTTTAGTTCCCTTCCCCGTTTCAAAGCGGATTTCTCAAAATAACATAAACAAAAAGTACTGATGCTATTAAAACAGTGTAAAGACTCGTTTATGTTGAATCTTTCCTGCATTTCTGCTGTTTCATCTGTTGATCTGCTCCATTAGAAAATATAAATGAGGGGAGTTAAAATACGGAGAGAGAAATATAATTAAGAAAACTGGTATCCTCATTCTGCTGTTTTGAAGTTCTTATGTTGCTGTCTATGTGTAGTGCTGAATTACTAGTTTATCTCGACATTACATCAGAAATCACGGTGTAGCAAAGGCAGGTTATTAAGCTTGTAAATAATTTCAGTCATTAATGTTTTTCCAACCCTTCAAGAAGCGGAAGTAAATGTTCTGGGATTTTTAAAGAAAAGACGGGATGATAATTCGTCTCGCGCTCTAAGAAAGTTAGACTGGTTTAGATTAAGCCAGTTTAACCTCATAGGTTGAAATGTCAAATCGATTTTGATGAAAAAGCTATTAGAAATTCTTTAAAAGAAATGAATTTTTGTAAGCTGTTTTATTTCTTTATATAACCTATCTTCGTGGTGTGATTAGAAGCACGCCCGGCTACCAGTCGAGAGGTTTGAAGTTCGAATCTCGGCAAGGGGATTATTAATTATTCATGTTTCCTGATTTTGAAAAATTCTATAATGATTCTACAGTGGCATACGAGTAAAAGTATGTGGTGGACGATAACAAATCACCATCAGGGTATGGCGATTGGTTTCCACCTACCTAATCACCTTTTAAGTAGGGAAGAATATAAGGTACTTTATTACCGTGTGCGTTCGTGGCAAAATTGGAAGCACATCCACCTAGCAATCAGGTGGTCTAGAGCTCGAAAACCGGAGATGATGTTGCATATTTTTCATATTTCCTTCTTCGATAAATCTAATAATTTTATATGTTTAATATGTATAATTTTAAATAATGAAGCTAATGAAAAGTCTAGTACAAAAGTTTCCAACCTGTTTGAAATTCACTTCCCCCTCCCCCCGCCTTATGAAGAAATTTCATGGATTCAAAGGGGAAATTATTCGATTTCAGTTTGTTAAACCGTAATAAAAATGGTCACAGCGAAAACGTGGTTGAAATTATATGACGAAAAATCCGAAGAAGTTTAAATTTAGCTATCATGTAAGAACGATGAACATTTATTTTTTTCGCATTTATTAAAAATAGCAATCATTTTTATATTAATAGGCTTATAAATCAGGTATTTTTCTTCAACTAACGCACTGAAAATTAAAAGCACTTTTTATTTTTCTTGAATCTTGCATCACATATTGAAGAATGTGCAAAACATTAACGTCTTAGATTTCATCAAAGATGCCTAACTATCTCAATGTAACCAAAACGATCTTTTTAGCCCACAGGACGTTAGCCCAGAAGGGCTATTAATTTCAAAACGGCATTTAGCTTCGATTCACTTTTTAAACTGTTGTCACCGAATATTATCGCCATGTACTATATTTAAAGAAACTAAATAACGAATAATCTTCATGAATGCTTCTTGCATTGTGAAGAACAACGGTACTTAGAGCCATCAAAGTTTGAAAAACGTAGTCCTCCAACTGAACATGGGCGTTTGTAGCCCGAATTTGGAATTTGGATTTTGTTTTATTAACTATTTAAAATTTGGTAGAACTTTAAGGAATTTTTGATTAACATACTCAACGATTTCGAAGCAAGCAATGACAACACTATACGAAAAAAAACTTTTCCCCCTCCAGCGCGCGAAACTGTGTATCGGAAATTCTAAACGTATGCTGCTTTTAAATATTTTGTGATATTGCTGTTGATTTGAATTTTATGTGTTTTAAGTGCGAAGAACGTGATATTTAATCAGTAAAGGTAACGCACAAAACGTTAAAAAACGCCCTTTTGGGGGTAATATAAACTTCGAGAGCTTTCATATTTTTTTCATTTATTTCTTAATTCTTGAGACTTTTTAAGCGTTGCGACGGAGATTAGCATAAGAGAGTTGCAATCACTTCATTAAATGTTTTTGCATTAGATTCGCAATAAATTTTTGTTTAGTCAATTTGGAAATAGGCTGGCAACCTATTTGCTGCTCTATCATTTCTCAACGTCAGTTGAGAAAGTATTTTTATAAAGACATTGTTCCAGAGTTAATTTTAGCCCGTGATCTCTTGTACGAACCTTTCGGTATTTGATAGTACTCCAGGTTTATTAATACACTATAATTATATATTTTTCATCATTTTCTTGGTATGGACCGCAGGAAAAGGAATCGAGCATTTCGAGTTTGACATGCCTTTCATAGACAGTGTCGACCTTGCTTTTGCTACACCAACTGCATTTTGGGGCATAATAACGTCTCGTTTTTAAGACACTAAAATAGACGTCTCAGATGTACTATTGAAGTTGATAATATTGGTCTTTGAAAAAACTAATTTCCTCTCATAAACTTTGTTATTAGTTTGTTGCCTAGGGATTAAAAAGTCTCAATGTGATAAAATACTCATCAATGTTGTTGTTTATTAGCACTTTTAAAACTGGTACCTCTTAAATTTGCAATAAAACCATCTTCTGTTTGTGTCTTTACATTTATTTTCTTTATAGATAGTATTGGAATTTTCTCTATTAATTTTGAGTTCATTTACATACTTCGAATCGCAGCTCTAAGTAACAATACAGTTCACATTTTGGGAATGTATAACAAATGTTAAGAGGTTGTGGAGCAATTCAAAGCGATTAAGACGCTTCCGACGTTACTTTCCGCCGTGCTAACTGGAATTGGACTTAATCCAAAAAAAGGAGAAAATTCTCTCCTTGTATGATTCACTCTGACATGTTCCGCCATGGCCAGTAAACATCGCTTGTACCATCGCTAGATATTTTTTCTTCTTGTACCTAATAAGTATGCTTTTCTTCTTATACCTAATAAGTAATAAGTATGCTAATAAGTATGTTTTTCGTGTGCTAATAATAATGATTGTGTTCCTTGCATTTGCGGCATGGATTATAACAGGAACATAGATTCTGTTTTATTTATCTGCTCGTCTCAAATAAGTTGCGTTCCAGTAGAAAACAAATGAACCACGCGTATTTTCAACATTTGATTATGAGACTGATAGCATATTTATTTCAACCAAACGCATAAGACATATCGAGATAAGCTATTAATAGTAAAAACACAAACAGAAAAGATACTCTGCTATAAATTACCACTGGAGAATCCTAAAAAGAAAAACCAAGCCTGTCTTCGAAAGCGAAACAAAACTAACATAGTTGTGTACTGCGCATCCGAAAAACGGGAGCAGAAATGGCTACTAGCTGCGAAAATAAATATTAGATTATGAAACTAAACAATAACTACTATCAATTGTGAAAATACAGACTTAAAATGATTCCGAAAAACGAAAATTTATGAAATTCAATGGCAAATGAGACACCAATGAACGCCGAGTGGACAAAACGAGATGAACAAGCACAAGCTATCATAAGTTTACTCATAGAAGACAACAAAATCGTTCACATAAGAAATAAAACAACTAAAGAGATATAGACAGAAAATTCATGAAGGAAAAGGTGTCTTTCCAGTAAACTTCACTATCAGAAAGCTATGTACGTTAAAGTAGGAAACGAACTAGAAGAACACGTCAGCAAAATGCTTGAAATCGTAGACGAACTGCGAGAAATTGGAGCAAAAATAAAGGACAGTCACATTGCAGAACTCTTACTAAGCGGTTTACCAAGAAACTACGAAAATCTTACTACAGCTTTAGAAGCACACTTAGAAGTAGAACTAGCGTTAGAAAACGTAAAAACGAAACTCATAGACGAATGTCTAAGAAAAGAAAAGCACGCGATCAGCAGAAACAGCTGCCTTCAAAACGAATTTTAACACAAAATTGAAGCAATTCAATCAGTGAAGATGCAGTTTTTGCAAAAAAATTAGGACACTTTATCAGGACTGAGGGTTCTGTGCATCATTTTTGGAAACATTGTGAAATATTTACCAGGGTGTTTCTTCTCAAGTTTTCAGTCCTGAACTGGAACAGTGAGCTGATGAAACGTAAGCTTTGTTCTGATGTACTGCTGGGCTGGATAGTAACTGCACGTGAAGGGATTTGAAATCCTCTTTTATTAAATCACTCTTATTTACACACTTCCCAACTCGGGGGAGATACAGAAAGTAAAAGACCGCACTTGGGTCTAACTTAACAATCAAATAATTTAAAACTAAACCTAAAATAGAACTTAAAGTTTGCTTCGCAGAGCAATTCGCGGAAGTTGGCCTCTACCTGAAAGGATGCGTAGCAAGATATACTAATACTAGCGCACTTCAAATTGTTTTACAATGCAATCACGTAGTAAGCACTATGGCTTATGAATTTAAACTGCTAGCTGTTCAGACGAACGTTGAGCCGAGGGGCCGTGATCTGAGACTAAGCTCTCTCACGCTAAGAGGTTTCTACCTCTGGCTTAAATAGTACTTCGCTGTACTTCAAAAAATTAGCATAAGCTGAAAACGCGCACTTCTTCTGACGGGAAGTTAAAACAGAGAGGAGATAGAAAGTTTTAAATTAAAATAAAACTTGGTTAGTTTAACTAAAACCTTACAACTTAAGAAAAAGAATGCAGATTCTTAATTAACCACAAACAAAAAGATAAAAACGAAAAGGAAACGAATAAACGAAATTATGGAAATAAACTAAAAACGAAAGTTGCTACAAACGAGGATATATACGAAGATGAAGACAAAAATAAGAAACTTGAGAAGACTGAGAATTACGCGTTCGAAGTTACCAGAGCAAGGATATTTTCAAAACTAAAACTGGGCAGTTGATTCAAGAACCACTTGTCATATAACCGATAACATGAACGTTTTCGCGAAATTAGATAGAAGCAAAACTGAGCAAATAACAATTGCTAACGGTACTCAGATTGTAGAGTCATTAGGTAATTTTTAAGCAGGAGTATTGAAAAATGAGCAACGCCTTCTCCGGGAGTCGAACCACGGACCTCTCGAATACGCGTCGAGCGTGCTGACCACTATACCACGAAGGCATGCGAAGAAGGCGGGAGAAATACCTCATATACGCCCTCTTTTAAAGGGCGACTAGGGATTAGGGCTCCCAATTGCCAAATTATGGTGGTGGAGAATCATCATCCACCACCTTTTAGTTCGGGCGCCACTTTTAGAGTCATTAGGTTATTTAGAAGAAGGAGGAATGAAAAATGAGCAATGCCTTCACCAGGACTCGACCCACGGAACTCTGGAATACGCGCCCAGCGTGCTGACCACTACACCACGAAAGCATGCGAAGAAGGGGGAAGAAATACCTTATAAGATGAAGTCCGAAGGCATCGGAGAAAGATAGTTATATTCTACAGACGACGAAGGTAACGAAATAGAAGTAAGACTCGTGGGCGTTCTTTACTTTCCTGACATAGAAGGGGGAATAATATCCGCATGAAAAATTACAAATAAAGTGTTTACAGTTGAATATGAAGAAGATATTTACAGAATAAAGAAGGTAAAATGAAACCATAGGAACTGCTAAAGCAGAAGGAAATTTATTTACCATGATTGAACCGCAAAGAAGAAAATTTAAAATTGCAGCCTCAGAAAGAAGTGAAAACAGCATAGATCTTTGGCATAGAAGAGTAAAACACAGAAAAGAGGCTAAAGAATGATTACCTGGCAGCCGGAACAGGTGTCGAACGCGGAGCTAAAAAGAAAAAGAATGCGAATACTGTATCAGAAGCAAAATGTCTGAATTGCCGTATCCCAAGCTAAGCAACTATAGAGCAAAATCAGTTCTAGACTTCATACATTCAGACATTTGTTGACCAATCGGTACAGCATCACTAGGAGGAAAGAAATACTTCATAGCATTCATCGACCATCATTTGAAATACACAATGGTCTATTTGCTAGTTACAATAGATGAAGCCATGTCCAAGTTAAAACAATTTGAATTTGAATTTGTAACCATGACGAACAAATTTGGAAAGAAGCCAAAAGTCTTAAGAACAGACAATGGAGGAGTATACACAAACAAAGAGATTAAAGAATATCTGAAGGAAGTAGGAATCGAACATGAAACCTTCGTAGCATATTCACCGTAATAGAACAGTACAGCGGAAAGAAAAAAATCGATACTTCATGGAAATGACAAGATGTCTACTACCATGGCCAACTACAGGAACGGCCACGGAAGCTCTGGCTTGACGTGACAACCTCCGTGTAAACTCTACGCTTTCAACCCGATGATCGAACTTCCATCGTCGCATAACATAAGATATGCTTTCGTACATCACATTTGAAGTGCCTTATATACCTAATATACAGTTATTTTATCTCTCTCATCATATTATTTATGCCTAATTTAGAAAATTAAAAAAATGACAATTTAAATTGCAAAAAATAATTGGCAAAATAGTGTCAATATATGTTTATCAACTTTCGTAGATGTTCCTCTTACATAGTGTGATGAATTAAATATCATGCACTCCTTCATGTATGCTTTCATCACCTATAAATTTATATCTTCAGAGGATTAAATATTTAAAAATTAATTAAAAATTATTTTTAATAAGATGTTCTTAAATGAGCTTTGCATAACATGCATAGAAATATTCCTTTCATAGAGTAAGAAAATTTCACAAATTAACAAAACACAAATCAAAAGCATAATTTTTATTTTCATCAAAAGATCAATTATGTTGCAGAAAAATTTCGTAATAGTAATCTAAGAGTTTAAAAATTAGGAAATAGAAGAACTAAGAAACAAATTTTAATAGAATGATATAAAGGAAAGTGTGTAGTAAATTACACAACAGAAACAAACAAAAAAATATCTAGTAGCTTCAGATACATGGATTTTATGATAAAATGATTTTTACTTATTTTTCAGTAACAGCATGCTATTATTAGTAATTTACATTCATGATAAAAGATAAGCAAGTAATCAATTTCCTAGTTTGATTTTCCAATAAACTAATTTAAGCCCAACATCTGCATGTTAGACACATAGTCTCAAAAGATTCTCATGCCTTTGTAACTAAAACTTTATTTTAAATGCTGCCGACAGCATAAAACATTTAAATTATATACATATAAACCAAACATTTTAATATTAAACACCGAGTTTTAAAATATTCTTATTTAAATCAGTAACTCCATAATTGTTTTTATGATTTTAAATACTTTTAAGGAAAAATTTCAAACATCCAACATTTACCACAAACGCAAACATTTTTTATATTACCTATACAACTATTCATAACATCTAAGTATCTAGGTTAGAAGATTATAAATAAGTAGGTATTTTCTTTTCTGATGTCCTTTTAAGAAACAATATGCAAATAATAGTAGATTCACATAAACTAAATGCCATTTAATGAATATCCAAAACAAAATGCAGAACTCCCAGATTATGTCAAATTGAAACTTGGGATTGAATTTACATAAATCACATCATTGAACATGCAAAATATATTCAAAAAGAACTTTCTTGATTTAAACAAGTAACCGCAGTATTGTTTTAAATGCCATAAAGGGCCTAAATATCCAAATTTTACAAAAATCATAAAAAATATTTTATAATAATTTTATTTACATCCAAAGTTTCTTATTAACTATTTCATAAATATACCATCATGGTCATAAATAAGGAGAATATTAGTTTTCTGAATTCATTTTCAGAACTGTAATTGTTATGAATAGATTCATATAGGCCAAATTTTAACAATAATACATCATTTGAAAGAGCGTTAATGTCATTAACTCATTTTCAAACATTTTCTTCAACAGAGGAAATACCTGAAACACTCATATCATAGTAGAATCAAATATGCTATTAAATTCACATAAATTAAGCATTTCGACATGAAAAATCCAATTTCAAAAAACTTATTCATTTAAACGAATAACCGCAGCATCGTGTTTAATGCTATTAAGGCCTTAAAATCCAGATTTTACTAGAGACAGGAAACATTTTTATAATTGTATTCACATCCAAAACCTATTACTACCTATATTAGAAACATACTATCATAAATATGAGCAAGATATTAGTTTTTTGTTATTTAACCTTCAGAAACATAACCGGCATGAACAGATTCAAATAAACCAAATCTTAATAATAAACACTATTTTGAAGAATCTTAATACAACAATAATTTTCAAAACATTCTTCAATGCAGCTTAAACTGTGAAACACTGAGATCAAATCGGACTGAAATTTATGATTAAATTCATGTAAATCATGCATATGAACATGGCACATACGATTGTAATAGAGCCTTATTGATTTCAGTGACTAACCATAGCACTGTTTTTAAACATTTATAAAAGCCTGAATGTGATATAAAAGCCTTTTATATCACATTTTATCAGAATCATAAAACACTTTTTTTAATAATTCTACTTACATCCAAATTCTATTATTACCTACATTAGAAATATACTATCATATTTATAAATGAGAAGCATAAAATAGCTCTTTTATTTTTAGTTTCAGAATCATAATGCGCATGAATAAATTCACATAAATCGAATCTTAACAATAAGCACACTATTTTAAAAAAATGTTAATCCCGATAACTAATTTCCAAAACATCTTCAATACAGCCAAAACTATGAAACACTCATCAAATCAGAATCAAATTTATGATTGAATTCACATAAATCATGCATTTAAACCTGACGCATACAACTTGAAAAGAACCTAATTAATTTAAGCGAATAACTGCAGCAGTGTTTTAAGTACTACAAAGACCTTAAATATCCAGATTTTGCCAGGATCGCAAAACGCTTTTTACGATAATTCTCTTTACCTTCAAAAGTTCTTATTACCTATATTAAAAATATATCTTTATGAATATAAATAAGCAAGCAAACATATTTTTTACTTCACTCTTATGCAAATAAATAAATTATATTAATAAACATTTTAATCTACAAACATACTATTTTGAGGGATTTTGAATGCCATGAAGTTGTAACAAAAGGACTCTTTTCAGTAGTGAAAAGTTTTTAAACAATAAGATAATGTAATAATTTTATACATGATTAAGTTGACATTAACAATTATTTTAAAGTTAGATAAATAATTTTGAAAACATCTGTCATTAAGTACTTTTTTCTTGCGACAGCCTTAAATACCCACATTTCCATTTGAAACTATTTTTTATTTGAATTATATTGTTTTATTTTATAAGATAAATAACAAGAAGGTAAAATAATTCTTAAACATACAAGTCTTAGCAATGAAAATATTCAAATTACTTTCACAAACGTAGTGATGATGAAAACTTCTGCATCAGTGTCCGAAATTGCAGCCAGTTCCGCACTAATGGAAATAATTTCATTAAGAGGTGTAAGATCAACATCTTTACTCACTTTTTTAACGTCTGAAAATTCTGTAACAAATTGTTTTAAAGAGATGTTACCATATAAATTAGAATGAAGCTGAAGAATAGATTTCAATTTAATTTTTCTTTCAGATTCCAGAAGTTGCTGAACTGAAACATAGTAATTGCCTCCAGACTTCTGACGATATTGGGAAAATCTATACTCCAATTTATCAGTCTGAAATTTGGACTTTAAAATAAATTTTGAGCTATTTATTAAAAGTTCTTTAATTACATCGCTGATTGCATTTGTTGTCTGATAAAGGGCAAAAAACGTTTCCTCGCTTAAACATCAGCAACGAGACTGTTACTTCACGTTTTTCCACTGCTCGAGCCAAAAACATAATTTTTACAAAAACCTGAATCTTTTATCATCAGGTGCAGTAAATTCTTTGCTGTCTTCACATTTTATATACAGGCTTTTGTTTAGGTGGCTCACATTCATAATGTTCTCCCATTTTCTGATAATTTGCCAAAATTTTACTGTATCTTACCAATTATTAATGCAGTGGTTTTTTCCCAATAATTCAAGAGCAGCATCATTACTCTCATAAAAAACATTTACAGCAAACTTCACATTTTGTTTTTCTAAACTTAATGGATATAAACTTTTGAATGAAAATTTATGGGCCCATTTTCGCAATTGAGGTCTTCTCCTTATGATATATATTTCTTAGATGTAAAAATGTAGGCATTATACATTTTGATGGATCATCCAAATCAGGACAACAAAATGCTTTTTGGGCGTCTAACTGAACCAATTATTTCTTATTGATTTCAAAATGTTTACCGAATCAAAAAGTAATAATTTTTTCTTGTTATTTGCAGGGTTGCTGACATGAGTTGACATTTGTTCATGACCTAACTTCTGAAACGTCCCTGTTTATTCTATTGCTATCAGAAATCATCGAAACAACTGAAAATACTGCTTCGTCCAGAATATGAAGAGATTTGCGGGTCAGTCAGCATAAATAATCTGCATTCATATTATTAACAGGAAGTAAGGCAACAGTTTCTTTATACGATGAATAAACAGAGCTTATCATGAAAGCTTGTACAGTTGTAGCTTCAGTATCATATTTATTTTCTGCAAAACCTGATATTTATATCCCTTTATAAGCAATTGATTTCTTTACGTAGATTTCATCAATTAGTAGATTTACGATGCACTCATGTACTTTTTTGTATTTACATTTTGTAACGAATTATCGAGATTCAGAATGCTCGTAATTTTGCCTAAATGATCGGCTGAGGGCACTGACAATAAACCACTATCATACAACAAAGAATAACATGACGGGGACTTCATGTATAAAGAATATGCATTCACTGCTGTACCTTCGAGATATTTTAGATTTATTACACAAGTTCACTTGCTTTAATATGAATGTTTTATTGTCATACACATCTTCATCTGGAGAAATTCATTTTTTCCAATGATACAGACTTTTTTTTCACCAGGAAGCAGTTCATTCAAATCATCTTTCTGCATATTTTTAATGAACTCAAAATATTTTCCAGTTCACTCCATCGTAAAAGATGATCTGAATTATTTAAAATAATTTTGAATTGAGATACATTAACAAAATTGTCACCAAGAAAAATATTTAAACTCATATCAAAATTGATGTTTATGCTTGAAAGTACTCTTGGTGCTGACAATAAATTTAAATTAATTAAAAATACATGATTACTGTTTTTTATTACAACTGGTTTTGAAATCAAATTGAACGAATTTAACTGTTGTTCCAATTGTTCACAAAAATCTATAAAAACTTTTCATTCGGTCTTTATCTAAAAATTGCTGAAATTTTTAGATACGCAATTTCGTCTGAGTTTGCAAGTTTTTCAGATCTGCTTGTTCTTGCAGTAGGTTTGTTTTCCGTCAGGTATTTGGGAGCAATTAGGAAATATAAACGGATAAGGGTCTTCCTTCAGTTTTGGACATTTTCTTGGCACTTTTAAGATAGTACCATCTCTGTGTGATATTTCGTCAATTTTTATAATATTCGATTGAATGAAATGTTTCTCACACGCAACGCTTCTTGCAGATGGTGACCAGACTCTTCGTGGAATCTTCTTGCACCACTTGTTTTTTCTTTTCAACGTTTTTTGAAAATTTAAAGACAGAAACGTACGTGCCAGCTTTGTCATAATTTGACTGGCATCCTGGGACATAGCATCCATCTGGCATTACTAAATAATGAAAAATAAAACGGTTTAAAAATTCTTTATTAACGATGGATAAGAATGTAAACGCAACTCCAACGATACACACATGCACGTCGCACACTCAAAACATTCTTTGCTCAGATGGTGTTCTTGACGTCAGATCACATGACTTCTGAGCTTCCATGGTCACTCCTGTAGTTGGCCATGCTACTACTCCATTCAAGACTCAAAAGAGAATTTTTGGGTGAAGCCATAATGACAGCCACCTATCTACAAAACAGGCTATCATGAAGATCAATAAAAAAAACACCGTACTAGCTGTGGAATAATAAAAACCCGAACTTAAACCATATCAGAGGTTTCGTCAGCACAGCTTATTGCCTAGTTCCAAAGCAGAAAAGGAATAAAATAGATGAAAGACCAGAAAAAGGAATTCTCGTTGTATACAATGACCTTACAAGAGAATATAGAAATTACATGCCACATACAAACAATGCTGCAATCAGAAGAAGCGTAATATTCGACGAAAATAAAAAGGAAGAAAAGCCTCGTCAATTAAATGATCAGAATGAGGAAATAGAATGGCCCGTTAAAAAAACTAAATCGAGAGAATCATGTCCAGATGCTACAACAGAGGAAGGAGCTAAAACAGAGGAAACTGCCATGTTACCGAGAAGATCCCAGAGAGCGACTAAGGAAATCTCACCAAATAGATTCTAAGAGCTAAGATTCGCTGGCTAAGAGCGATGAAATCAAAGTTCCAAAAGACTGGCAAGAACTGCAAACTTTTCCATCCAAAGAAAAGAAACTGTGGTTAAAATACACGAAAGAAGAAATGGAATCACTAAAGAGAAAAAAAAACTTGGGAACTAGTCGATCTACCAAAAGAAAAGAAAGCAGCTGGAAACAAATGGACATTCAAAACAAAATCCAACATCTCAGGAAATGTTATCAGATATAAAGCTCGTTTAGTATCTAAAGGATACTGCCAAAATTTCGGGCACGGCTATGACGAAAAATGAGCACCAGTCGTAAAATATACCACAACATGGAGTATCTTGGCAACAGCAGCTCAAAAGAACATGTACGTAAACCACTTCAACGTAAAAATAACTTTTCTAAACCAGAAGTTTACATTTCTGCTTCAGAAGCAAACAATTAAACAGAAGTATCTATGGACTAAAACAGGCAGCTAGAAACTGGAATCACAAGATTGCTGAAATCTTGTGCAAACAGGAATATGTTCAAGGAAAGGCTGATGCATGTTCCTTCACATTAAACCAGAAAAATGCAAGAAATCATATAATCGTATACGTTGATGGCATATTAGTCGTGAGCGACAAGCGCGAATAAATTCAAGAATTTGAAGGGATTCTGAAAGAATATTTCGACATTGGAAATCTCGGAGAAGTATCTATATATCTAAGAATCGAAATTGAAAGAGATAAAGATGGAAGCTTTAAACTTCATCCAGCTAACGAGATTAAGCGTATAATCGAAAATTTCGACGAAGAGTCAGAAACCAAGCTATACACCCATGACTACGAATTTTATGAAGAACCAAAACAACCAAGATGATATTTTTCCCGATAATCAGAAACAGGGAAGCAATGAGGGCACTTTTATATTTAGCAAAAGTGTCAAGACTCGGCATAGCAAATTCTGTTGGAATACTTAGCAGAAACGTAGAAATTCCATACACATTGGACTGGAATGGTATAAATAAAATCATACGATATCTGAGGGCTACAATTAATTACAAATTACACCTAAAATATAATGGTGCACCAGTCATCAAAGCTTGCAGTGACGCTGAATGATCAGGAGATACCTCTGATAGAAAATCCACATTTGGATATATATTTCAAACAGCGCAGTGTCATGGACAAGCAAGAAGCAAAATTATGTCGCCTTATCTTCGACAGAAGCCGAATACATTGCTATACTTTAACTTTGCAGAAGAAGCTACAATGGATGAGACAACTGATGGAAAATTTAGGCTTCGCTCAACAGCAGCAAGCTAAGATCGTATTCGAGGACAATATGCCCCATATAAATCTTTACAGGAAAGAAAAAAGGAGTAGTTGTACCAAATATATCAATGTAAAATATCACTACGTCTGTGGTCTAGAAGAATCAAGGAATTGTTAAATTACAACACTGCAACAGCAAAATGATGTATACAGACATGTTCACGAAACCCTTGCTCAGACAACAGCTGGAATTTTTGTTAAAAGGAATAGGTCTTACTCCGGATGGAACAGCTCATAGAGTGGGAGATTGTGGAGCAATTGAAAATTAAAGTGATTAAGCTGTACCCTCTGACGTTACTTTCCCCCTGCTAACGGGAATTGAACTCAATCCAAAAAAGAAGGAGAGACGTCTCTGCTTGTATAATTCATACTCACACGTTCCGCCATGGACATTGGACTCATCACTAGATAGACACTAGTAGACATCACTAGATATTTTTTATTCTTATACCTAATAAATATGCTTTTTGTGTTAATACTAATGATCGTGTTCCTTGTGTTCAACACGCTTTAACAAGGTAAATTTGTAGCAGCTATTCCAACGGATTTTCAACTTTGACAGCAGAAAAAGTTTGGAATATCGAAGCTGCGGATTATCGTTCCAAAAAAGTTGGATTGTTGTTGAACGAAGTGAGACGAGAATGAAACTGTTATGGGTTTGGTTGGACGAAGAGAGACGAATTCACCTGCTGAAGGAATCGAATGTTTCAGTTACGCCACTGTGGGAGAAAATCGGGATTTTAGGAACAGAGCAGTAACGATTCATGCAATAACATAACGAATCTTTTAATTCAAGAATAATATGTATTATTAAGTTCACACACGTACGGTTCAAGGTCATCGGGAATTTCTGCAAAGCAGCTGGTTTCGTTCTCTACCTCTGACTACATTGTGTAAGTCCCTGTCACTGCAACGATGTTTACAGTTCTTTTTAGCTAGATCCCACGTCTGTCTGCAGCACAATAATGGTTGCAACCCTCTATCTAGAGGTACTGTAGCAACAGAGAGTAAGTTTTGCATCATGCATTTTCGTAGAATACTGGCAGCTAGGATTCCAGTTTTCCTCGCGTTTTGTGAACACTTCGAATATATTCAAAAACTGTCATAACATCACTTAAGTGCTGGAGAGTATTGCTGGCAATGATTTTCAAGGCTAGTCTGAGGGGAATTACCTCCAAGATAGCGAGGGTATAAGTCTAATAGTTCTTGGATACCCAGCATGGAATTGCTGGAAATTGCGACATCTTTGGTGCTTTATTCTTCGATCATTTTAGTCCAATTTAGACCACACATTTAACATCACTTCCTGTTTGTGCTGGGTTGTGTAACAGTAGTTATTGGTGACTAAATGAGATATTGACTTTATGTCACAGAAGCCGAACGGAGCTGTAAATGTAATCATTTCTCCCTTGTGCAGTGTTTTTTTGCGTAATAATTATGGCTTTAAAAGGTTTTGTATTTTAGATTGTTGCTTCAAAATAAGCAGTAGTTTATTTTGCGCTGACGTTTAAATACCCATGTCTTTCTAGTAAAATTGTTTTTAGATACTGAAATCTGTAACACTTAGAAACGTAAAAAATAAATAAATGTTTAAAAAGTTACTTCATTTATAGCAACATATTTCTCATGTACCAACTTTACTTGATGGTACTGTTTATTGCTGTGAGTCGTTAATAGGAAATGTTGACATTTTCTGCTTCAAAACTATATCAGAGTTGTTGGATAACATTATGGTGCAGAAGTAATAAAAGACGCGTTTTTTAAGATTCCACCTTACTGAAAGTAAATAATCACCATTTAAATCGATGGGAGAGTGCGATTGCGATTCCTTCCGGAGGAGAATCGTTAGCATTCTGCTTTGTTTCCAATATACAGTCGCTAAATTAATTCAACTTAATAAAATTGTTTAGAGCAAAATCGTAATGAACAGAAGTCTGCAGAGATTTCGGCACAATCTAAAGGTATGGTAAAAGAAAAAGTAGTTTATGCTGAGGCTACAGTTTTTCATCCAGTAATGACAGAATTAGATTCAATCAACATTTAAGTTAAGAAAATGTTTTTTTCTGCAAATGATAAATGAAGCCTATCCAGCAACTACCTACTTAATTTTGTAATTATTTTAATTTCAAATATAAGTTTTTGTGGAAGTTTTGCATCTTAAGATTATTGTTATTTTCTTTTAATGTTGCTGAAAAGAACGATTTCAGTACCTTATTTCATGAACAGTTTGCCATAAAGACCAGCGCTTAACTACGAGTTATCAAAACTAATGTTTGAAAAGAACAAATTCTGGTGGTTAGTTTTCAAATTAGTTACAAGTATTGGAAACAATATGCTTGGGAAGGCTTTCAAAGTAAGCATCTTTATCTGATTTATGTCAAATTAAGAATGACATTGAAATAATTACTATAAGTTTTCTCTGCTGAAACTGAAATTGTTGCTTGTCTAGAAAGAAACTACTTTACAAAATAATAATGATGATCAAAATTTGCTTTTCCTTTGCTGTCTTCTTTCTGCTTATACCAAGCCCACCAGCTGTTGAGCGGTCAAGTCAATGAACACTGGTAGTTTGGTCCGAGGTTTGAATCCCGGCAAACGGACTGGCTGTGGACGTTTTCGTGGTTTTTTAAAGTGTAACGTGTATACGAGCTAGTTTCGCTTCCAAAATCCTCAACGAAGGCATCCCTCTTCTAGCCCTTGAATGCTTTGCCATAATCAAATAAATAAGATCTACTTGTTACATCAGATATTTTACCTGTATTATATGTTACACGACTTCGTAACAGTTTAACGTAATGTACGAAATATAGACTTACAGTAATTTAATTATATGTTATGAATAATCATTTCTCTTATTGAAATCAATCCTGAATACTTTTAAAGTAAATTAAAGGGTAACGAAATTCTGTTGGGTCTCCAAACCAGAAAGTTTTTTAATCGTTTATGATAATTCAGAATTATAAGGAACATAATATGGGATGAAAAGCAGCAACTATTCCTAAGAAAAGAGGCTTAATATTTCTTACCTTTCTTAAACAGTAGTAATTCATTAAAACTAAATGATATCTCTTCGAGTATTTGAGCATAAGATATGTTAGAGACAAATTCATACCATCCACGTTTCATTTCTGTAATTATTGCTGAGATTTTACTTAGGCGTGTAAATAGGCCTTTTCAGACATTTTTATTAAAAAGCGAACTAAAGACAGTAAGTCGTCATTTTTTATAAACATTAATTTCTTATGGAAAGTGCAAAATAGCGCATGGTGAAATTCTATGAAACACAATGATTCCAGGAGGAAAATTCTGAGACTATGAGTGCATGTATCTGACAACAGCAAGGTCAGTTAAAGGAAACGGTTTTAATATTGTCTAACGAAGTATTTAGTAACTTTAAACAAATTAAATTTATGAATGTCTTTGTCTTTCTTTTCATTCAACTCAGAATTTCGTGGTCAGCTAAGCTATCTCACTTTTAAACATCTCAATCTGTCCAATACAATGATAAATTTATGCAATACAGTGATCTTTTCTTTTTAAGACCATTACGAAGATTCTATGAGTTAATGCGACGAGAAACCATTCTATTCAGCTAATCATGTTTAAAAGTATCATCATGCGTATGCACCTATCCCTGGATTTACACGGTTTAAAAATTAACGAATTTCAAAAACTTGGTAAAAACGTACATTAGGCTGCATATACGCAAATGTATATATTTGAAGTCATTTTTGAATCTCATTCCTTTGGTAACACTGGTGGCACAAAGAAGGATGGGGATTCCCCCTGTTGTGAAAGGGGAATCCCCGTAGTATGTGTATGTATTTCACAACAATAAAGCTATTTATTTCACGTGAACTAGTGCAGTATCAGTATTTTAGCAGCAAAACTTGCATCATTTTTATCTACATATTTGATAGTTTGCTGGTAAGTTTTCAACACTTGTATTTTTTGTGGCATTCTTATGATTTACGTAATTTTTTTAAGGTTTTATAATGCTAAAGATTTTTAAAAAATCAAATAAGAAGAAAAATTATTTCTTAAGAAACAAAAATTAAAATATTATATCGTCTACGTAATAGAGAAAGATTAATAGATATTGCTAAATTTTACTCTATGAATGAAGCCACAATAAGGACAGTTAGAAAAAATTAAGATTCTATTAGAAAAAGTGTAGCAGCTGGAACTTGCAGCAGATTCCAATTGATACCAGTATTATTACAAATAAGGCTTTAAAGATTTATAAAGCACTTGAGAATCAGTCACCGTGGAGGACGTAGATGAAAAAAAAGTATCTTTTTCCGCAAGTCATGGTTGGTTTGAGAGATTTAAACAAAAACATCTTTTACATAATTTACATAATCTAAGATAAGGAGAAAGTGCATCTGCTGATTCGGATGGAGCACAACAATATCCAGCAAAATTTGCTGAAATCATTACCGCCAGCTCCTACACTTCTGATCAGATCTTCAATGCTGACGAATCTGGGTTGCTCTGGAAAAAAATGTCTAAAAGAACCTATTTAGCTAAAGCTTGTAAATCAGCTAGTGGTCATAAAATATCGAAAAGTCATATAATAATTCTTTTCTATTGCAACACGTCAGGCGATTATATAATGAAACCACTGGTTATTAACAAATCAAAAACATCACGCTCATTTAAAGGAATAAGCATAAATAACCTTCCCATTTATTGGATGGCTAATAAGAAAGCATGGGTCACTGCCATAGTTTTCAATAAATGGTTTCATAACATGTTTGTCGCAGATGTCAAAATTTATTTAATTGAAAAGGGAAAGCCTTTTAAGGCTCTTCTATTAATTGATAATGCACCTGGTCATCCTCAAGATTTACAACACGAAAATGTAGAAGTTGTCTTTTTACTAAAGAATACAACTTCCTTATTACAGCCGATAGATCAAAGAATAATTTCGACTTATAAGGCATTATACACTGGTGTCCAAAAGTTAAGCATAATTAAGAATTATGTGAATAAAGAAGGAACTGTAAATCAGAATGGCGGGAAACGTGATATGCGAGTGTAAAATGGTTATAAAATAAGGAAGCAAATCAAAAGAACAATAATAATTAATTTTATTATCCAAAGTAGCAGTTTGAAAGAAAACTGAGAATAACAAGGGAAAGAAAAATGAAAGAAAACATTAAATAAATTACTGATGCTGCAGTTTAATAAGGTGTGTGGTCACCTCTGACAGCCAGGCACGCTGCACAGCGATTTACCATAGAATTCTCTTCAGTTCTGTAACGGAGCTTGGTGGGTGCGAAAGGGCTGCAATTTGTCTCCCGAGCATATCACATACATGCTCGATAGGATTTAAATCAGGGGAGTTCGCAGGCCACGACATGCGCTGGATGTGTTCCGTTTCAAGGAAGTCATCAACCAGCACCGCTCGGTGACATGGCGCATTATCATCCATGAATATGAAGTCAGGATCGACAGCACCTCGAAACAAGCGAACATAAGGCTCAAGAACTTCGTTTCTGTATCTTTGACCAGTCACAGACCCCGTGTCAAAGAAATAGAGGTCTGTGCGGCCGTCCATTATGATGCCTGCCCATACCATTACTACCCTTGATGGAAAATGATGTCTTTCCGATATGTTTCTTGGTTCAAAACGTGTTCCACGTTCTCTCCATATCGTTACCCGACGAGAATCAGTACTCAGACTAAACCGGGACTCGTCACTGAACATCACATTGGCCCACTCTCCCACACTCCAATGTTGATGTTTCAAACTCCAGTTCAAACGAGCGCGTTTCTGCGCAGACGTGAGGGGAATGCAAACTGCTGGTCTTCTGGCATACAGGCTAGCATGATTGAGTCTCCTGTAAACAGTTTGTCTCGAAATTCGTATTCCTGTGGCGACTGTGAGCGCCGAACCCAGTGCTCTTGCAGTACTGCCCCTCTGACGTCGCGCACTTATTACCAGATATCGGTCTTGGCGAGGGGTTGTGACTCTTGATCGACCTGATATTGGTCGTCGGGTAACATCTCCCGTTCTTTGAAACCTCTGCCACAGTCTTGAGATTACAGACTGGTTCACATTCAGAATTCGAGACATTTCGGTTTGTGATCGTCCGGATTCCAGCATTTCAACGATTCTTCCTTTCTCAAACATCTCCAGTTGGCGTCTTTGTGCCATCATTCACCTTGTTTGATGGTTAACAACCTTCTTTCGCACAGCAGTTGCCCGAAACTTGTCTGAACTGCCTATGCTGCGTGAATCAGTTTCTCTGCGCTCCGACATGCGCAGGTGTTTCGCGCAGGATGTAGTCGACTGAAAAGTTTTGTATAAACCCAATGTTTCTTCTTCACCCAATTAATATCCGCAAGAAATTTGGAATAATTTTACGAATATTTACTTCATGTTTTTCGCATTTTCCAATTTATGCTTAACTTTTGGACACCAGTGTATATCAAACAAACCTTCAGGTATATTTTAGAACAGATGGAGGATGATGGATCTCTTATGTATGCTTGGAAGAAATTTACAATCTTAGATTGTGTTAAGTATGGTTGACTGTCATATACTCAGATTAAACAATCAACGTTCAACGTATGTTGAAAAGCAATATGGCCGAATGCTGCTAAAGATGAGAATGATAGACTACCATTAGAGTATGAATATTCTCAGATCACTAAATTGGCCCAAACTAGAGGAGGAGAAGGTTTTGAGGATTTAGCTCAGGCAGATATCGAAGAAATAATGGCTAATGAAGAACTAAATGAGGATGAGTTAGTTAACATGATTCATGAAACAAATAAAGATGATGAATACAATGATTCTGATGAAGAGCAATCTGAACCTGTTGCGTTCACAGCAAGAATCATCAGCGTAGGACTTGAATTGAAAAGAAAATTAGGTAATAATTTTTTACAATATGATACGAATATTGAACGAGCTCTCCCATTCCAACGGGAGCTTAGTAAGTGTTTAAATCAATATGAGGAGGTTTACAAAAATTTAGGAAAAAAAGCCTAGGCAATTGTTAATTACGGATTTTACTAGAAAGTCTTGTCGATCTGAGAGCATCCCTAATTCGTCAACCATTGAAGCAGAATCTTATCAAGAACGCTCAAGTGATGAAAGTGGCATCATACCAATCAAGAAGAAAAGACTAATAGTTATTGACAGTGATTAAACTTATAATAATTTTTGAATGATCTTATATTTTCCTAATGTAAAATAAATTAAATATGCTATAACATACATATATTTGTTATTTTATGAACGAAGTATAACTTTACTTATTTTAAGATGTCTTACTTTTGTTTTATGTAAATAAATAACTAAATTATGCACATTTAGTATGTTTTTCGTTTTACACGGTTTTACATAGCAAAATCCAAGATTTCGATTTATACGGTTTTGTGCGGAAGCTATCTTCCGTGTAAATCGAGAGATAGGTGTACTTAAAAGTAGGTTAAATGTTTTTTTTTCAAAATCTTTTTTTCTGTAATTTTGACAGACCATAAACTGACCAGATGATTGTTAGCTTTATTAAATATGGATATAAATGAAACTCCCAAAATCCTCAACCTGAGAATCTGCTACTGAATAATAAGGAATTTGTCGAACTTGTATTCACTGGATTAATTTACGCAAAGTAATTTCAGCCGTTATATAAATTAGTCAAGCCGTTGTCATTCCATTTCCGTACTCTCTCTTCTAGGAATGTATGTGGAGGGATAACTTAATGTTACTTCGATGTCCTTTTAGCAAAGAATGAACTATGTACAATAATTCTTAGCTTTTATTTTTTTAGCTCTCTGAAACTTTAACCGCCTAACTCTAAAATCGCTTGAGTTGTATTGATGTTAGACGTCGAGGTTAAGTATCCTATAAAGAGAAAATGCCCAGAATTGAGCAGGGAAGTATACTTCCGTAGACGTATGCTGTCGTTAAAGAAATAGCGATACTTTCACTAATCGAAATCTATGAAGTAAGATTTTCTTTCTCAATATCTTCAGTCATTATGGTCAGTTACTGCATTACATTCCAGATTAACGTTTTTAAATGTATGCTCTGTAATGCTCTGTAAATAAATATTTTATTTTTTTAAATTCGGCCACTGACGTTTTCTTTTCTTGAGTACTCTATATAATGATTAACTTATCTCTGGCCGACACACTCTAATTTTAAATTATAGCTCACGAAACTCTTTTTTATTAGAACGTAAGTCAAATATAATAGCAGTATTTGAGTTTTAATAATTTTCTTTCTAAATTTTGAATTGCATTAAAGATTTCTAGTATTACGCCTTGCATTGTCTGCATAACAGACACCAAATAAAGAAAAATCTAGAAACTCTTTTGTGTACCCTTTCCTAACCCAAAATAAGTATTACATGTATTTTAATTTTTTTCGAGGAATTCATTTTTATTTAAAAAGGAATATTTGAAAAAAATTAGTTTTCTCTATCTGTATACAAATATCACGTTCATGCATTCAGTAAGGTGAGAAAAACATGAAAGAGAATGCATTTGGGAAGATGATGCATGATTCTGGTAAGGCAGCGATGAAGTTAGAGAAATAAATAAGTGGCGTTACTAGTTCATGTTGTGATTTTGCATCCAGCACTTTGAACTAAGTATTGTCGAGATATCATACGACCCATAAAAACTGCAGCCACTGTAATGTTTGAAGTAGATTAAATTCAAGCTTATAGTGGGCATTATTTTAACATATTTCAGAGAATCATTGACTGCTTCATTTTACTTCAGGAAGAAATATACGATGCAAAAAAACTGTGATGCACTATTATAACCCAATTTTTTACAGAATCCTAAGCACATTAAACTATGTATTCCAACTACTGCTGACACCTGTATAAACCTGTAAACTGCGCAATATCGGTTTATTTAAACCTCTATGAGGATAATACTTTGCAGGTTACCAGGGCTGTCATCTTTGCCCGTGGATACTATTTGAATACACATTGTCATAGACACGACAACAACAACAGTTACCAGGGCTGTCATCTTCGCCCATGGAGATTATTTGAATAGACATTGTCATAGACATGACAACAACAACAACAGTAACCAGTTCATATAATATGTAAGTCTATAGGTCTTTAATAACTTCACACGTTTCCTTTGAAGCCCAACAGTGACCAAGAGGTTAAGAATGTTGAATACTGGTAGCTTTTTTCGCGTTCGAACCCAGGCAAATGGGCTGATTGTATGGTTGGGTTTCGTGGTTTTCTTCATATACATGCTTGAACACATGCGATTTTTCCTTAAACTCTACTCCACGAAAGTAACCCTCCCCTTAGGTAGATAGCTCTCGTATTCTGTGCCATATTTAAATAATCTAATTTAATCATTTCCTGCAAGGTACCTTTTTGGAAGTGTTGGTTTGGAAGTGGTTAGAGTGATAATTCTTCACATAACTTCGAATTATTTTCACTACATTTCTATTAACCCGTTCCGCTATGTTTGACTGCGGACGATACGGGACCATCTTTAGATGACGTATGCCCAGTTTTGCACACATTTCCTCAAAAACATTACTAACAAACTGGGAACCATTATCGGAAATGACTTTAAGGGGCGCCCCGTATTTTAAAATATACTTATTTAGAATTGAATCTACTACAATTTTTGCAGACGCGCGTTTTAACGGAATCAACTCTAACCATTTGCTAAAATGGTCCACTATAACTAAAAGATATCGGCTTTTGTTAACTTTACTTCTAGGATAAGGTCCCAATAAATCAATGCCTATTATTTGATTTGGGAATTCAGATTTAATACTATTTAGGAACCCGGCCTGGCGGAAATTAACATAATTATTTAATTGACATGTTGGGCACGACTGGACATACGCCTTAGTAAACGTTTGCAGTTCTGGAAAGAAATTGCCTCGCGAACTCTTTGGACAGTTTTTCTTATACCTTAATGGGCCGAAATGGCACAATCGTGCAACTCCTCTAATACATTCAATCTAATGCTAGCTGGGATAACCGGTCTATAATCATGGTTCTCATTAGTCGTTTTCGTATAGAATAACAGTCCGTCAATTATTTCGTAATTTGCGGCCTTATTTCTTATCGGCACAATATCCGGATGACTGAATTCTCAGGGGGGCAAATAATTGTATACATTTTTGAACTCCGGATCTTTTCCGAGTTCGGCTACTACTGTTTCACGAGAATCTAATACTTTGTATGTCAGCATGGCTATTTTAACTGTATTTCCATTTTCATCTAAGTTAATTCTGCTTAAAACATCTGCCACAACATTTTCTTTTCCCGGCGTATGTTTAATTATTAGGTTATATTCCTGTAATTTGAGAGCCCACCTTATTAATTTGGGTGATAAATTTCTTCCAGAATAGAGTTTAGTGACCGCCGCGTGGTCGGTATATACAATTACTGGAGAACTTCCAAAGAACACACGAAATTTCTGTACTGCTGATAACACTGCGAGAGTTTCTCTTTCCGTTGCGGAATAGTTTCTCTGGGTTTCATTTAATGTTCGACTGAAAAAGGCGACGGGTTGACCATTTTGGGAAAGCATTGCGCCAATCGCGAAATCTGAAGCGTCGGCTGAAATCTCTAATCCTTTATCCCCTTCTTGGAAATTTTAAGACAGGAGCTTGAGTCAATGCGTCTTTCAGTTTTTGAAACGCCAAGTTGGCTTCTGCTGACCACGAAAACCTAGCTTTCTTTCTTTTCAACTTTAGCAGCGGCTCAGCTATTTTTGCAAAATTTTTAATGAAGGACCGATAGTATGAACACATCCCAAGGAACGACGATAATTTCTTCGCTATTTTAGGAACAGGATAATTTTTAATAGCTATTATTTTTTATTGATCCGTTTCGATTCCCTTTTGGAAAATTTTAAATCCTAAATAGCGTAACTCTTTTGCGGCAAATTTACATTTAGACGCATTCATCTTTAAACCAGCTTCATTTAACAATGAAAACACTTTTATTAAATCTTGTAAGTGTTGTTCTAGATTACTACTTGTAATTATAATATCGTCTAAATATATGAACGTGCTTTTACCAAGGACCGGTCTTAAGACGATGTCCATACATCTTTGGAACCTTGCCGGCGCGCCGGAAAAACCAAAAGGCATTCTAAGAAATGCGTACGTGCCAGACTTAGTTATGAACGCGGTTTTGTCGACGTCTTCGGGTTTTACCCCAATCTGAAAATAGCTACTCGTAAGATTTAACGTAGTCATGTATTTTGTAGACGAAATATTTCGAATTATTTCTTCGATTATCGGCAACGGATATACGGGATATTTTGTAACGGAATTTAACTTCCGATAATCTATAGCAAAACGCCACCGCTTCGGGTGCGTAATCGGATAATCATTATTTTTCCTACACAGGAAAACCGGGCTAGCATAACTGCTAGAAATTGGCGTGATGATTTTATTCTTTAACATCTCTTTAATATGATATTCAATTATTTCTTCTTTGACTTTGTCGTAGCGGTAGGGCCTTTGCCTAACTGGCTGAGCATTCCCCGTTTCAATGTTGTGGTTAACGACCTGTGTAAAACCCGGTACATCACTAAATAAATTCGAAAAGTCACTTACCAGGCCCTGGATTTTTTCCTTTTCTTCTGTCCGTAAATGTTGCAAGTGCAGCTGCGGGGGCTTATCACTCTTGCTTTCTATTGGTTTCATATTTAACGTCAACTCTCCCCCTTTGAAATCAATTTTTGCTTCTGCCACACTAAAAAAGTCCACACCTAGAATAATACACGTTTGCAAGTTTCGAACAATATAAAATAAGATTTTTACCTGCTCGTCGTTGATACGCACGAACAAGGTTACTTTGCCTAAACAGCTACACTTCTCCCCTTGGGCCGCTATGACATCCGTGTCTCTTGCACTAAAAATTCTGTAACGGCGAAAGTGCTTCTTGAAAAATCCTTCCGATATAAACCTGCTTTGAGCTCCTGTATCTAAGAGAGCCGTCGCCGGTATGTTGTTAATTAGAACTTCAATCTTCGGTAAACTCAAATTCTTCACGACCACGGTGTTTAAATTGATTGAGGAAGGGTTTTGCGCTGCTTCGGACTTCTTCACCTTCCTTAAAGAAATCCATCTTCGTTTAAATTCTTCTTATTCTGGTTGCTCTCGGCATCTTTGCTTGTTTTTCGATTGAATTCTCTTCGGTCGCCGCTCGATTTAGAAGATACCTCTTTCTTCGGCCATTGCTTCGCCTTGTTCCCGTAATTCTGTTGTTGCTTTTGCTGCGGTCTTGGCGTGTTCCATTGACTTCTTCGCTCAAATTGGCGTCGTCGCTCGTTGTCGGCTGTTCTTCGGCTTTCCAATTATACTGCGAGCTCAAATAATCTGTCTAACGTTGTTGGGTTTCTTAGCTCGATGAAATCTTGTACTTGGATCAGTTGCCTAGGAAGTATAATTTGAATAACTTCAGGATCCGGGTGACTTCCATACAAAAGCTTGAAAACTTGAATTTTTCTCAAAATAAAATTTGACAAATCTTCTATTTTTTCTTGATATCGGCTAAAAAGTTCCGCTTCCAGACTGGCTTGATTTCGTACTACAGGAAATGCTTTCGCCAAGGAATTTTTGAAATTTTCGTACGTGTATGTGGGGCTTCCTGGTTCCCCCAAGGGATTCTTTCCAATGCACTTGAGCCAATTTAGCGCTTGGCCCTTCAAAGCGGTGGTGGCAAGAGTGACTTTCTGGAATTCGTTAACTAAATATAACGTGAAGTGGGAGTCTAGCTTTTCCAGGAAATTAATTACGGCTGTCTTGCCATCAAAACTTGCCGCTGGCTTCATGGCTGCTCGCATGGTTTGTACGATGTAGCCAAATCCTTCTAAGCCAGGAGGTGCTATCTCAAGATTCTGGAGAGGTACAGCAGGTATCTCAGATTCGTCTTCTTGTCTTTGAGGCCATCCTCTTAATTTTCTTCGGGCGCCAGTGTCAGGACTGAGTGTTCTGTGCGTAGCTTAACAAACATTTTGTAGTAACTCCTTAAAGTCCTAAAGTCCTGATCTGGAATAGGGAGCTGAAATCAGCTGTGTTCTGGTGTAGATACTGTGCTGAAGAATAACTGCACTTGAAAGGGATTTAAAATCCTCTTTTATTAAATCAATATTATTTACACACTTCCCAACTCGGGAGGGATACAGAAAGTAAAAGGACCACACTTGGGTCTAAATGAACAATCAGATAAATTTAAACTAAGCTAAATAGAAATTTAAATAAACCTTGCTCACAGAGCTAAATCGCGGAGTTGGCCTCTAACTAAATGGTGCGTAGCAAGAAATACTAATACTAGCGCACTTCAATTTGTTTTAATAAGCAATCACGTAGTAAGCACTATGGCTTATAACTTATCTGCTAGCTGGTCAGGCGAACGTCGAACAGAATGACCGTGATCTGAGACTAAAAGCTCTCTCATACTAAGAGGTTTCTACCTCTGGTTTAAATAGTACTTGGCTCTACTTCAAATTAGCATAAGCTGAAAACGCGCGCTTCTTCTGACGGGAAGTTGAAACTGAGAAGAGATAGAAAGATTTAAATTAAAATAAAACTTTGTTAGTTTAACTAAAACCTTACAAAATGAGAAGTCAGTTTTGAAACTATAATAGTTATAGAACATAATGAGGAAAGTTTCATGCCAAAGCTCTCTTTTCGTTTATCTGGAATTTTGTCTGTCTGTCTTTTTTCTTTCTGGAATTTTGTTTGTTTCTGTCTTTCTGGAATTTTGTTTATTTGTCTGGAATTTTCGTTTGTCTGGAATGTCTGTCGTCTCTTTTCGTTTGTCTGACTTTCCATGGTCTTTTCGTTTGTCTTATAATTAACCACAAATTATGTATGAAGAAGATTTTTTCTTTTTAGCTGCTTGTCACAACATGATAAATACAGAGAGGATGGTATGAATTTACTACTTGATCTTCGTGCTTGAAATGAGTTGTGAACCGAACTTTATTTTTGACATATATGAGCAAATTTACCAAATTACCAAATAAATGAAAAGTCAATTTTGAAACTATAATAGTTATAGAGCATAATGAGGAAAGTTTCATGCCGAAGCTCTCTTTTCGTTTGTCTTGATCTTATTTTGCATTACGTTTCTGGAATTTATTACTAAATATCTTCGTCCATTGTCTGTTTTTGCATTTTGTGACTGTGCATAATCATAAAAAAATGCCTAATTTTACAGTATTTACGAGTAGCAATGAGTTGGAACAATATCCGTAACATTTTGTGAGCAGTCGTAGGAATACAAAGATTTGTCTTGAGACTGCCGTTAAGATTTTACTATACGTTGACAAAACTTGAAAGAAGAAATCTTTTGCCAAGTTTCAATAGAAAAGAACTAAATTGGTAATCCTTATTTTTGGAGTTGCAGTCGAGAAAGACTTTGAAGACAATTACGTCGACATTATAGCTATATCATATATCTAGTCACCGCGTAGTAGTTGTAATATACTTAATCTGGAAGTAAATATAAGGTGAATGCTCTCTCCTTTACGTTGAAATATCTCTTTTGCCAATAGATTTTATAAAACTCGCCATTAAATTGTTTTTTTCCTGAAGTTCGGATTTAATGGCGAAGATGACAGCCCTGGTATTCTGCAAACTATTATCCTCATAGAGGTTTAAATAAACTGATATTGCGCTATGAAGTCTAAGTGCTATGAAGGTCAATATAAAATTGGGATGATTATAACATTCATCGCCGTCTTCACATTTGGACCATACAATTTAGAAATTGTGAAATGGAAAAGAAATGCGAAGGCTAAAATATTTTTCCTTTCAAATGTTCTTACTTTTCTCTGCTAAATTGTTTGCTGCTCTGCGTAAAAGCCAACAGCGCCTTCCTTCAATCTACTACAATGTTCTAAATGGATATTAAGAAAATATTGTTCTATGGAATATTAATTCTGTCACGAAACTGCTATAAAGGTCCTTTTAACTTTGATTAAAATGTTAAAGAATTTTGCAAACTCTCTTATTTGTTCTGTTACAAAGTTTCTAAAATAGTACTTCAAAAAATTCGATATGTTTCTTCAATTAAAATTGCACATTCTTGATTGCTATATTTAAACTTACAGAAAATGTTTAAAGAAAAAAGATTCATAATGATGCTAATTTTAATGCAGAATTATAACGGCTTCAAATATAGACAAAACGAAGCTTAAGTGCAACAATGATTAAGAGAAACCAATTCAGATTTACATACATCTACACATCTTCAACTGCATAACAGATACTTCAGTTAGGCACTTCCGGAAGAAATTTGAGATATATCTCAAATTTATCTACATATGTTTGGATTTTTAATTATCTTTCAATTATTTTTTACTTAATTATTTCTAAATATGTTTGTTTGTTTTAGACTTCTTATTTTGCATACTTTGGCTTGCTGTTTTCATTATACGAAAGTCCTAACTTTTAGAGGAATAATTTCGTCTTATTTTAAAAGGTGTGTGTGAAAAATGGGTTTACTAAGTTTTCCGAATTTCATTCAAATAGAATTTCAAATGTGTAGCAAAAGGGTTAATTTTAAATAAACCAGTAGAAAATAAAAATATAAATAAAAAGAAATGCTGCGCGGTTTAAACCTTTTCCAAAATTCGAAACAACACAAACAGAAATAATTCAAGAAACCCGCATGATCATCTGAATGCTAAAAAAGTCCATACAATCTTCGGTTCTCTCGTGAATACTCTGAAAACAAAATTCTGCATCTAAAACATCTAAAATGAGATTCGCTTAGATTTCAGTAGAAAGCTCTCTTCCTTTGTTGCAGAACCACCGACCAATAAGCGAATTTCCAATATTTCCCACGGTGCAATACAAGCTAAAGTGTAGCTAGTTCTTCAGAGAGTACGTTGGTAGTTTTGGTCGCGGTTTCTGTAGCGAAGGCCATTCCTTGGGTAGATTTCTAAATGGGATTTCTTTTATTCAAGTATTAGGTTTATTCTTCGGTGTTAGCGAAATTTTTCAGAATTGCCGGAAAAGAATTTTAGAAGAATTGGGGAAAAGTTTCAGAATCTTTTGTCTGTGCATGGGACTGTCTACAGATCAAGTGTTCTGAATATGCTCCTGATAATTAAATTTTAAAATTTATGTCTGCTTTTGCAGCAAAGAAGGCTTTCCTTAATGTCATGAGATCATATTGAAAACTTCAGGATAATTCTGTGTGTGATTACATAATTTTTGATATTGCATTTTTTATGAATATTTGTGAGTTTTTTAATATTCGACGGTTCTAAAGAAAACGGAAAATGCCTATTGCTTCACAAATTACAAAATTGCTTGTCTTAATTATTTCTAGATTTGTTTGTATTTTTGAAAAAGGTTTTAAAATTCCTGTAACGGATCTATGGCAAAGAATCTGTAAGTCTCACTATATGAAATACAAATACAAAAAAGTGCTTTATTAATAAGGCCTCCTTGAAAGCAATACCACTTAAAGTACAGAGTTCTCGTGTGTTTTTCTATAATCACTTATTTATCTACAAGTCTGGCGTACCGAGGAGGAAGGGCGGCGAACCGCCCGAGGTTTCTAATCAGGAGCGGTCTCCGAAAACCTCAACTTTTTAAATATATGTGCCTATATTAAAAGAAATAAAAAAAGATGAAGTTAAAAAGTAGTCTGCATTGAAAATGTCGAAGTTTATTGTGGAAACTGACTTCCAAAAGTCAGTCTCTAATTTATATTTGGCATTAATGCCTTTTTGCAGTATGTTTTTGAGATGCTTCTTAGGACAGAAGCTTTTATTGTTTAAAAAGATATCTTCAAACAACAATGAGCCAAGTAAGACTTAACGATTTGACAATCTTTCCATTGAAAGTGCAGGAGCTAAAAATATGAATTTTGTTGAAACTATTAAACACATTCAGTAGTCAAAGCTAAAAAAGCTATTTTAGATTTTTTTAAATAGAAAAATTAAAAACATTTTTTAAATCATCAAAAATGACAGAGAGCATAAGCTTTTTTAAATACATGTTTGGCCTACCAGCGGCTGAGCGGTAAAGTCACTGAATACTGGTAAGCTGGGTTGAAGTTTCAATCCCGGGTAACGGGCAGGCTGCATTCACATTTTCGTCATATGTAACATGGATAGGATCTAGTTTCTCTTAGAAAGTGCTCCAAGAAAGCATTCCTTAGGCATATAGCCCGCGAGTACTTTGCTATAACTAAACCAAACTAAACTAAATACTTGTTTGCTTACTAGATGTAAGTAGTTATTTTTTCTTTAGTCTTAAGATTTTTGTTTTCTAAATCATTTTAACCAATTATTTTAATTAAATAAATGTTAATTATACACTTGTGTTGATATTTTTTATGGTGGTCATTCTAATAAAGATGCCTCTAGCGAGATTTCGTTCCCTAGCCGCCTACAAGATCCTACTCTTAGCGAGTACGGATGTGGCAATAAGGATGTACCCTAGCTCTTCAAGGAATTACCATCTTGGTGAGACAAGGGTCACGATCCTGGAGTCCTAGTGATCTTTTCTCCTTTCATTTTCGTTTCTCCTTATCTATTCTATTGTCATTTCTTTTCCATTTCTATTTCCATTTCTTTCTTTCACTATTTCATTTTCAGAAGTTTGGGCTCAAAGTGGGTTCCTGTATATTTCTAGTTTCTTATGGAAAGAAAACCGCCTACACGTTTGCCGTGCGTTATGACCCGCAAAGGAGAGCTCTGGTAGTTGAGGGGCGAGATACTGTCCCCAGTATACTGGTTTGGCCTCTGCTTCAGATTGAAACGGAAGGCACTTAGCTGTCCTTGCTAGTGTCAATCGGCTGGTCAGGTGCTGCTTTCGGGAAAGTAGACCGTGGTTCTTCAGATTGCGTATAGACGCGGCTAACCTTGGCGCAGGAATCTGCGTCTCCTTGTTGTGCTCATTGGGGGCTATTGAGTCCGAATTTTTTATTCTTTAAATATGGCTTCTAATATACAAGCATATGAGCAAAATAAAAACGTTCCTACTTCTAAAAGTGTTAAGGCAAATGTAAAAGCTGAGGAAAATAAAAGTCCAGCACAATTTCTGGTAATTAATAATCCACCAGAATATCTTCAGAAAATATCGCCATTTTTATTGCCTAAATATATATAATCCTGTATTGCCGAACCAAAGAACATCAAAAGGCTGCACTCTGGAGATATTCTAATTGAAAGTTCATTTTGAGTTCAATCCGTTACGCTCCTCGGTTTGAATAAACTTGGGGAAGCTGACATGCATATTTCAAAAGATAAGACATTGAATTATAATCTTGACAAATCTCTGAGACTGATCTCCTTTTTGCATTAGATGAGGAAATATTCTCTGAGCTGTCCGATCAGAGTGTCTTTGTAGGCGGATCAAGATGCGTAAAGCTGTTTAGTTGAGAAATGCAAAGCACATAATCCTGACATTTTGTTCGCATCCTCTACCAAAAAGTATGAATGCCTTTTATGTGCACTCTTCTGTAAGACCTTACATACAGAACCCGTTGCTAAGTTTCTAGTGTCAGCGTTTTGACCCTTCAAAGATTTCTTGTTGTGGCAAATTAACGCGTGCTCAATGCTCTGTGGAAAACTACGACAGCGGTAACTGCCGTGCTGAGCCATTATGTACAAACTGCAAAGTTGCACACACAGCATACTCTAGAGTCTAGAGTAGCTTTAGAATTCGGAGAAGAAAATCTCATATGCAGAAGTGAGGAAATTAGTATCAGATAAGCAGCCATGCAAAAATCTACCTTACGCCAATGTTTTAAAATCTGTGTCATAGAAATGTCAAAGAAAATAATAAAATCACAAAACTTCTCAGAAATCAAAGTGCAGACTCATTCGGAAGCATTATTTCATGTTGCATGTATTCTGAAATGGCCGTGGAAAGAGGAATGGACATTCTGAAACATCGACTTCCACGAATAACCGAGACACAATACCGAAAGTGTGAACATCGGACATAATGAAGATCCTTATTTCGTGGAATTGTCTCGACTTCTACTAAAATCTTCTCAGCATTAAACATCTGATTGATGCACATCATCCTGTATGCTTGGCAGTGCGGGAGACACTCTTGAAGGAAGATAAATAAGCTAAGCTTCGAAGGTTTTCTTATAGGTGAGCGTGTGAGTGGAGGTAGAGCTCTTCTAACTTCATTTAATTATTCCTTTATTTGATTCCTTTAACTACACTGTTGCAGAAAGCGAATTAGCCATCGAACCTGAGCTTTAATTTGAGGGATAGGTAATTCCTCTTGCGCCCGAAAGCTTACTATCCTTCCAGCAAATCATGCACTTGAAGAAAACGTGCTTTAAAACACTTCTCAAAATCCTGTCTTGGGATGCAGAACGTGGATCTTTGCTTCGCATTTATAAGGCACTCCTCCACTCTAAATGATTATGGCTGAGTAATTTATGGATCGACACGATCTTCTGTACTTCTGAAACTTGATTCGATTTATCATCAAGCTCTATGGATTTGCACTGGAGCCTTCAGAACATCTCTTGCGCAAAGTTTTTATGTCTGTTGCTATGACGGTTTCAGTTAAGGCGTGAGCAATTCTCCCTTAATCACTAATTTCGATATTGTTCTGTTATCAGGACCAGATGTAGAGATGTATGTATGGATGTATGTATGGATGCATATGCTCATGTATGCATTTATAATTGTAAGCATTAATGTATGTTAATTTAGAAGTCAAACAATGAGTCAGAAGAGTCAAACGAATGTATGTGTGTGTATACATGTACATATATATGCACACGCTCATACATTCATATATTTCTGAATCCTTTCCCGATAATAAAATAGTACCTCATTTTCATATAATGTCTCAACCTAACCATCCTTGTCTCTGCACTCTTACTTATTGTTACAGCCTTTCATTTTCAGCGCGGCCTCTTATATTCCTCCGTTTTGCGCAAGAGCTCAGCCTTTAATTGAAAAATGTTCAGTGCATGATGTAAAGGGTTATGCTATTAGGCATCTTGATATTTCAGGGATAATCCAGAAATTCGGTTCCTAGATATCTTCAACTATTTTTATAAGGGCGAAGGATTTAGTATACAAAGAGCTTTTTCATGAAGACAGGAATGAATGCAGCAGTTATATTCGTATATACACAAATGACTCAAAAACTGCTGGTCATGCGGAGGAAAGATGGCTGCAAGTTGCTTTAACCATGTTTAATGAAGTAACGGCTGAGTATTATACTACTGAATTTTTATCTAAGCTTATTCGAAAAACATTAATAATTTATACAGTGCTGGCCGCCCAAATTGCAACACCAAGAAAGACAAGAGATATCACAACAAAATTTATTTAGTTGATAACATGTTCAATAAGTATCAAATCGTTAAATTTATAGACTTCTGTGAAGTGTGGTTCCTTCCAGAATCAGTAGCCAGAGTAGCCCCCATTGTTGGAGATCACCGCTGGCACACGCCTCGGCATTGATTCAAAGAGACTTTGGATGTATTCTTGGGGTACAGCAGACCAAGCAGCTTCCACACGTTTCCAAAGTTGATATGGTGTGGCAGCTTGGGATGCAATCTGGGTCAATCGTTCAGCAACCATGGACCCCGCGTTTTGCATCAGCGAAAGATCCGAAGAGCGAGCCGGCCAGGGAAGCAATTCAATCTGGCAATTAACGAAGAACCCTTGGACAATGCGTGCCACGTGTGGTCGCGCATTATCCTGTTGAAATATGGCTGTGGGCAAGCCCTGAAGGTAAGGAAGGACAACTGGCTCCAACACCTCGGAGATGTAGCGCTAGCTGAATGAAGTACCGGCAATGCGTACTAGAGGAGTGCGAGAGTGATATCCAATACCGCCCCTTACCATAATACTCGGTGCAGGACCAGTGTGACGGTGCATAACGCAGCTGTTCAGCATCCTCTCTCCACGATGTCTCCAGATTCGAATCCGACCATCGTGATTCGTCAGTAAAGACAATTTCATTCCGTTCTGCCGTCCATACCCTTTTTCATCGCACCGTTGGCGAAGGAGACGTCTGTGGTTGTGCGTCAAGGGTAGACGAAACAATGGACGTTTCGCGGACAGACCACTCTGCTGTAAATGGCGTCGAATGGTACGCGCAGACACTGGATGATGCGTTACAGATAGAATGTGCTGTGCTATGGTTCGTGATGTGGTTGAGCGTCCCGTCACTGCCATGCGCACAATGTTCCTGTCATCACGTGAAGTGGTGCATTGAGGTGGATGGGATCGAACACGTCGGTCCGTCGTACCCTCCTGCACCCAAAGGTCGCATATCCGCATTACAGTTGTTTGGTTGCGTCCAACACGACTACCGATTTCCCTGAAAGATAATCCCCACTCTCGGTAGGCCATTATTCTTCCTCTGTCGAACACAGATACTTGATCAAACGATGATCTCTGTTTACTACGAGGCATAATTGATCGTTTTTTTTGAAAAAACCACAAGAAAAACAGTTGCCGAACTTGAAATCGTCGGAAACTCCATGCCTTAAATAGTGCTTTGAAGTGCGCTACAGGCGCGAGTGATGTGCATTTGCGCTGAAATTCTAACCATTTGCATACCTCACCTCCGCTAATGCATGTTGTAAATTTCATGTTATTTGCGTGCTTCCTTCAGAGTGTTGCATTTACAGTGACCAGCAGTGTACTATCGCACTTAGTGCACTAAATGCTTTCCAAAGTCTCTCTGAGACCCAGAATCCTATATGGTGGCAAAACCCCTACATCTAAGCTTAATGATCCGTTAATGTACCAGATTCTTTACTGCTGGATTCCCGGGCATTGTTGGATTAAGAAGTAACGAGCTGGCAGACATCTCACCAAAGTCTACCATAGGACTGTGCAGTCAGTTCGTTTCTGCGAGAGATATTAACCCTTTGCACTCGGACTTCTTCTCGCCTAAAGCTTTCAGCAGGTCAAACCTTTTCTTGCTGTATCTGGCTATGTAATGTGTGATTTATTTGAAGGTACAATTTTCATATAAAATTTAAAAGACAAGATATTTTTAACGTTATTTTTATTATTATCATAGTGTGAACATTTTGTTAATGAAAATTTTTAATTATAAATTATAAATTATATCACTATCTAAATTTTCTTTACAGATGGAATAATGTGACTGTTATCAGAATCACTTTCATATACATCCATCATAACTGCTATCTTCAAGCATAACTGCTATCTTGAAGCAACGCTTCTTCCATCACATTTTTCGCCATGATGTATTATATTTTAAAATTTTTGCCGACTAAAAATCACCAATATTGAAATCAACAAAATATTAAATCACATGCAACTAAAATTTAACTCTAAACTACAATCGCGTGATCTTCAGTTCAGTTTATTTTTGATGTGCCTGAGAGGCACACTTCGGGTGCAACGACAAACGTTGGCAGTGCCTGTGAGGAGTACTGTCGAGTGCAAAGGGTTAAAGCGATTATCAAGTACAAAATTCTGAGTATATGACATTCACAGTGGAACACACAAATGAATAATAATCTGAGAAACATAATGCCTAGAACTGAATATTAGAAATCAAAGAGTAATAGGAAGGAGGAAGTCATTTTAATTTGTCTTAGAACCAGTCACTTCCGAGTTGCGCATATTTATGTTTTAAAAGCGGTGAGTGAACCAATACATTCAAGTTGCAGTGTTGCTCTGATTAGTTCTGTTAGTACGCCACATTTTACTAGAATGCCCACATTTTGATAGACTTCGTTGGAAATGCTTCGGTTGTTCCGATATCTAACAAATGAATTGATAATTGAAAAACATTAGTTTTAATCTGTCTCAGGTTTTAAGGGAAAATGGGTTTTATTTCGTAACCTGAATTGGCTATAATACGTTTTAAGGTACTTTCATGGTTTGAGATTTTACTTGGTTTTACATTTTGTTTGATTTTGTGAGTTGTATGCATTTGTTCATCACGGTAGTAATACCCGACATTCCATCATTCTGTTCCTTTTGCAATCATGTTGATTCATATATTTCTCATTGCGTAATACATTTTTATCTACATATTTTAGCTGATTTTATAATTTTATGATGACTTTATATACGAGAGTAGATTTACCATGTGTTTTGTGCTTTATGGTCTTGCAAGTTATACACCAAAATATCCACCAACCTACGAACCGTCCCGAGACTGGATATCTGGAGGTCTGCTACAGCTAAGACTCACGTTTTCATGTCACTTAGGAGAAAAAGTATTAGTATGATCCCAGCATAAGATTTCATTTTCAGCTTGCATACAATGTTAATGTTTGAAATCTCATAACAAAGATTTTATTTGTACTTCGCTTCTGCATGTCTTCTGCTTAAGGCTAACTTATTACTTATGCTGCTGCATCTCAGCGTGGTATGAGGTAAATCCACCGGCTCCCAAAACTATCTTTACTCGATAACTTAGTTAGCGAGCTATATATTCCAGGTCATCTATGGACGATTATTGTGTCAACAGGCAAGGAGTTTTTGGTGGCTAAGCTTCCAGAAGCAACGTTTTCAATATTTAAGTCCCTGGGGAGTATCTTCTGCACTGCAGGCTCTTCTCAGTGACCAGCGTACCATGATGAGGCCAGTTAGTAACATTAGACATTAATCTTCCTTTGCAGCTGTGAACCAGATAAGAAGTAGAATTTTATAAACACATGTAATGCCTTCTGAATGCTTAGTGGTAGTACAGAATATTTGTTAATTAGCAAAGACACTATATTCGTTGTATCTCTGTAAGATCCCCAATTTTTGTAAACTTCAAACATTAAAAAGTTATATAAGTTATTTTTCATATCTCGTGAAAGTTTGTGTTTGCGAGCTATTTTATTATTTTTAACTAAACCATTTTCAACATTTTGAGTCATTACTATTGCAGAAATAGACGTTTTCTCATTTATATTATGCAAAAAATATTTTTAGTAAAATTTGTAATGAAAATCAACAGTTTTAATTAATGAAATATTCCCTTTTCTGCAGTGTTTTCAGAAAAAAACCTCTGCCTACTACAATTCGAAGCATAAACTAGTGCGTCTCATTTTCAATATCACTTAACCTCAAATAAGACACACAAAAGAGTACATGCATCTCTTTCTTACTTTACAAGCAGAGGACTATAATGATGTCGGGAAGGGAAGTCACGAAAATACGAAACTTCTTGTCTTATCTTGCAAGCTTACGAGATGTCTCTTAGTACATGAAAAATGAATATAAGGTACCTACGAAGTACTTAAAATATAAGCACTTAAAATATACACTAGTTCAATATAATAAAAAAAAGCTTTTTTTCTTAAAATGGGGAGTAAAGAAACAGGTAGGAAGAGTAGATTAAACATGGAATATATTGGATTTGATAACGACGAAGAGGATCGAAAGAGGAACTTCGAAAAGCGAGTGCAGCCTCTACGTACGAGACAGCAAAATTTGGTCCTCTAATTTTCTCTCTTATACTATAAAATATATTATATTTCATATAGAAAGTAAAGCTCTTTACAATGGAAGGTTATTTTAGTGAAAGTTTCTGCAACTTGACGCTCTTACATATCAATCTTCTCTGGAGGTGGTTATCTTAGATGAAAGACTATTGATGGTGTTCGATACCGTTAACTAAATATATTTTCATTTATACTTGTCAAATTTTTTGGCTACGGTTGAAGACTGCCAAGAAAATTTTACCTGAAGTTTACACAAAAGCATGGCTGAATAAATTTCGTACACAGTTTTCGCATCAAAGTCAATTATTCTTATTAGTAAATTACTTGATTTTCATAATAATTTTTTCTTTCGCTAGCCATTTGTTAGGCTTCCAAGGATTTTCAGCATGCATGAACCCCATTTTTTTATAATTTTTTGTAACTTAAGGAATTTGTTAGAGAGATTTAACAACCTTTCATAATTTATTAAAAGTCTGCTTACCTGTTTCTTTTAAAAATATTTGAAAATCAAAAATTATCTTTGAAAGCTCTCTGTGAAGGGGGAATTATTTGTGCTAAGATTTTCGCGCATAAAGTTACAAGGTGTTTTCTTTCTTCAGCTATTCTGAGCTTATTGATGCTTCCTTGTTATTCAGTACAGTGGAAAGAAACACAAAATTGCACTTAACGCAATAATTAATATTAAGAACGCAAACTATATGGAAAAAAATGTTTGGCTCTCTCAGAAAATAACTTGTTTTCTTACTTGTTAATATTTAACGGCTTAATATAAAATGAGTCGCTGCATATTCATGCTGTGTTGCTCCAGGCTATTGTGAAAATACATTATTCATAACTTTTGAAGATAAATCTAAGTAAATTTTTTCCTGCTGTTTTCTCATTTTTCTGCATTATTACAAGCAGAAGGAGAACTATTCCCTGAGAAAAGTATTCTCTGCAGAATTCCTATCTCCAGCTATACATAAAATATATGTTTCGAGGATAAACATAAAATATCATCGTTTAATTTTCATTTAGTGATTTAAATACGTTTAAATGAGTCCCGGGGTAATAAAAATCCATATTTCAAAGCACGCGGTATTACATAACATTGCAACAGTGTAGGTAGTTTTACTTTCAAGTAGTTTGTCATTTACTTATAAAATACAGAAAAATATTAAATTTGAGGTCATTATTATTATGCAATTATTCATAAAGGTAACCTTTCTTAAGTGATGAAAGTGTTCCTTATGAAGAAGTGATGGTTTGTTCTAATGTTTATTCGGAAATGTGAAATGTGAAAAGCTCAGAAATGGTTTTCCCTCTTATAAGATTCTGAGGAAAATGTTTATAAAGCAAGCCAGACTATTTATGTGGATAGGCCGCGGAAGATCCTTGGCAGTACTGGGCATAAAGTCTAAATGTGCGCATTTCAAGTGAGGGTATATTCAGCACATTTTTGTGAACAGCGTTACGTTTCCATGCCCTTGGTATGTTACACACTTTACATCTCGTGTTTGAATGTTGTGTACTGCAAACTGTGGCTGCTTCGTTTGGCTGAGTACGTAGTGAAACACCATTTCGGTAATAATATTGCACACAAATTTATCATATTAATAAGATTAGCTAATATTAATATAGAATCTTAAAAAACTGCATTTTTCAATGTATTTGCCGTTAGCAGCATGGAAATCATTGATATAGCATCTTTGGCCATATTGAAGTAAAATTGTTCAGAGTTATTACCTGTAGTTGCCTCAGTGGTTTATTCCGTGAGATGTATAATTTTTTTCTAATGATTTTGCTATAAGTGGTTTTGCATGAGCCCTAAAGAAATCTGATAGGGTAAGATTCAGGATTCATGGAGGCTAAGAAAGAAGTATTTAGTTTAGACATCTCCCCGCCTGGAAAACGAATTATAACACAATTTGCACAATAATTGTAAATAGCACTCCCGCCACTTGAGTACACCGCAGCGAAAGTTTATACAATGAAGACGTCAGAAAGTCCTTGTTTGGGATGTTACTCAGCATGTATGTCACTGTTGATTGAATGTCGGTTACGTCGCCATAGCGTTGACCTTCATATGAGGTTTGAATTTCGGGAATTAAAAAAAAATCACTTTGCGCCAAATCTGGTGAATCTGAAGGGTGATTAAGAACTGGCACGAGTTTTTTACCTAGAGATTTCACTGCAACTCTAGCCATGTGAACGGGCGTACTGTTGTGTAGCCGGAAGAATCCTTTTCCTTTCATCTTTACGGATGGATTCGTTGAATCCTCTTGCACAACAAACCAATGACAGCTGGGAATTGTAATCTCAGTTTTATTGCAGTTATGATTCCCTGTTATCAATATATGCCGGAGAGAAAAATCTATCTTGGAACGTTTCAGACAGACGGTGTACACCAGCAACAAATTGCAGTGATATCGCATAGTGGTAGAAAATATGTTACTTTTTTTCACGTTAACGATTTAAGGAATCAGTATGTTTTCATACTTGGATGTGCTCAGGATTTCATCTGATCACATTTGTGAAAATTCTGGTCTCGTTTATTTTCTGTCAAGTAAACGGGACTACATGGGGAAGTTCAGAGTATCATAGCTGGTAAAAGAATGTATAGCTAGAGATAGCCAATATCCCTTATCCAAGACTAAGAAAAATGCTATATACTTTCCAAAGTGAAATGATCTAAAGTCCAATTAATCGAAAGAATTAATTCCTAGTGAATCAGTTAACTCATTTCTTAGCAAAATCACACATATCCTGTACATCATGCAGTAGTCACTATGGAAATATTTGTTTCCTTTTATAATTTTTAACAAAGAGCTGTTTCTTCTGCATTAAAATTGATTAGAAAATTTCAATAAGTAATTTTTACTTAGTGCGTTGATATTTTAAAATTATTTTTATAGTTATGGGTAAATTATCTTTCGAGATATTCTAAATACATTTCATCTTAATTATCATATTTTAGACTAAGTTATGAGAAGCTCAAATAAGTGGTCACTTATTTGCATTTTCATTTAGCTTTTTCGCCTGTAAATAATTATACAGTAGAAGTCCGATAATCCGGCACGTTCGGGACCGGCTCGGTGCCGGACTACCGAAAATTCCGGTCTATCGGGCGGTAATTATAAGAACAATTAGGTTAAAAATTAAACTAAAAATACAGTATGCAAATACATACAACAAAGTTTATTTTACATTTCATATAATGTATGTACACGTACTGTAAAACATATTTCACTTAGATTTAAAAAAGTCACGAATGTCTTTTTGTTTTCTTGACTTTTGGCGTTTAGTATAAAATTTATTTCTAATGATATGGAAATCAATAATTTCTAAAGCACTGTAGCTAGTACTAGCCTCAGCAAAAGAGATAAACTTATTTAGTGATTCTGCAGCTTCTGCCCAGCTGATTTTTTCCTTTTCTTCCGTTTCGGCATCTAAGTCATTTTCTTCAAGATTTTGAGTAGGCTGAGGGTTTACTACAATGTTGATAATGTCCTCATCGGTTAGTTCTTGTTCAACAGGCTCATTCTCGTCGATTAAAAGCCACTCCTCTACCTCATCTTCAGGCAGGTTTTTCAAGGGATTGTCAGTACTTCTAACGACATCCAAAACTTTGGTCAGAGCGTCTTGATGGTTTTCTTCCTCATCAGTCTGTAGAGTTAGGTCAGATGCAGGGTTTGCAGCTGGCCAAAGTTTTCTCCAGCATTTTTGGAGTGTTGTATTTTTTACCTGGTTCCAAGACTGTGCAATAGCATAGACGGCATCTTTTACTGTAAACTTTTTTTGAAAATCAGTCACGTCACAGTCGGCATTTAACAGGCCTTGAATAAAAGACCTTCTATAAAAGCATTTAAAATTTTGAATAACCCCTTGGTCCATGGGTTGAATCAAAGATGTTACGTTAGGTGGGAGCAGAGTAGCAACAATATTTCCAGAAACTAACTCATCTACTGGCGGATGGGCTTTGCAATTGTCCAAAAGAAGGATGGCTTTAGTATCTTCTGGTAGACCAAGGCTTTTGAATGATTCCTTGACCTCAGGCACAAAGTGGTGAAAAAACCAGTCTTTAAAGAGGGCGGCAGTTATCCACGCATTTGATTGAGCATCGTATTGGACAGGCAAGTGTGTAACATTCTTAAAAGCCCTGGGTTTTGCAGATTTACCTATCACAAAAGGGGTCACTCGGTGGTTTCCAGACGCATTAGCACATAGCAAAACGGTTAATCTGTCTTTGTTTTTTTTAAAACCCTTGGCTGCTTTTTCTCCTCCCCCAGCTAGTGTAGATGTTGGTAAACATCGCCACAATAGCCCTGTTTCATCAGCATTGTAAATCTGTTCAGGTGTTAAATCATTATCAGCCACGATTTTCTCAAACTCGTCTTTGTATTTTTCTGCAGAGTTTTGGTTTGCTGAAAGGGTTTCTCCAGTTACATCAAGTCTTCGAATTCCATGCCGAAACTTAAAGTTTCTGAGCCAACCATCAGAATAATTACATTCACTTTCAGCAACTCCTAAATCTTGGCCGAATTTCTTTGCCTTTTCAACAATCATTGGCCCTGTTACCGGCTTTCCTTCAGAACGTACTGCACTAAACCATTTGAACAATACACTATCTAGCTGTTCCAGTTTTGGTTTTTTTAATGTTTTTCTAGAAGCCAATTTTTCAGTTGTTACCGATTGAGAAGCAAACTTCATTAGTTCATCTTTTTGTTTTTTAATGTCATAAATAGTTGATGAGCCAATATTAAACTCATTCATTAAAACATTTCTATTCTCGCCTTTTTCTAGCCGTTTGATGATTTCTAGTTTCTGATTGAGAGTCAGTGTTACGTGTTTTCGTTTCTCTCCTTTTGAACTCGAAGGCTTAGGTTTTGAAAACATGGTCACTGTACAGTTAGAACGAAAATCACTTTTTTTATAAACAGTTTCAAAAGTTACGTTTACTGCGATGTGAAAGGACACAAAACAACAACGCACAAAAAAATGGCGAAGACGCTTCGTGATTGATTAATGGAGCTGCACTGCACCTGAATTTGTTGTGACAGCTGAGACTAGCCGGCCGCTAATTGTTTCCGAACAATACCGAGCGCTTCCGGATGATCTCGAACTACCCCGAAAACTTCCGAATAGCTCTCGAGCGGTTTTATTTGCTTTAAAGACACACTTTTGGAGAAAACCAAAATTTTTACAATTTTCCGGAGCGATGCCGGACTATCGGGCATTCCGGACTGTTGGATGCCGGACTAATGGACTTCTACTGTACATTGCTATTTTTTACTGAAGAATAAGCCGAATTTAAGTTCCGATTTTTGAATGTTTGTATTATTTTTGAAATATTATATGGGCTGCTTTATATCCTTTTAGCTTAAAAAAGTGCATTTTTAAGTACATTTATTTAACAAGACATTTATGTGACACAATATATTAAACTCGCCAGTTATCTTCTAGTAACGAAGGAAAACAAATAACAGAAAAAAAATGTATTATGACCTGGCAGCTCAAGAATGTTCTAGCAGGCCGAAAATGCTAATTCACAATTCAGCATTTAAATTTGTTCGTCATCAGCTCTCTCTAATGAACTATACTTGACTGCCACCTAACAATTATTAAGTTCAGAAACTACCACTTACGACCTTAAGCCTTCATTTAGATCTCCAATTAACGGATTCTCAAACTCAGTAGGCAGCAAAGTAGCGGAACACGGCAATCTTAGCCAGTTCAAGAATTCTTGCCGTAGAAAACTGTAGAAAGCCAGATCTTACAAAACCGCAACGTTTATTATAAATTTCTGACCAGTAATTATTATCTTTTTATTCTCTGTCTTTTCGGATTTCGCATCAGTTAACAGCTCGCGTTAGAAAAAGATGTAAATTAGGCAAGTGGAAATGTGAGGGATGGGCATAAATACTAACATTTGGTTGCTTTATAAGATTTGTGTTCTACTAAGCGTTAACTACAATACTTAAATAACCTTATGATCTTTTCCACAGATATTGACTGTATTTCAACTAGCGTAACTAAAAATTTGGACTATTAAATAAAGAGTTAAAAATTGCCGTTTTGATTTATTAGCAACACATTTGGGTATTTTAACATAAGATTAAAAGCAACAATCAATTCTGTCTTGTAGAGGCCAATACTAGAATACCATACTTTATAAACAGTATCCAAATTTTGCTATAACGGCTTTTTTTGACAACTCTCTCTACAGCTTCTTGTATGAGGTAAATCATGCTGAAATTCAACTTACTGAAAGTTGAATACGTAACGCATCCATAGCTTAAATGTTGGGCAGATGAACTACGGAGATATTTCATTTATGTATAATGCATAAAGGTACAAAATTAAATTTTCTTTTGGCTCAAGTAAGAAAAATGAGTTTTTTTAAAGCAAGACTCAAACGAAAAATTTAGATTTCAATTTCTAATTTAGTTTCACATTTCAACGAATGTTTTGTTTTTCTACAAGGAATATTGCTTTATTTTACGTCTTTTTTCATCTGTTTGGTAATTTATTTTAGAAATTTATACCAGAGCCTACTCGTTTTAAATGGTAGTAAGCATTAAATTGATTACTACTATAAAAATAATTTTAATAAGTTTTCTTGCAATAAATCTCCTTTTAATATTATTTTCGAAGCTGTCAGCATCTGTCTTAAGCTGAAGTTCCTTTATACTTAAGTAAACAACTCTCATATAAGTTGTCCTAAATGTAATGTTTACTACATAGGGAAAGTGATTAAAGCCTTGCGTAGAGCAGATTCTGTTATTGTAAGATTTTTATTTATCTCTACATGTATGCGTTCAGTCAACTCCCCCTTTCGATAGACTTCCATTTCACTAAGATCATTAACTTTTAGTTTATGTAAGTGAGTCACTGAATATCAAGAAGTTAGTTTATTCACATTCATGCCACTAGGGAATTTAATACGATAATTTGAAATTTGGACTATGTAGGTCGCGATGTATATAGTGCTCTTGATGGTTTGTGTCTCTGTTTCTATCAGATGAATACTAAATTAAACGTACGATTACAGGAATTCCCTTGAATCGAATATAACAAAGTGAACAGCCACATAAATTTTGAACTGAAAAGAGGTATAATGTATTGTTCAGTTTCGGTATGTAATGAGTATGGTTTTGTTTAAGGCAGAACATAAAATGCATGGCAAAAAGCCTTACCAAAATACAGGACACCTTTTCAATAATTTTCAAATTATTTAAGTATATTATCTCTATTTTATTATTTTTTCAATTCGAAGTGTAAGCAACAAATGCCGCACAGTTGTATGAATTCGTACCGAATTTTTGAATTAAAAGTGACCCTTACGTTTTGCTGTGTAATTAGTGCACAGTTTCTAACATTTTTAGTACATATACTTGATTGAAAATCAGAAGACCGACACATATATCCGAAATTAACGTATTTATTGCATTGGGATTTAATATAATCGGAAATAAGAAGCTCGAAATGTTTTGTTCGCCGGAAAGACTGTCACGGAGCACACTTGAGTGATTCTTCAGAATTCGTAGAATGAAATTAGAGGATCGTCCAAGGTCAATCGAGAAAGAAGTTTAGGCTCTTCCTAATGTGACGCCAAAGTCATGAGTGGGAGAAAAAGACACGAAGGGAGTAGTTTGAGCAGATAAGTCAGTGGCGCCACCCAAGAGCAAGCCTTTTAATACAGTCTTAGTACATCCAAATAGACATAGTCCTAGCTATAAATGGCGCTCACGCAGAGGTGTACTAAAACTTTTTGAGCTCTTCGTTTTACCTATATATACGGCAATACAATAAACACAATTCTTTCTGATATATGTATCTCTATTTTTCATCTCTTCTTTCTCGAACAAATGCACACTAAATTGTGTTAAAATTTCAGTTAAACAATCTACTTTTTAATTAAATTGCACATCTATGTGCCTGCACTATTAGCATACACTGTTGCATTAAAAATGTGTTTGTTTCATTTAAATTATTTGAACTTAGAGGGCGCAGGGTTATTTAAGCTCAGAGGAATATGTAGGGGATCAAAAAGGTTTGGTACAAAATTCAAAGACATACTTCACGAGTTCTATCTTAATGTTTACTATTTTGAGGAAACATTCAGATTTGCGGTGACCACAAAAGAAAGTATCTGATATATTAGTACTTATATTAATTTCGAAGTCAAACAACAAAATTCAGCACTGTATTTGCAAATTTTCACAGGACTTTCGAAAGTAGTCCTGCGAAAATTTGGAAATACAACGCTGATTTTTGTTGTTTGACTTCGAAATTAATATTTGTTCGGCGTGTTACTTTGTTTTAATATTAGTACTTAGTTTATTCGAACTAAATTGGTAAAGCCACTTTGAATAATTTGTTTTCCTTTACTTATCTCTCTTGGGGTTGCATACACTGGCTTAGTACTACACTACGACAATAGTGGCTCTGGGGGCATAATATCACGTATCCTGTTCTTTCTGCTAGAAAGGGCAGCCTCTGCTGTTCCCGATGGCAGTGGTTTCGGCCATCCGAATGGGTAACTCGACGGTCAAACTCGGAGTCATAGTTGTCACCCTCTTCGTGGTCTCCGCTTATTAGTCGATGTGTAACGAGCGCTTTATGAGCCTGTTCAGTATCGGGGGCCCAAGAAAGAGTTCCTTTCAAAGTCTGAATTCTGGGATTGAGGCTCCAGATTTGTAGCAAGTGAATTTGTATACCCTTCTCTCCGAGGTTTTGACTATCACCCAAATTTCCCACCTAATATGGAGCACAAGGTGTGAGACCGATTAGTGTCCTTTTGTGCAACGAAAAATTTTATTAAACTTAGCTTACTGGGGTATTATTATTCAATAACACAAGTTACTTTTTGCAACTAAAAGTAAAAATAAATATTCATATAATTAAGTACATATTACATAATCATTTATGTTATTTGAGTATAGCAAAGCACATATTGGCTACCTACCTAAGGGGAGGGATGACTTCGTGATGGACTGTTTAAGGGAAACTGGCTCGTATTCACGATACCCTTTGGAAAATGCATGAAACCTAGTGATGCAATCTTTCACTTGGCTTCGGATCCAAATAAAAAAATCTTCAGCTCATTTAATGACTCAGCTAGTAGAGCCATTTTTATAACTGCATTCCTGGGAGTTTGCGCATATATTTTATGTTTTCTTCTCACAGGTCTTATGAGCTGCTGTGCAGTGCCATTATTTGTTTAACACTATGCAAATATGCAGGAAAGTCATCTCCTGGACAAAGATTTCATAATTAGTTAATTTTGACTATAATGTCAGACTTATTTTTATAACTGTATTATAAATAACGTTAACTTTTAGTCTAATTTCTTTATATATCTATAGTTGTTAATTTTAAGACTTTGTAAGCATACATAAACGTAATCGCCTTTGTTTATAGCATTATCACTTTGGAAAAATAAACTTGGTTTAGAATTTCCGAATCCACATATTTTAAAAATGAGGTTATTTGATTATGGTGAAACGTATGAAAGCTATTTGCCTGAGAGGAGGGATGGCTTAGTGGAGGACTTTCAAAGAAAAGTGGCGGATACTCACGTTACACATGCATGAAAACTTAACCGTACAGTTAGCCCGTTCGCCTAGGCAGGAACCCACGTCGAACCACCAATATTCAGCAATCTCAAACCACTCGGAAAATGCGGAACAGAATGCAACATTGTGAGGACTTATGATGTCCTATTTATAGTATCTCACGATCATTCTTAGAATCATATCATAATGTTTACTGCTGAGTATACATTATGATGTGATTCTGAAAATCATAATGCATACTGTTAAGCTTGTAAAATTTAGATGTTTTTCCTAATTTCGTTCCATGTATATTTGCTGCTAGTTATTTACATGTGTTTCATTGGTTACTTTGTTTGATATTTTGGCGAATCTTTGAGTAGGATTTCGAAGTTGAGTTAAATCAAGTTACATGCTATGTTAATTAAATTGTGAATTATGAATAACATGAAAAAATTCGTCGCCACCTTTTCAAAATATTTGGCTTAAAATGCGTATGTTTGAGAAATAGAAAGATTGAAAACAAGCAACACAAAAGCGCATTGCAAGTTACATAAATGGGACTTGAGGGCATATAAAATTGATTTAATGAAGTGCAGTACTTTTTCAAAGCATAAACAGAATTTTATGTTTGGAAACGAATGCTGGTATTATAATGTGTTCACCGTGTTTATTCTATAAAATACTCTTAAAATAAAAATTTAGAATAATTGGTATATACTGTCTAAAGAAACCAGGGTCAAATTGTGATATCTAACAGGTGACTGTCTGCTTATAATTGAAATTACTATCTCAGTTTATTTACAAAACTCCAAGATATTATTAAAACTCTGCACAAAAATTCAATATAAAGTTCTAAGAATTTCTTTTACTTATTTACTTTGTTTATACGTCAGTAAGTTCTCTTTTCTTTGCTGATAATTTTAGATTGAGTGAAATTAAGAAAAAATAACTGGAACTTAGTAAAAAAGAATAATATATATATATATTAAAAAAGCAAACAACGTTATATATATAATTTCAGAAATGAATGCGAAAACCTCTGTGAAATTTGTATTCGAGCTGCTTTTCGTTTTTGCGCGGGCGATTTGAGAAATTTTATTTGAACTAAGGACTAGAAATTCTATTGCTATATATTGACAGATGGGCTAACTTCGTAAAAATAATAGTAATAAAAGGAAGGTATTGCAATTACGAGTGTAAACCAAAGCTATGCATATTAATACCACTATTGGAGACTTTATTGCTGTATAAGTTTTGTTTCTAAATCAGTTTTCCACCAGCTTTAAAGTGATCACGTTTCACTCTGTGGCCCGCCCGCATATGTATTTGAAATTCTTTCTTTTGATTATAATATAGGTAAGAACTAAATAATTGTAGTAACTTAAAAAATCAAAACAACATCAGATTTGCAAATAGCATCACAAACAAATTTAAAAGTGAAAAAAAGGTAGCATTTTTTAGAATAAAAAACTGATAAAGTGAAATTAGTTAAACAATCAAAAAGGAATATTAACTGAAAAGTATTAAGAATTAAAGTAAAGCAAGAAAAAAGGAAAAAAAACATAAAATGCACACTCGAAAGAATTAATAAAACAATGTTAACACTTCAAATGTGAGAAAGCACTTACCAACGAATATGAACAAAATAACAGAAAATAACTAATTGAAAATTAATTAAAAGAAGACAGGAAGATATAAACAATGGAAGATTTTTTGGTTTTAAGATCTTCCTAAAAGATGATATATTACGAAATACAACGACCAAGAATCGAATTACAATTCGTAAACCTAAGCAACCCCACATCCTACGTTTTGAGACTTATTAATTACACTATTTTGCTCGAAATAAAACTCTATATGCTTACTTTAAACTGGATAACTTTCTCAGGAAAGCTAATAAATACGTCTTCGAGAGTACTCAATTTTGTAAACAAATCTACTTTTTTTTCGAAGTTTTCACTATGAAGCGCTCAAAGAAGATGGATGTCTTCGCTCCCATGCATCCTTCACCCTCAGTGAAAGCCAGGACTTTCCAGCTTAACTTATGAAAAGTTCTTGTACAATTATGTCACTACTTTACACAGATGTATTTTATTTAGTTTAACTCATCCCACGCAAGTGCTTCTCCATCCATCTTTCTGGATCCATCGACCAAGTAATCACTCTACTTCAAACGCTCACTAATGCAACCATATCAAGATAACCGGAAAACAACATTCATTTAACATGTTAATCGCGGCGATTAGCGGAACCTGGAGCCTGGGCTTTTTTAATACTTCTCTTGCTTCTTTAACTGAAAACGTTTCTGGCAACACAGCGAATAAGCAACTATAGCTGTGAACTGCTGACAGAATTCATTTGAAGCTAAGGGGTATACCATGATATTGTGCTCTATGATTGCAGATGTTTCAAACACATTAACTTATTTGCATAGGTAGTATAATAGGCTGTACGTTGTAGGGTTCAACTCTTTAAATCTTAAGTTCTTACTCAGAACCCCACGAACACTTAACAAGCGAATAATCGCTTGAGTGTGTGAACAGAATACTAAAGACTTGGGAAGGGTTTAAAACCCTTTATTATTCAATATATTTACAATCAGTTCCGGCTTGGAACTTTACAACAAAGCCACCACTCGGGCTTGAACTTAAATATTAATAATTTGAACTAAACTAGCTTAACTAAAGCTCTTAATGAATATAGCCGAAGCTATCAGAATCTAACTAGTTGGCCCCTAAGTATGAATTGAATCGGCGAAGCGTAGCAGGGGCCTAGATATGGCCGAGCGTCGTAACAGCTAAGAGAGATGTGGCCAGAAGGCAAACGCGCGCTAGTCAGGAAATCGGACTCTCTCTGTTGAAGTCGGTTAAGTAACGACTTAAATAGTACTCATTCTCATTTGCATTATCTGCGTTTCTGAATTCACATTCTGGCAGGAAATTGTAAGCTGAAATTAGAATAAGATAGGAAAGATACAAAACTTAAAATAACTGTTAGAAAACGCATAATAAACCTTACATCTTTCCCCAAAAGAATTTAACTACTCGCAAATAAAGGTCTTAAACGACCTTGCTTAAGAGTTTAAATTATACTCTAGAAGACCTTCATATCAAAATTTTAAACTTCTAGCAAATACTTCTTTTTTTTTTGGAATGACTTTCGTCATTAAATTCCTGATTAGGGCCAACTTTACAAGAATTTCTAAAGCTATCCTAACTAAGAAAAATATAACAGATTTACAATTTGCGTTTGATTACACACATCTACTTCCTCTTTTTCACCTAGGATCAGTCTTGTCCTTCCAACTAATCTGGAAGGAAAAAGTATTAGTAATGTCTTTCATACAAATTCGATTTTATTACCAATACTCTTTGTTGAAATTATTTTGGCCTTCAATCGGTTTCATTCACACGAACTAAATTGTTCTTCCCCCATAATCTCCAGAAATTGTTCTGAGTGAGATGAGGTTTTTCTTCTTATTTAGCGCGACGACCAGCTATCACTATCCAATCGCTATGATTTGTTATAAACTCGACTTTCCAGATTTTAGAAAACTCCTTAACCACAAAAATAGACCTAATGTCCTAAAATATAGCTTAAATTTAAAATTCTTAAGTGAAGGCTGGAGAGCCTAACTCTAAGCACATTTAATCTATACTTTCATACCATTCATCTTTAACATAACGATATTTGCATTCATACTTGACCAAAACATATTCGTTACTTTTTACACAAGTTTAAAAATTAACATTTCAAATTCAATAGAACATTTTAACACGTAATGCTTTAAAATTCATTTTACATCATTAGTTATAGTTGATATGCCAAATTCACAATTCTTGGCTACAATGTTTAAATTAACACAATTGAAGTCTTTCGGGTAAACCTATTCAGAATTCAGCTTCTCGGAACTTGAGAATTCTAAAAGTATTTACAAAATTAAATTTTTCGCGAACTTGCGAATTTAAATTCTTTTCTATTTAACAGATAGTTACCATTACATTCTCGTATTGAACAGTATTTAGCAACTTTAAACACATGACATAAATCGAACTTTCAATACAAACTATCAGACAAGGAAATTTTCACTTATCTCTTTTTTTTGGTTTCTATACTCCTGCATTCTTCTTGCGCAGAAGTCTTGAAACGTTGGCGATGTTAAACTTTGGACCTTGACTCTTCGCGGGCGGCTGGCATCCTAGTCCAGACCTTCTTTTCTTTTAATTCCTCACTCGTTGAAACGGGACGCTTTTCGGGGGGGGCTGTGGATTTTGGAAATCTTAATTTTCGCTTTGTCCTGTACTTTGCCGACCTTGCTTCTGGATCTATGAAGAGTCTCTTGCTCCTTCTTGGTTCCTGAGAATGAGTAGACCTCGTTTCATCTGGTTGGCTTCTTTTGAACCTTGCTTCTGGTTCTCTGAAGAGTCTCTTGCTCCTTCCTGGTTCCCGGGGAATGAGTAGACCTCATTTCATCTGGTTGCTTTCTTTTGAATCTTGCTTCTGGTTGGCATCTTCTTCTGGCATCTTTTCCTGGCATCGGTTCTGTGGTTCAGCGCTTTTGCTTTTGTTTCAGAAGACGTTTTCGTTGTCTTTTAGGCTCCGACTCCTGTTGAAGGGGAATTTTCGTGTCTTTATTACTCCTCGTTCTGGCGGAGGTTTGCTTTTGTTGCAGGTTTCTTCGTTTCGCTATGGGTTCTTCAGTGTTAGCTGCTCTTTTGTTGTTGAGGGATTCTTGTTTGGTGATGATGAAATTACAACTCTTGGTGCTGTTTCAGGAACCTGCAATAATTCTTTTAAGATTGGAAAATCCGTACGACTATAATAGGGTTTGATTTGATCATTGTTCGTGATAGCTTGTTGACCGTTTTTAGCTTTTAAATACACGTTGAAAATTTTATCTTCTCTATGATAAAAGGGCCCTCAAACCTAGATTCAAATTTGGCCACCCTATTTTCGGGTGCCGATGAAAGAGAGTGCTTTAGTTTTAAGACTTTCTGTCCTGTGGTATATTTTACTTCACATCTGCTTTAATTATAGTATAATTGTTTTTTTTTACCTTGCCGCATCTGAATTTTGGATGGCATCTATTATAATCTTTTGGATATCATTCAATTTAAATTCTTCCTGTCTTTATTACGAAAAATAGCTTATCAAGAGACGTTAAAATTTTTCTTCCTAAGAATAATTCAGCGGGAGTTTTCTTTGTGGTATCGTGCTTCGCTGTACTTAAGGCAAATCCTAATTCATTGACGCAGCTGTCCCAACGGTCATGATAATTCTTCACATATCCCCGAATAATTTTAACTATATTTTTATTTACGCGTTCTGCAATATTTGATTGCAGTCTATAAGGTACCATTTTTAGATGACGTATGCCAAGGCCTGTGCCCAAGTTTTCAAATAAATTACTTACAAATTGTCTACCATTATCTGATTACTTTTACTGGGGCCCCGTATTTTAAAATATATTTATTTAGAAATGAATCTGCTACTAGTTTTGCTGAAGCTCGTTTAAGGGGAATGATTTCTACCCACTTTGAGAAATGGTCCATGATGGTTAACAAGTATCGATTTTTATTAATGTTTGTTCTGGGGTAGGGACCAAGCAAATCAATGCCAACCAATTCATTTGGGAACGTAGTTTTTATGCTATTTAAGTACACGGCCGGATTGTAATTAACGTCGTTAATTAATTGACGTAAGTGACATGACCTGACATACGCCGTCACAACTTTGTATAACTGCGGAAAATATACCGCTTCGCGGAACCTTTGTAGGGTTTTCCTCACACCAAAATGGGCTCCTAATTTCGAGTCATGCAGCTCCTCTAATATACTTAAGCGCAGACTCGTTGGGACTACCGATCGCAATTCTTGATTATCGTTGGTAATTTTCGTATAAAATAATAGTTTATCTATAATTTCATAATGCGCTGCCCTATTGCGAATAGCCGTTAAATCTACATGATGAAAGTTCTCCAGATCTTCCTGGTATGCATAAATGTCTTTAAATTCTGGGTCCGTCTTTAATTCTGCAATTATTGCTTCCCGTGATTGAATTATTTTTGCAGTTAGCATAGTACATTTAATTGTATTTTCGTCTTCATAGATTTTAATGCGGGACAGGGCGTCTGCAACTACATTTTCTTTTTTCAGCGTGTGTTTTATGATTAATTCTTTCAGTTTTAGTGTCCAACGTATGAGCCGAGGCAAAAGATTGTTTCCGGAGTATAGGCGATCAACTACCGCGTGATCTCAATACACAATTATTGGAGCACTTCCAAGGAACATCCGAAACTTTTGCACCGCTAGAAGGACTGCGAGAGTTTCCCGCTCTGTTGCCGTATAATTTCTCTGAGTTTGGTTAAGCGTTTTGCTAAAGAAAGCTATTGCTTTCCTGTTTTGGGAAAGAACTGCGCCAACTGCGTAGTCTGAAGCGTCTGCTGATATTTCCAAATTTTGATCCCCTTCCGAGAATTTTAGAACAGGGGCGTAAATTAAGGCGTGTTTCAATTCTTCAAACGCCATGTAGCCTCCGCTGTCCATGTGAACCTAATCTTTTTTTGTTAAGGCACCAACAAAGGTTCAACTATTTTAGCAAAATCTTTAATGAATACTCTATAATATGAACACATTTCCAAGAAGGACGATAATGTTTTAGCCGTATTTGGCGGTGGATAACTTTTGATCGCTAAAATTTTTGAATTGTCAGTTTCTATACCGTTTTTCGAGAATTTATAGCCGAGGTACCTCAATTCCTTGGCGGCAAACTTGCACTTTTTGGGGTTAACTTTAAGATTCGCTTTATGTAATAAGGTGAACACTTCCTCCAAATGTTTAATGTGTTCCTCTAAGGTTTCGCTTGTTACAATAATATGATCGAGATAAATGACAGTACTTTTTACCAAGACTGGCCTTAACACAATATCCATAACTTTTTGAAATGTAGCCGGAGCTCCGCTTAAGCTAAACGGAATTCTCAAAAAGGCATACACGCTTGATTTTGTGATAAATGCTGTTTTTTCTACATCCTCGGGTTTTACTGCAATTTGAAAATAGCCTGACGTCAGGTATAAGGTTGTTATATAGTTAGTTGAACGAATTTTTCTTATGATTTCATCTATTATCGGGAGGGGATATGTGGGGTATTTTGTTATGCTATTCAACTTCCGATAGTCAATAGTGAATCTCCCCGCGTTCGGATCTGCGGCTGGCAGTCCATTCTTCTTTCTACATAAAACTACAGGGCTAGCATAGGTTTGGTACTTGGCGTAATTATTTTGTCCTCGAGCATTTTCTTAATGTGTTGCTCAAGAATATCTTCCTTCACAGGGGTCATACCTGTATGGCTTAGACCGAACTGGGGGCTCATTACCAGTATCTATGCTATGGGAAACAATCTGACTGAAACCAGGTTTGTCATCAAATAAATTAGAAAATGTTCTTACCAGCTCCTGGATTTTTGCTCTTTCTCCTTCTTCAAGGATTCACATCCGGGACTGCAACGTTTTCTTCTTGAATTTTGTCCATCTTGACCTGTAACGTGGAATCTTTAAAATTAATATTTGCGCTAACTCCGCGGAAGAAATCAAACCCCAATATGACTGCGGTTAAAAGATTTTTTACTACGAGAAAATTTATATTTTGTTTTTCAGTCTTTATTTGGACATGCAGCTCCACTTTTCCCACGCAAGTGCATTGATTGCCTTCGGCAGCAATCCCACGTTCCCCTGTTTTGAACAGTCTATATCGAAGAAAATGTTTTTTAAACAAATCCTGCGACAGGAAGCTGCATTGAGCTCCTGTATCTAGTAAGGCAGTCGTCGGGATGTCGTTTAGTAATATTTATATTTCGGGGAAGGCCAAATGTTTTACGACCAAAGTATTGAGCCTAATTCCTGAGGGATTTAACTTCTCGCACGGTGACGTCACCCTCTTCCTAGTCACCGTGATCAGTTTAAATCCTTTCTTTCGCCTCCTTTTTCCAATTGCTTTTTTTTCGCCATGCTTTGTTCTGATCTGCTTTCCTTGTATCCCGCTTCCTTACCTTTCCCTCTTGTCGATAGGAATTCTACTAAACTTGAGGTTTCGTTTGATTGTGAAACCTTGAATACTGTATAAAAGTCTTCGCCCGCGCGTTTTCCGCCGTTCGCCTACTCTGAAATTTAACAGCTAATTCAAATAGATTTTGCAGCGTTTGCGGGTTTCTCACTTCCAGAAAGTCCTGTATTGACGGAAGCAACCTTGGCAAAATTATTTCGATGATTTCATTATCGAGCCTTTTCCCATATAATAATTCTACAATATGAATTTTCCTTAAGATAAAATTCGTTAAATCGTCCCCATTACTTTGGTATTTACTGTACAACTCTGATTCGAGTTTTGCGGGGTCCTTGATGACAGGAAACGCTTTCAATAGCGAATTTTTAAAATTCTCCCAAGTATAAATTTCGGATTCTGGATCCCCCAACAAATTTTTGCCAATATTCTTGTACCAGCTGAGGGCTTGACCTTTTAAATTTGTCGTCGTGCTGATTATTCTCTGTGGCTGGTTCACAGGATATAACGCAAAATGTAGGTCTAGTTGTTCCAGAAAGGTCATTACGGATCCTTTCCCGTCGAATGTTGCTGCTGGCTTCATCGCCGCTCTCATAGTTTCTAAGATAAATCCAAATCCCTCCATCGGGTTGGGTTGTGCTTGAGGGAACTGAAAGATCGGAGGGGTCAACGAGAATTCTTCCGTACCCAACGGCATAGTTCGTTACGAACAATTTCGGGCTCCAATTGTAGGGTTCAATTCTCTAAATCGTAAGTTCTTATTCAGAAGCCCACGAACACTTAACAAACGAATAATCGCTTGAGTGTGTGAACAGAATACTAAAGACTTGAGAAGGGTTTAAAACCCTTATTATTCAATATATTTACAATCAGTTCCGGCTTCGAACTTTACTATAAAGCCACCACTCGGGCTTGAACTTAAATACTAATAATTTGAACTAAACTAGCTTAACTAAGGCTCTTAATGAATATAGCCGAAGCTATCAGAATCTAACTAGTTGGCTCCTAAGTATGAATTGAATCAGCGAAGCCTAGCAAGGGCCTAGATATGGCCGAGCGTCGTAACAGCTCAGAGAGATGTGGCCAGGAGGCAAACGCGCGCTAGTCAGGAAATCAGACTCTCTGTGTTTAACTCGGTTAAGTCACGACTTAAATAATACTCATTCTCATTTGCATTCTCTGCGTTTTTGAATTCACATTCTGGTAGGAAAGTGTAAGCTGAAATTAGAATAAGATAGGAAAGATACAAAACTTAAAATAACTGTTAGAAAACGCATAATAAACCTTACAACATTTTTTTAATTTAACAGATACAAGAAAAGCTAAGAATATGTAATTAGAAAGTTTTTCATGAGTTACTAAAGATAAAATTCTGTGTAATCTATAAATCTATTACCTTTCTTCCTAGAAATTAATCCTGGATTTTCGAAATTCTTTAAAAATTATATGTTTAAATATATTTCACTGACTAATAACAAAATCTATTACACTGTCTTTAAAGATGTCTCAGGTCATGTGATTTATTCTAACCTGAATAAACCAAAAGTTGTCTAAAACTCCGGATAAAAGAGCATGGAAAGTGCATCTGAAAACATAATTTAAAAGATATACGATGACCGTTACGTCCGTAAGTGAGTAATATTTCTAAGACAAAAACCCCATGAGTGCAAATTTTATGACATTTTATCTCACCCTTACGTTACACGATGGCCCAACTCTGCGCTTTACCAAATCCTTTTGCAGGGATGATGGCATGCTATCTTAGCTCTAATTAGAGATGAACTGAAACATTGAATTTTAAAGTGAAAGAGTTTTAGCGAAAAGCTAAATTATAGCAGTTTTAGTAAGAAAAACTGTTTTACACCCTAAGATACACGATTAAGTATTTCTTGGGAAAGAATTAAATGAAATCAAAGCTTGCATTAAGAGAAATTAAGAAAGGCGAAACTTCCATGCTGTTTTCGGAGAGCAACACGTTATTTTAACACATTTAGCTCTGTTGCATATTTTTGAACCATGCTGCTGGTTTTGTTTTAATTGCAAATATTTATTGATTTACGTGTAAGAGAATTTTTCATTAAGGAAACTCATTTAATTAACGGCTTGCATTTATGAATTAGTTCTCAAAACTTTCTGTTGACTTTACGATGTAGTCTTCAGAACTTTGTTCTTGTTCTTTTGATTTGCTACTGAAAGATGTTAAATTAGTGCCCACCTTTCTTGCAATAAGGAATCATGATCGCTATTCCTCCTAAAATTGTTGTTTTTTCAACTTTGCTCTTTACTGTTTTGAATTTGCTGTTGGAAGGTGCTGAACTAATATTTATCACATTTGATAAAAAAAAGCGTATTCACAGGAGAGTAGTAATTTCTATTGAATTTTTTATTGTTATCAACTCTGTTGTTAATTTTTACTTTTCACCAGTTCATATACATAAGCGAGGAAAGTAATGTTTTCAGCTAAAAAATTCACTAGCGAATTTTCAGGGAATTATTACGAATTAGGATCCCCACAACAAGTTTCTAATATTTTAACAATGATATCTGCCAATGTGTTTGTGCATTTATGTGTGTGACGATTTTTTCGTCTACTGTAAATTTACTGTAAAATCAGACTTCCGAAAATTTTCCATTTTCCGTATTTAAGCTTTCTTCATTCATGTAAAGAGCGGCTCAGATTTTGAGTAATATCTGATAGCCGGAAACGGTACTTGAACCCATTACCGTTTTTAATGGTCAACCGGAAGTGGTACTTTACTTCAAGGATATAAACTATAACATAGTGTTGCAGTTGAATGAACATTGCTGATACTGATACCTAAATATTGACGAGATATACGTGCAGATTAAAGTGAAATTAGATTTTTGATACTATAGAAATAAAATCGACGAAAATTAAATAATGTATTTGATTCAAAGTATTTATTTTAAATATAATAAAAATACTCAATTTTATTTAACTAAAAACCGATTAAATAACATATTATTCGGTTGCTCAATAAAATACAAATTAAATGAAAAAAAGGGAAGCATTTGATTACGTTGATAAAAATAATTATTTGTAATTAGTTTGAAATCTGATTACGTTGACTTAACGAATTTTTTACACATGGTCAATTATATCTAATAAAACATATTCTAAAATGTCGTGTTATATACCTTTCTGCTTATTGTAAAACCAAATTAGGTTTTATTTGTAGAAGATTAACAGGAAGCGATACTGTACTTAAAGCTCGTTGCAATTTTAAACATAAAATTGGCGAGAGGTCTTGGGCTGACTACATTAGATTTTTTGATTCACTGTTGAAAAGCTCAGTAGTATATACCATTCAGTTAAGTCGTGATAGCTAAAAGCTACAGTTTCATGTAACTCAGTAACAGATTATTCCTAATTCGGGTCCATAGGGTATATGAGATATCAGCATGAGGATGTGATGAAATTTCGTACACTTCGAATGTGAAATCTCACAATGAAAGTTTTATCCAAATCAGTCCTTACCGAGTAATTCAATTTAAATTTTTTTGCATTCTGCAACAATATTCTGATTAGACTTAATGCATCATTAGAAAACTTGTAAACGGATATGATTTGCAAGAAATAATGCATCAGTTTAAAAAAATCGTGTTTTACATGTAATTTGCCAAAATAAACTATACTGCTTATCCTGTTTGCGAAATTTCTACTACTTATTTTACCGTAAAATGATTGAATATGTGGTCCTAAAACCGTATTTCAAGTATCGAATGTTTAAAAATGAACATAACTAAATTGCAACATACTGTGATGTTTCTGAAATACATGATCTTTATAAAATTCTTTATGAATCCAGTTCTATAAAAGTGATAAAAATTCCGCCCTCTTCTTTATTTAATTACTTCTTTTACGACTTTTTCACTTTTATACTTTGGACACTTTTAGTGATTTTTCACTTGCACAGTATAATTTTTATTTCCCATCGCGAGGGCTGATGATAACGATGCTGCAATAGGAAGCGTTTGAAATGAGTGAATAACTTTTAGTTCTTCTATCTACCATACATTTATTTTAAATAATTTTTTGTTGTAAAGTTACACTCAAATTAGATTGGGCATTTCTAAATACTGCTTCTTACTGCCACGTCAAACAAAAGCAAGTAGCTTTAGCAAACTTTTTGTATTAAATTTAGATACGTTATTGCACTTATGTGTCTAGATTCCCGAAATTACGCTTGATCCCTTAAAAAAATAATAATAGATACAAAATAAGAAAAACTGGATTTCATGAACATTGATTTCAATGGAACGATCCTGCATTGCACTTCGCTTCAGTTTAACTGAAACATATGCTTAACGCAGGCCGTGGACAGCATTTTCTCACTGGACACCTATATTTTGCTTAGCTAAGGTACACACCAACTGTTGAAAGTAGCTGAACACTAGGAGTTCGACTTGGGTTCGGTTCCAGGCGAACGGGCTGCATGCATGGACGTTTTTGTGGTTTTTCTCAATGTGTAACGCAGATATCAGACAGTTTCCCTTAAAAAGCCCATCACGAAGGCATCGCTTTCCTTATACAGATAACCCTCGCCTGCTTTGCCTTAATCAAATATGCCAAGCCAAATTTCTTTAGCTAAGATAGCTGAATGTAGTTGTAGATAGCAGACTGGGGTTAACAATTTTAATTAATTAGGGAATTTACTCTTAAAAAGGAGGGGCAGATAAAATAGAAGAAGAAATTTGTAGTTTTGAATATAGTTTATTTACAGGGTAAGAAATAAATAGAAACCAATTATGGAAGCTGTGTGTTGTAATAAACTTATATTCATGGCTAAGTTTTCCAAATGCTTACTGTGGTACATTCTGGTTTCTTGGTTCTAACATTGGTACAAAAATTCTCTTCGTAAATTTAACTGGATATTCGTCACTTAACAGCAAGACGGGTCTGCCAGAAGCACTCATCTAAATATTCAAAACCCTCTGCTTAAATATACGTAGACGACTAATTTGCGTTCTGGTAAGGACTACGGAAAGGATAAGTTATAGTAAAAGAGTAAATCATAATAATTGGTTAATTAACGCAAAATACGTTACAAAATTTTATACATTAATTATACATACATTATTGTACATTAATTAATTTTTTTTGACACATGTTCTTGTACACACCCAACTTTTTTCCACACATCAAAGATGGTTAAATGGGATATGTTTGTAACAGCATAGACATCTATTCTCATTCTTTTTTCTTCCCGCATATATTGAAGAATATACGATGTAATAGATACAACGATTGGATAATAAAGATTTTCAAATCATCAAAATTGCTTTTAATAGCTGCGCAAAAACAATTTCTTTAAGATACCTTCTCTTGCCAAAAGTGTCACAAGCTCTATAGCAGTCAAGTGAGGATTGCTTTTTGCTTTTTTGCATTACAGTTGAATATCTGTAATATTTGACAAAAAACTTGAATAGTTAATTTAATATGAGGTATCACAGGTAAAAGTGAACTAATTGCTTGCTATAGTCATTTGTAACAGGCGATTCTGTTCGACGCAACCTCTAAAACTGGATGTTATGAAGGAAATGGTAAGACCTATATCAAATATTAGTATTTAGAATTTGATTTGCAGCTACAAGTACCAAACTGCGTTTTGCTGCCAAAAAAGCATTGCCGTTTACATGAAATTTTCATTTTTACTAAATAACCTGCAGTAAATATGTGTATAAGAAAATTTTAAGAAAAAGGTCATACAGTACACAAATTTGGAAATTGCAGAATTTATTTGAATTTTCGATAGAGCACTCGAATCAAATAATATAATCTTGCTTTCTTTAATTAAATTAAATGATATACATATTATTCAGTCTCCTCTAATCGAGAAAGAAAATGCTGCTCTTCTTGATTACACGCCAACATAAACAAGTAATAAGGGCTGTGAAGCATAATAGAACCGAAAATTAAATCACAACTTCATCTTCAAATCTTACAAATATCCATGTTTGCGCAATATTTTCTCGTAGGCTGCTCTGAAAAAAAAATAAAATAAATAAAAATGTGACGATGTGACCTCGGGGTGTTCGCGAGAATGAATTATTTACAAAAGAAGGGAATAAACAGAGCTTTCATGGCAAAGATTCAACCCAACGGTTATAAGCACCTTATGATAAATGTGGTAGAAGCGCTCGGCGTGTGGTTAAAATTTCTGGAATCGTATCTCTTTCGCAACCTACCGTTTTCATCGAAATGATGCTCATAAAGAAAACTGTTACAACATTCTTCTATGGGATTCAGTAGATGAGTATAGGTGAAGGTAAATACTTCCAAATTGAATAAAAGGCATATATTGTTGAACTTCGTTGATTTCTAGTTTTTTCCCACTAGACGAAGATTTACTTGAAATTACAAATACGCTGAAAAGTTGAAATACGAGATGATGCATTCCAGTAATTCCAGTCATTTGTGTCTTGAAATAGTAACTCAAAAAGAGATTAATAATTTAATTTACCTTTTTCCTGGGGAGAGGATTGTGACATATATGATCCACGCATTCGCTTCATCAAATAAGGGAAAAATACTTAGCTTACTATAGAGGTTTGGTAGACCTCACTGATATCTTTTTCTGTTCCTTGCTGACTGAAAAGTTGACTAAATGGCTTCAATACAAAACAAATTAGTCTCTACTGCCGTATGAAATGGTTTAAGTAATATTTAGTCCCAGTTGTGAAATTAAAAGAAAAAAGAGTAGACGGAGATATGGAGATCCGATTTTACGTTTTTACTTAATTAGGATTCCATTAGTTTATCTATTTTATGCTTCAGTTAATAGATTTTTAAAGCTCTGATGGCAGCAACTAAAACAAGTTGAGTGTTTTCTAATCATTGGTAAACTGGGTATGTTTAAATGCCAGTTATGTTTCGGCTTAGGACTTAGACATACCTTTTACAAGGAAGGATTAAAGATAACTTATATTTAGTAAGAAGACTTTTGCAAGATGTATTTTAGTTAACAAAGTATATATGCTAAAACTTTCCTGCATGTCTACCGTTTATTATACTACCCCCAGACAATATTCATTAAGTAAATGTAATTTAAGAGCGAGAATCTAGGTTCAGAAACATAATTTTGGAAACTTGGGTCCGGAATGCGGTGATTCTGATTCATCTTGAAGTGCTGTGCCGCCTGTTGGGGAGTAAGGCTTTGCTATTAGTAATTACGTGAGTTCACGTGTTAGAACAGGAGCCAGATTCTTAAGCTTTAATATTGTTTTCTAAGTAATGTGAAATACTATTGTATTAGTGGGCCCCAACCAGCATACGTTAAGTCCTGTTGTTCTTCTTAGTCGTAGCCTTCACGCTCTGAACTGTCAGGAAACACTTCATTCGTTTTATATGCTTGTTGTTTTCTATTCTTATTCTAGGATTTTAATTTAAGGTGAGATGAAAATTCGTCTGCCAATCTAGTAGGATTTCTCAGTGCTTAGATTAAGTGTCATTAGACTGTAGCCTTATAATTTAACATTAAAATTTATAAACTATTGCTTCAAACTCGTGGTATTCAAACTTTGTAGACTGATAGAGCAGTTAAGGTTATAAGGGTCTTTCGGGAAACCTTATCCCGTCCTTAGAAAAATATAGCTTTAAATATTTAAAGTAGATCAATATATAATAGGTTCTGTATGTAAAGATTGTAAGGTTTATCCTAATTTTATTAGCAGTTATTTTAAGTTATACTTCTTTTCTACCAATTCTAGTTTCAGCTTACAATTTCCTACCAGAATGTAATTTCAGAAATGCAGTGAATGAAAATGAGTAAAGAGTAGTATTTAAGTCGATGTTTAACCGACTTCTACTCTGAGTTTCTGACTAACGCGTGTTCGCCTTTTGGCTACGTCTCTCTTAGATGTTGCTACACTCGGCCATACTTTAGGCCCTTGCTTGGCTTTGCCGATTTAATCAATATTTAGGGGCTAACTACTTAGAATCCTGATAGCTATATCTTCCGTTAGCTAAGCTTAGTTAGTTTAATTTCATAATTATTTAAGTTCAAGCCCAAGTGGAGGCTTTGCTGTATACTCCGAGTTAGGAGTTGATTGTATTTATTCTGAAAAATGAAGGGTAGTTAACCCTTCTTGAGTCTTACGTGTTTGTTCACACACTTAAGCGATTATTCTCTTGTTAGTGTTTGTGGGGTTCAAAGATTGAACATTGAATTAAACAAGTGAAACCCCACATGCGGCGCCCGAACGTGTTATTAACGAACCATGCCGCTAGGTAGTGAAGATTTCTCGTTGACTCATCTCCCTTTCAGTCCCCTTAGACACAACCAAGCCCCATGGAGGGTTTTGGATTCATAATGGAAACTATGAGACCGGCCATGAAGCCAGCAGCAACGTTAGATGGAAAAGGATCCGTGATGACTTTCCTGGAGCAGCTGGACTTACACTTTACGTTATATCCTGTGAACAAGCTGCAGAAACTTATCATCGCTACAACGAATTTAAAAGGTCAAGCCCTTAGCTGTAAGAGAATATTGGCAAGAGTTTGTTGGGGATCCAGGATTCGAAACGTACACGTGGGAAAATTTTAAAACATCGCTAATGAAAGCATTCCCAGTTGTGAGAGACCGCGCAAAACTCGAATCAGAATTATTCAGTAACTATCAAACTAATTTTGACGAATTAACGGACTTCATCTTAAGGAAGATCCATATTGTCAAATTATTATATGGAAAAAGACCCGAGAAATAAGTGTCGAAATAATATTGTCGCGATTGCTTCCGTCAATCCAGGATTTTAAGTTAGAAATTCGCAAACGCTGAAAACGTTACTTAAACTAGCGGTCAAATTTCAGAGTAGGCAAACGGCCGAAAACGCGCGTGCGAACAAATTTAGGTAATATTCAAGGTTTCACGCTCAAGATAAACCTCAAGGTCAGCAGAATTTCTGTCGGCAAAAGAGGAAAGTGTCAAAGCCAGATAAGAAAATAGCTGGCGTGAGGAAATAAAAAGCAGCTGGACCAAGGGGCAGAAAAGAAAAATTTAAACTAGTCGCGGTGACCAGAGAAGGAGGGTCAAGTCAACGTTTGGGAAGTAGAATCCCTCAAAAATCAAACTGAATACGGTAGTTGTACAACATTTGGCCTTGCAGAGATCAATATATTACTAATCGACGTCCCTACTACAGCACTACCCGATACCGGGGTTCAAAGCAGCTTCCTGTTGCAGGACTTTTTGAAAAAGCATTTTCGTCGTTATACATTGTTTAAGACAACGGGAGAACTGGTGATTGCTGCTCAAGGCAAACAGTGTGTCTGCTTGGGAAAAGTGGGGCTGCATGTTCAAATAAAGAACGAGCTGCAGAAAATAAATTTCTTAGTGGTAAATAATTTGTTAACCGCAGTCATATTGGGGGTTGATTTCTTACGCGATGCTAGCGCAAAAATTAATTTCAAAAATTCCACTTTGCGGGTCAAGATAGACAAAATTCAAGAAGAAAAAGTCGCAGTACCGGATTTGAATTTAAATCACCTCTAAGAAGGTGTAAAATTGAAAAACCAAGATTTAGTAAGAGCTTTTTCTCAGTTATTTGCTGATAAACCTGGCTTTTGTCAGATTGTGTCGTCGCATAGTATCGATACTGATAGCGAGCCCCAAGTTCGTTCAAAACCGTATAAATATGACCGTCTGAAGAAAGACATTCTCGAGCAACACATTAAGAAAATGCCTGAGAACAAGATAATTACTCTAAGCACCAGCTCCTATTCTAGTCCTATAGTTTTATGTAGGAAGAAGAATGGACTGCCACCCGGAAATCCGAACGCGGGGAGATTCGCAGTTTATTACCGAAAATTAAATAGCGTAACGAAATACCTCACATATCCCATCCAGATAGTAGATGAAATTATAAGAAAGATTCGGTCGACTAAATGTATGACCACTTTAGACCTGAAGTCAGGTTATTTTCAAATTGCAGTAAAATCCGAGGATGTAGAAAAAACAGCATTTATCACAAAATCAGGCGTATATACCTTTTTGAGAATGCCGTTTGGCTTAAGCGGAGCTCCTAAATTTAAAAAAGTTATGGATATTGTTTTAAGGCAAATCTTGGGCAAAAGTACAGTCATCAATTTCGATGATGTTATTGTGACTAGCGAAACTCTAGAGGAACACACTAAACATGTACAGGAAGTTTTTACATTATTAAATGAGACGGCCCTGAAAATTGATCGAAAAAAGTGCAAATTTGCCGCCAGGGAAATGAGGTACCTCGGCTATAAAATCTCGAGAAACGGTATTGAGACTGACAACTCTAACATTTTAGTGATTAAAAGTTATCCACCTCCAAATACGGCCAAGAAATTATCCTCCTTTTTGGGAATGTGTTCATATTATAGAGTGTTCATAAAAGATTTTGAAAAGGTAGTTGAACCCTTGTTGGTTCTTCAACGAACAAAGACGAGGCTTACAGGGACAGCGGAGGCGAACACGGCGCTTTTAAGAATTGAAACACGCTTTAATTAACGCCCCTGTTCTTAAATTCCCGTAAGGAGATCAAAATTTAGAAATTGCAGCAGACGCGTCAGACTACGCAGTTGGCGCAGTTCTTTCTCAAAATGGGCAGTCGATAGCTTTTTTTTAGTAAGACGTTCAATCAAACCCAACGAAATTATATCGCAACTGAATGGGAAACTCTCGTGGTCCTATTAGCGGTGCAAAAATTCCTCGTATACTTCTGTTAAATACTAGGTTGTAAAATACTAGTAGTCTAAACAAATTAGGCATTGCGTTGTGTTTTTATATTTAAATTTCGTTTCAACAACCCGAAGAGCCTTGCTACTGGTGAAACTATGTTGTGTTATTAGAAAATTCAAGTAAACACATGAAATCAATAATACTCACTTAGTTTATTACCTTCCTTAAAACACTGATATCAAACAAATTTACTATCATAAAATTATACTAGTCCCCGGGAACTACCAACATTAATTTAGAAAACAAATTGCTAAACATTTATATAGTTTTTCACAAATACTGCGAACTTAGACAATAACCACTTCAATTCAAAAACTATTGGTTAAGTAATAACTATTTTTATGAGTTAAGATATAAATTAAAATTTTCTATTTCATTTAACAGTTGTAAGGTTCTTACACCTTATTTATCCAAGAACATGTAAAAATTCTAATAATTAAGTACAGAGTTAAGTAATTATAGTAT
>KK118348.1:52147-92194 GCA_000611955.2 Stegodyphus mimosarum | reverse complement strand
ATTCAGATCACGCGGCAGTTGAGCGCCTATACGCCGGTAAAAATCTTTCGCCCCGGCTCATACGTTGGACACTAAAATTTTTAAAGTTTAATATAATAATAAAACACACGCCGGGGAAAGAAAATGGAGCTGCGGATGCAGTATCAAGAATATTTTTTCTTTAATTTTTTTAAGTACGTTATTTTCGATTGTAGTATTATTTCCTTTTCATTGTTGAAGAACTATTAAAGTAAAGCTAAGAAGCAAGTGACAGGAGCCATAAGCCCCCGTTAAAAAAACAAATTCATCCTCCCCGTTATCTAGCTGCCAAGTGCCCAAGGCACCCGAGAAAATATCTTCTCGTCAGCCGAAGAAAAAGCGAAGACGTCCCAAGAGCTCGCAATCCCACCTGCACACCCTTTTTGTCAGGTCCGGACACCAGATATCGCCAAAATTCGCCAAAAGGGTGAATACAACCTACTCTCTACACTTCGAAAAAACCCCTGCTACAATCGTCCAAAAATCGACGAGTTGAACTGGAACAAAATTCGAATCTCGCCAAGCCCGCCAAAGGAAGAACCAAGAATTCGACGTAAGCGTGGGAAAACCAACAAACTTAAAGCAACGGACAAAATTCCTAAGCAAAGGCTTAGAAATCAACAGCAAATGTGACGCTTTTCAATCCTTTCCCCCTCAACCAAAAAAATCTCACGAAGTGCAAAAAATTCGCTAAATAATTAACTGTAACTTAAACACTGTTTAAGCTAGAGACTTGAAAGTACTCTTAAATTAAAAGGCTAATTTTTCTGCATCCAATGATATAAGTTAAATGAGAATCAACCTAAGTTAAGTAATTTTAAATCAAGTTTATTACGTAGGAAAGCACCTAATTCCATTGTCTGTTTCAACGCGTTTACGAGTAACCAGTGGCAGAGACGTAAAAATCTTAAAGTACCAAAACCCCTAATTAAAATTAAACCAAAGCAAATATAAATACAAGATATTATATAAAATAACGTTGTGTAGCATAAATTTAGAATAATGAAAATTAATCTTAAGTCAAACTTAAATAATTAAGTGTTACATGAAAATTTGCTACACAACAAAATTTAAATGGCAGTTGGCGCCTATACGCCGGTAAAAATCTTTCGCCCCGGCTCATACGTTGGACACTAAAATTTTTAAAGTTTAATATAATAATAAAACACACGCCGGGGAAAGAAAATGGAGCTGCGGATGCAGTATCAAGAATAAAGATCGATGGAGACGGAAATACAATTAAATGTACGATGCTAACTGCGAAAATAATTGAATCCCCTTAAAATAATAATTGCCGCATTAAAAAGGGACCCAGAATTCAAACATATTTACGCTTATCTGGAAGATCCCGAAAATTTTGAACATGTAGACTTCTCGGCTATTCCCAACAGGGCGGCCCATTATGAAATTATTGATAAATTGCTCTTTTACAGATAACAACCAACGATAATCAAGAGCTGCGGCCGGTAGTCCCAATGAGTCTACGCTTAATTATTCTAGAGGAGCTGCATGACTCGAAATTCAGAAGCCATCTCGGGGTCAGGAAAAACCTGCAAAGGGTCCGCGAAGCGGTATATTTTCCGCAGTTGTACAAAGTTTTGACGGCGTATGTCAGGTTATGTCACTTGTGTGAATTAATTAACGACGTTAATTACAACCCGGCCGGGTACTTAAATATCATAAAAAGCACTTTCCTAAATGAATTGGTTGGCATTGATTTGCTCGGTCCCTACGCTAGAACAAAAATTATTAAAAATAGATACTTGTTAACCATTGTGGATCATTTCTCAAAATTTTTGGAAATAATTCCCCTTAAACGAGCTTCAGCAAAAATAATAGTAGATTCGTTTCTAAATAAATATATCTTAAAATACGGGACCCCAGTAAAGTATCAGATAATGGTAGGCAATTTGTAAGTAATTTCTTTGAAGATCTTTGCACAGCTATTGACATATGCCATCTAAAAATGGTACCTTATAGACCGCAATCGAATATTGCAGAATGTGTAAATAAGAATATAGTTAAAATTGTTCGGGGATATGTTCAGAATTATCATGACCACTGGGACCGATGTGCCAATGAATTAGGCTTTGCCTTGAGAGCAGCAAAACATTATACCACTCAAAAACCCCGCAGAATTATTCTTAGGAAGAAAAGTTTTAACGCCACTGGATAAGCTATTTTTCGTTCAAGAAAGACAGGAAGAGTTTCAGTTGAAAGATATACAGAAACTTATTAATGAGGCCATGAAAAATTCTGATGCAGCAAGGTTGAAACAAAAATTTTATTATGAGAGAAATAAACGCGAGCTAGAATATACTGTAGGCCAAAAAGTATTAAAAATAAAGCATTCATTATCGTCTTCACCCGAAAATAGGGTGGCCAAATTTGAGCCCAGATTTGATGGGCCATTCCTCATTGACAAAATAAAATTCTCAACGTTTTATTTAAAGGCGGAAAATGGCCAGCAAATAATTGTTAATGTTGATCAGCACAAGCCGTACTATAGTCGTACGGATTTTCGAATTCTAAAAGATCTATTACAGGATCCTGGGAGTTCGCCAAGAACATTGATGTCGCCCCCGCTTAGCAGGGATCCCCCAGCTACAAAAAGAAATCAAGCGGAGAATACTGAAGAAAGTATGGCGAAGCGAACGCAAGAGCAGCCGCAAGGTTGAGGCTCAGTGAGAATGAACAGAACGAAAAAGAGAAAAGTTCCCCTTCAACAGAACGAAGGGCCGATTGGAAAGCGGAAAAAGCCCATGGATAATATTCAAAGAGAACATCCAACGCCAGAACTGAAGCCAACTACTCGAAAGAAGCCACAGGAACATTGGAGTCAAGATCCACGAGAAGAAAACGATTCGCCGATGCAAGAACCATTCCATTTCAGAAAACCAGCAGAATCAAGCGAAGGTTTAAAGATCCCGAGGAAAGATCCGGTTATAACAAGGCAAAGAGGAGGCAGAGTACCAGAACCCTCAACCGACGAGAAAATCATGCCGATTCAACGCGAGAGGAAAGAAAAGAAAGGAGGGGCCGGAAGTGAACACTAGCCGCTCAAGAAGAATGAAAGTTCAAAATTTGAGATGTTCCAAAAGAATGGAAGAGTTTAGAAACAAAAAATATAAGTGAAAATTTTCCTTGCTTCCTATTTTGTACTGAAATTTAGATTTATGTCATGTTGTTTAATGTTGCTAAATACTGTTTAAAGCAAGAAATTGAATTCGCAAGTTTGCGAGAATGTATTTGAATCTTTAAACAGAAAAGATTTTTGAATTCGCAAGTTGGCGAAAATTTATTTTGTAAATACCTTTTTGACAATTCTCAAGTTGCGAGAAACTAATTTTTGATTATGTTTAGTCGAAAGACTTCAAATGTGTTAAATTAAAGAGAGATTGTAGCAAAACCTTTAAAATTTACATTACAACTAGGTTTCACATTAATTTAGTACATTAGAACAAGTTTTGTGTTTAAGGAGGTCTTTTAAGGTCTTGAGGGTCGAGTTTTAACAAATAAGTAGTTCTGTAGGTGGTAGAGTAGTGCGCTGATACACAACATTATTTCAATAAAAGGATAATGGTAAGAAAAATAAAATGGTTTGTGAAAAATTCACTAACATTGTTTCTTTCCAGATAAGTGGAAGGACCAAGGCTGATTAACCAGTTACAGAAAGAAGAAGATGTTTGTTCCCAGTCAAATTGTAAAAATTTGTGAAATATATTTTTCTTAGTTTTAGTATAGCTTTAGAAATTAATCTAAAGTTGGCCCTAAACAGGAAAAGTTTAATCATGAATTCAAGAAAGCACTATTGCTACAAGTTAATCTTTGATGAAAAATAGTTTTGTAGAATTTACACTCTTAAACAAGGTCGTTTTGAGACCTTAATCTTCGAGTAGTTAAATTCTGGTAGGGAAAAATGAAAGGTTTATCCTAATTTTATTAACAGTTATTTTAAGTTATGCTTCTTTCCTATGAATTCGAGTTTCAGCTTACAATCTAACTCTATTTGGTGTTATCCGTATAGTCGCATATCAAGTTCTCAATTTGTTTTTACATTACGTTTTTGTTGCCACATACGTTGAGAAGGATTTTTCACTTAAATACATTGTTCCAAATAACATTTAAGCTTATTATTAGTTATTACCCGTGTGAGAAACTTCTGGGTATTCTGTATGAAATTACAATAAAACTTTAGTAGATGCTTTTACTTAAATTTACATTTAAACGTCGAAACTGTTGATATGGTGATAAGTTCCTTCATTGGCAAATCTTTTGATTTATCGTAGTACTAGAATGTATTTTTAACCAGTCATACTTTGTTTTTAATTCTGTAAATATTCTGTTACAGTTTTCTTCAACTGAAAAAAGTGCACTACTGCATACTTTTCAACACTGTCGTCTAAATTCAGTTCATTTTACATTAGGAAACTGTTTAGTGTTTTGCAAAGCACTGCCCGTCATTGTCTTTGACATGTAATGACCACGTGTTAAGTTTGAAAACTGAGCTGTAATTAAATATATCTTTATATTTTTTAATTAATAAACACTAGTCAGCTAGTGTGAATGCTTTACAGTTTTCTTTTGGAACTTTTTTTTTTATTAGCGGAACCTTGGGGTTCCCCGTAAACCAGTTTGAAGGCCACTGCTTTCAAACAACGGATTAATTTATAAGCATAAACCGCAAATGCCAGAATATATAAGTTGTTTAAGTGAAAATGTCAGCTAATTTGAAAAAACGACGGAAAAGAAGAGCAAAAATAGACGAAAAGCACATCCAAGAAACAAGTATTAGCATCACTCGCCCTCATTCATTGCAGTTCCTCTTCAGTTTAAAGATAAATTACGCTGAACTTCGTTTCGCTTTCAATAAATAACCTACGTGGGATCTGCTAATGAAGTTGACTAGTCACACGAAAAGTTTACTCTACGGTAGTCTTAAACATAAACATTTAATAAATTGTATGATTCAGTATTTATAAATGCAATTTATGTAATTTCAGGTTACTGCCTTCAGTTAAACAGTAAGGACAGTAAGGAATTTTATTGGAGTTTACACCAAGTTGAACATGAAAGAAAATACCAGTTCTCAGAGTTATATAAGTAATCGTATCAGCCTATTTTGTTAATAACTCCTACTAAATAGACGGTTCATTCAGGTTACATTTATGCTAGCTTATGCCTATTTTTTACTTGCGCCCAACCTACAAATAAGGGTTAAGTAGGTTAGGTTATTCAATTATGGCAAAGTTCACGAGGGCTATCTGCCTAAAGGGAGGGATGCCTTCGTGGAGGACTTTCTAAGGGAAACTGGCTCGTATACACGTTACACATGGGGAAAATCACGAAAACGCCCATGCAGCCAGCCCGTTCGCGGGATTCGAACCTCGGACCGAACTACCAGTGTTCAGCGTCTTTACCGCTCGGCCGCTGGTGGGCCTACAAATAAGGGAGGTAATGCTTTTGGTTGAAAATCTAAATTTTGAAGGAATAAGCAGGAGTTAGGATCTCCACAACATGTTTTCACTATTTTTAGAATGATGTATGTCTGTGTGTCACGATCTTTTTATCTAAGAAAACTCTTACATAAAATTAAAAAAAAAATTCTTTTTTTCGTATTTTAAGCTTTCTACATTCGTGTAAAGAGTTAATTAGAATTTAGGTAAAACTGGGCAAATGTAAGAGGTGCTTTACGAAAACCCCGTAACAGTCTTAAATGAACAACGGAAAATGGGCTGCACTTGAAGTCCGTAAGAGGTTTTAATGAAAATGTATATAAGATGTAATCCAAAGTTTCTAATTTTAAAATTTAAGATTTTTATATCAATGGGAAGGATGTATATGGTTTTGGGTAATATTAATAAAACGGAAATAATACTTTACTTGGATCTCTGAACAGACGTTCGTAAAAAATTATTAAGGGATAAGCCTATATTTCTAAAATTTGGTATTTAAAATGGGTATGTGATTGAGAGCAATATATTATATTTGTTAGCATTACCCCTATCCTTGGAATTACACCAAAAGCAACGATAATAAGCTCATGAATATGAGCTCTCTCATTATGAAGCAATTAAAAGTATCTGTCACAGTCTCAACTTTGTGTTCGTTTCACTTCTCTGTCGAATCACTTTGCACGTAAAAGGATGCAGCCACCAAATTTTATCGTTATGTACTATGTTTACAGAAATAATATAAAAAATATAAAAGATATATTGAATATGAAAAGAAACTGGAATTCTAAAAAAATGCTACTTTTAAGAGTTTCATGATTTGTGAGCCCGAACCGCTATATATCTTGAGGATATACTATATTTAATGCGATATTTTCAAATTGAAGCATAAGAACTGATAGGTAAACTAAGTATTCTTAATAACTGATATTAAGCCATAAAGCTTCTAAACAAATTGGGCTTTAATAGTAGACCGGAAGTGATAGTTTATTAACGGAAGTAATAATTTATTAGCCCGTTAATATTCCGGAAATTATGTGCTGGTCCTATCAGAAATTGAATATTAAAATTGTATTTTAATTACGATTTTGTGCCAAAAAATATAGTTAAAAATATAGTCATCAGTTTTCAGGCATACTAAGAAGGCGGGAGAAATGCCTTATATACTCCCCCTTTTAAAGGGAGACTGGGGATTAGGGGACCCAGTCGCCAAATCCTGGTAGTGGAGAATGATCATCCACCACGTGTTTTAGGTCACTGTAGAGTCATTAAAGGTTTTGGAAGCAGGAGATGTGAAAAATGAATAATTCCTTCGCCGGGACTCTAACCACGGATCTCTCGGAAACGCGCCGAGCGTGCTGACCACTACACCACGAAGGCATACTAGGAAGGCGGGAAAAATACCTTATGATATCATTAATTAATGAGAATTTCGTTTTTTTTTGCGTACAATAAATCATGCACAAAAAAAGAAATTACAAGTACAGAGAGATATATTTCACAGGGGGAAAACTGCCCAGAGTAACATATTGGTTCTCAATCATTTTTGGCTTAATTTAATTTCCTTAAATTCCGATAAAGATTCCAAGTTTCTTCTCCTTTTTTCAACTCTTACTTAAGAAAAAGTGAAACATTCGTTTTCCACGGATTAATTCTCACATCAGTTCCCTTTCATGTAATGAGAATGTTTCTGTTCTATTGTAGATAGCCTACTATTTCGAAAGGAAAATCTATTTCTTCTCTTATGCCTTCGGGTGATAGAGAGCAAATTTCGTCTCCCCCGCCTTTCCATAAGATCTAGAATAAACGTTCTTCCTGTTTGTGCAGACGGAATGAAACTGCAGCAGCGACGCCGAGAGGTCTTTCTCTTCTGACACAAAAATATAGGCGGATCAAAGACACAAGAACTCGTCACAACTGTGATAGACTTGGGATGTGCTCTGTTTTCTCAGCTTTTATGTACCCAGAAATAAGCGAAAATCTTTGCTTAGCTTTGGGTCCCATTCCTTTAATATGTTTCTAGAAGCACAATATATTGAAAAAATATGCGGACAGTATTGAGTCAGTTTCCCCGTGGAACGATAAGCATAAAAGGAAACTATAACGCTTCAAAGATTAGGGAAGGAAGAATTGTTTCAAACCTAAAGTAATATGAAAATTTTGCACTCATTTTGAGATGGAAATACTCGGATAACATCCAGTCTGTCACCTGAAGTTAAGGGCAGAGAATTGTTTCAGTAGTTTGGTTAATTATATCGAAATATATTAATGACAGTGTAATTTGGATTACGGCTAATTATTCGGGGTACCTGGAATTGCAGCCCATTCAAAAAATTATCCAAATGGTATAATTTTAATTCAAAATCGCTGAAATAATCTTGTATTTGGCCTACATTTATTAAAACACTCAATCGATTTCGAGGGCAGCTACAGGTCCCTCCTCATCAGGAGAACGAAATTTCCAGAAAGGGAAAGCAAGCTCAGTAACGGCATTTTATACCTTCGGGTAGTACCAAGCGCGAGGAGGCAACGCTATCTATCGGCAAAAATAATAACCAAGAATTATGTTAATAGAATTTTAAAAGCGTTAGAAAGGACTGGATTAAAATCATTCACTAAACATGCTAAATCTTTGTGAATATGAAAAGGCTCAAGAAAATTCAATTCGCTTTAATTCGAAATTAATTTTGCCCTTTCGGACATAAGATTCATGTTCCTTGATGCGAACCTTTAACGCTCATTTTCTTTGGTCAATATATCTCAAGACACACTGACACAATATACTATAAATTCCCCAAGAATTAAAGTCAGAAACGCAATCTTTTAGAGTCGAACTATGAATGTTATTGATAGGGAAGAAACTGACTTGAAAATTGCATTTCTGGAGAATCCGTGCAACTTTATAACTAACAGAAGGATAAAATGGAAGCACGACAAGGTCATTAATATTATTTCTAACAGTGAAATGCCTTCTTTGAAGGGAATCTGAAAAATTTTTAACGGCTTTATCAATGATCCCGGGAGAAAATCCTCGGTCAATAGCAACTGCTGTCAAATGATTAAGTTCATTGGTAAGCAAAAATTCTGAGGAGCAAGATTTGAGCGCGCCAAATACATAATAGTAAAAAGAAGCCATTTTTTGCTGAACAGGGTGGCATGACTTAGCATGCGGTGGTAAACAAACTGCAAAGGGTTTACGATACACAGAAGTGCTAAAATCAATTTCATTGCGGATTATAAGAATATCAAGGAAGGAGAGGGAATTGTTGGATTCAATTTCAAGAGTGAATTGGATGGCTGGATCAACTGAATTTATAATAGATAAAATCTCGGATAAATCTTATTTAATCTTTATTACCATTAAAAAGTGCGAAAGTGTCATCTACATAACGAATCCAGAGACTAAAAGATAGTTTATCAAATAATTTTACCTCAAAATAGTGCATATAAATGTCAGCAAGTACAGGACTGAGAGGTTTACCCATAGTTAATCCTTCAATTTGACGATAATATTCATTTTGGAAAACAAAGTGTGTTTAACTCAGAGAGACTTTAGTAAGAGAAACCAACTCATCAATTTCAGTACGTGTGAAATGGAATTTTCGAAGCGTAGTGTCAAAACAGTTTAGTGCTCCTTCGACTGGAACATTAGTAAACAGTGATTTGTCATCAAATGAAACCATAATGGAACGCAGTGGAGAAATATCTTTAAGTTTATTGATGACTTCAGAAAAATTTTTTACACTGTGAATATTGTTAGCAAGTAAAGGAGAAAATCCGGAAACTAAATATTTGGCCAAAGGATATAATGCTGTACCTATGTTGGAAACAATTGGTCGAAAAGGAACACCAGTTTTGTGGCCTTTTGGGAGAGCATAAAGCCTAGCACAGTTAGCCGAGTGTGCTGACCACTACACCACAAAGGCATCCTAAGAAGGCGGGAGAAATACCATATATACTCCTCCTTTTAAAGGGCATATGGGAATTAGAGGACCTAATCGTCAAATCCTGGTGGTGGAGAATCATCATCCACCACCCTTTTTAGTTCGGGAGCCTAGAGTCATTAGATATTTTTTGATGCAGGAGAGATGAAAAATGAGCAATGCTCTCGCCGGGACTTGAACCATTGATCTCTCGAATACGCGCCGAGTGTGCTGACCACTACACTAAAAGCTAAGAAAGCGGGGCTAAGAAAGCGGCAACGCTAAGAAAGCGGGAGAAATACCTTATAAAACTACCTATTTATGTTTTATTATAATACATTAGTTAAATTTCATTGCCATTTTGAACTGCACTTTTTTCTCATCGTTTAATGTTATCATTCGTCTGGTGTTTCCAAAATAATAGTGGCAAACGGGATCACATGATGCGGCACTTACTGTATTACCCATTGTCCACTAACTGTAGTGGAAATAGTATATACATTTTTTATTACAAGCAACATGATGATTTTATAGTACGGTCTGCTTCTGATACGGTTAGAAAAGACTTAGTTCTCGAAGAAGGTATTTCTTCAGGGAAGTTAGCACGATTCTAGACCATTGTTATCAGAAAAAAAGCGAGAAAAAGGGGAGACAGTTTAAAAAATTAAATTTAAAATTTGAATTTAAAATTTAAAAATTTGAATTTTGAATTTGGTATTTTGTTTGACAATTTTAAAATTGTCACACGTGATTGATGAAAAAAAAGCAAATTTATCTGAAAATGCAGTTATGTGTTGAAGTGGAATTTGGATAACAGAGATGACAAATGTTACTCTCTTCGAACTGTTAAGAAAAAGAAAATCATTCATATTTTTGGAAAACATAGATGACAGAAATGGAGATGCGGCAAGGGAAATATATAAAAAAATCAGAAAATACCCAGCCTAGCATCTTTAATATTATTGTATTATAATACCTAACAAAATTACTGGTATTTTTAATAAATTTAATTTTGATAGCTATAAAAGGAAAGCTTTTTATTAATTTTTAAATCTTTCTTACCAAATTCTTTGTTCCGTATAAGAAATATGCATGTATTAATGGACAATTTTAGAAATCTTTAGGCGAGTAGTTTTATCGGTATTTAGTTTATTTCAGTACGTTTGAATATATATATGAAATCAAAATACTTCTAAGTTAACTGAAATGTAGGACAGGTTAATCCAAATAATGAGCACATTTTCAATGAACTTAGAGCTTTTCATTAGTTAGTTAATTAAGTGCGACAAAGAACTTGAAAGTTTTCTGTAAGGTGTAATTGTCTTCGGGGAGAGCTCATATTTGCTCTAAGCAGGGCAAAATTACTAAACCCTTTGCTATTCAGCTTCAGAAAATCGATTTCAAGTCTAATTACCGGTGTTTGGCGGCTTCAAGCCACTAAGCCATTGGTTAAAAATAATCAAGTATTATTGAAGATGTGAAACTTAGCGGGATTCTTGGAAGCATCATAAATTTGCTTTAAAGGAAGACTTTGAAAATCTTTTGGAGCTCTCTCACACTCACAGTCTTAACAACATTTGGTTCCAGTTTAATTTAAATGAGCAAACTTTTGCGAAACATTCCTTTGCCTTAAGTAAGAAAAATGTAAGACAGTCAAAGCCTTTAAATCATTTGTAAATTACTTGTTAGTAATACAAGGTGATCGCCCATCCAGAAAATGAGAAAATTCCAGCATGTGTATTAATGCCAGTTGTTCCAATGGATGACAATCCTCTACTTTTATGAATAATATATAACGTGAAATTTCAGTTACAGTTTGTACTACTCTCTTTAAAAACAGTTTGCTTGGTGCAACATGGAGATGAATTTTTATTTTATAACATTACTTTGCAAAGCATTCTTATAGAAAAGTTGTTGACACGTTTAAAGAGACCTTTCCGAACGTTGATGAATGTAACAGGACAATGAGTTTCTGCACAAAAGCCTGATTTCAAGAAAATGCGAGCGTTTACTGTCAGAAACGAAGTGCCCCCCCCTGTTTTTCTGAGTTCGGATAAAATGGATGAAATCAGGAATAAAATCTTACAGTCACCACCGAGGAAAACGAATTTATACGTCGCAAAGTAATTTACAATCATAAAAGTCATTCTGCTTGGGAAAAACTAATCTCCACCTTGTATCAGACAAACCATTTTTAGAGCTAACAGCATAAATTGAAATTTCAAATGACATATTACTTGTCATTATATGACGGTATCATCCATATCCATTGAAACAATTTGCCATTACGATTCATTTTTCAAATACCTCAGTTTTTGAAAATCTGATGTGCGCGACATTTGGATCACCCTGTATGTTATTAATATAATCAAACAATAATGTTAGCAAGACCGTTAAAGCAATAATGTTAACAAGAATTATAAGGTATTTCTCCCGCCTTCTTAGCATGTCTTCGTGGTATAGTGGTTAGCACGCTGGGCGCGTATTCCAGAGGTCTGTGGTTCGAGTCCCGGCGAGGGAGTTGCTCATTTGTCGCTTCTCCTGCTTTGAAAAGTACCTAATGTCACTACAGTGGCGCCCGAACAAAGAGAAGGTGGGGGATGATGATTCTGCACCACCGGGGTTTGGCAATTGGGTCCCCTAATCCCCAGTGGCCCTTTAAAAGTGGGAGTATATAAGGTATTTCTCCCGTATTCTTAGCATGCTTTCGTTGTGTAGTGGTCAGCCCGCTCGACGCGTATTCGAGAGGTCCGTGGTTCGAGTCCCGGCGAGGGCATTGCTCATTTTTCATGAATCCTGCTCCAAAAATATATAATATCTCTGCAGAATTATCAAAACAAGACTGTACGTATGAAAAAACCTTAACAATGACTAAAAGGCGTGAGAAATTTATTGTATTTTGTTGAATCTTCTTAGCTTTTATATATTTATTTATAGAGAGAGTTATTTATTTATATATTTATATACAAGAGAAGATTTGTATAAATACAGGCGATGTAGTTATTCAATTAATGTAATGGATGTGCGTGGATAAAATAGATTTATTTATTAAACTAATTAATTCAGATTACATTTCTATTTCGTGTTTGGCAGCGAATTTTTTTCAGTGTTACTCTTTGGGACAAGTAGAAGGCAGTGAAAGTTGTGTTATTACTTCATATTACTTAATTCTTTAAAAATTTAATTTTTCATAATTATTGAAATACTGTACAAAGTTTTCGTATTTTGTTAGAATTTTAAAGATAGTCATTAACAACAGTCAATGATCTGATCAAAAGTATGCACTACATGCTTAATTTCTACTCCCCTTCACGAAATAAACTAGTCATGCAATGCTCCACTCTTTTATCTTGAGTTTAAAACACTGTAGTAGTTGTAAATTTTGCGTTTTCATACTTGCATTTATATTCTTGTGCTGAAATATTTTTAAAATTTCGTACATATTAATTTATTTTCCACCTGAGCTACTATTTTGATTATTATGCCTATTTCTTTTTTCCCAGCGTTTAATATTCATCACCCTTGTAACTAAACTAATTTTACATATGGTACATTTTAGTCATCCTTTGGACTGTAGTTTTAGCTTACGAAGATATAAATTTCCAAATTTAATAAATATCTTGCGATCAATAATTTATGAATGCATCTACATCCCGCGTTCTATTCATCCGGTCATAAGTTTAGATCGTTTGTTAACAAGATGGATAACTTGTGAGTGTAGAAGGGTAATCGCTTTCTCCCGTGCGTGGTTTGGTTGCGTTAAGTGGTAGCGTGTCGAGCTAGCAATTGGAAAATCCGTGGCTCGAATCTTCCGAAAGCAGAAAGCATTCTGGCTATCAGAAACTGTAAGAATTCTGTGTAGACAACTCATCAGTATATATCAGGTGGCCTAAAATAAACCAACCCAAACTCTCCCATGCCGGGTTGAATTTATTTTGGACCATCCTGTATTAATTATAATTCTAAAAATCATAGTCTGTGTTTATACTCCTGTTTGTATGTATTGAATGAAATGCTAATTGATTAAATGTGCTATATAATAAACACTGATACCTAAAATTCTATTTGTTTACAGAAAAACACATTGTTAGGTACACAGTTGATGACAAATTATTATTGCGTGTAGTAGATAGAGGTATTACCATACCTGAGGCCACAGAAGCAAGTATAATACAAATTACATATTCCGAATAGTAATGTAGACTACCAAACATACTCAGTACTGGAATATACGATTAACAATTCTTGTTAGAGGCAGATATCGTTAAGCATACTGACTAAACTGTTAGGAAGCGTACAATACATTTCAAGTTGTAGGACAATATGGATTATAGTATTTATTCTACATTTCATGGAAACTATACAATGCCATGTAGTGCTTTTTATTTTACATAAAATTCTTAGAAAGCATTAAATTACATTTTATGGTTTCCTTTTTAACTAAGGCATGTGGAAAGGAGAAGAAACCCACTAAGGAGAAAATACCCTATAAGGTAATTGGGAATAATTTCATTTTGCGTACCAGGGAATCCCGTATACACCAAGTTTCGGATTAGTCTGGCACCTACAGCGTGTCAAATACACCCTTTATGTCTAGGGCTATGACTGGGTTACGTATATTCAGTCTTCTGCTGTTGATTAAAGCTGTTATAAGATCCTGAAGAGCATGCTCCGTGTATTTGTTGGGCATAATGCCATATTGTTGTTGGTGTATGATTTTTTTGAGAGACTAGATAGTAATTAAGTCTAGACAGAATCACTCTGTCCAAGCTTTACAGAGTGCAAGAAGAATCAGACTGGATAGGATGTTGAGACGTTCGGATCTCTTCCATTTCTCAGAAACAAAAACTTTCCAGCAGAATTCAATCAGTGCTTTTATGAGCTCAAGAAATCCTTTGTGCTGGACTTTGATGAATATGTTGTCCATACCAGGCCAGGAGCTTTCTTTGGAGCCGGTAAACATCCGGTGCCAAATCTGTTGCTCCTGTCACTCAACCAAAATTGAGACCAAACTTCTTTCTGTCTTTCCGAATAATTTTCCGGAAGCTCATCCTGAAAGATGGTTTGTAGTCTATGCTGTATAACTTCTGTAGTGGAACTTGCTGTGGGCATGATATACATTGTAAGAGCCGCAGGGAAAACAACCTGACCAATTGAAATTTTAAAGGCAGCACCGTACTGCTTAGTAGTATTTGTGCAATATTTGCGCCACGATTCTTGTTTGGCATCTAATATCGTATTGCCCTTAATTCGTGCCAGCTATTTCTTAGATTATTACAATTATATTTCACTTAGTTGCTGCTCAGTCGTTGTCTGGGCCTGTCGTCGCTGTACTCGGATTCCACTGCGTAATCAGAGATGATATGTGTCAGTAGGTGCTAGTAGCAGCAAGTAAGACCTTTTGTCTATAAGCTGCTCCCCGTGCTGTGATAATAGTTTGAATTGATTTTTGGTGAGCAGCATTCAAAGATTCGGTAATAGTACAATTCTCAAGCATGCTTATAAGATGAGGCACTTGAGGACGGTAATGTGTTTACAATAGCCCTAAGTTCTTTGATTGATTTGAAGTGTCCTCTATAGGCGGTCTTGCATCTGTGTTTAAGGAAGTACTCAAGTGAGGGACCCGATTTGAATTTTATGATCCTCTGGTAACTGAGGGTTGTAGTATTCGTAACAGTGTAGTTTTGAGTGCAGAGACTTGTGTTTAGATCGGTCAGTGTCGGGTCTGGACATCCTCGGGCACGAGTGGTCCAGAAGATTGATTCCGAGTTTTGAATGTTGACAACCTGTGGCTTATTTTCTGGCTTGTATTCTAGTACCACTAATTCACGCTAGTGCTGTCTATCAGCAGCCCAGAGAGAGGTAGTTGCGTTAAAGTCTCCTACCACTAGCTTGAAGGTGCATGAGAAGAGACGTCTTTGGTTCAGCTCGCTCAAGAGTGCATCACTGTTTTCATTGGAAGGCAATTAAAACGCTGGTGAGCATGATATTAGTATTACTAGTCTCCAGTAGTGTGCTGCAGCAGAACGTTTTGTGCGACTGTGGAGAAGGGGAGCGACAGAACCATTGTAAATAATAGCTGCTAGTGAGTTTAGTAAGCCGGTTCGATAATGAAACACCAGAAATGTTACCATACGCTGTGTACTGCTATTGGAAGAGCACAAAGTCTGCTCCTTGTTCCAGCATGCTGTGCATCATGTTGCTCGTATCCGATCTTCAGCACTGATAGATGTACTCATAGATTGCACCGATAGATGAGTAGGTATGGGTGTTGACGAAGAACGATTAGTTCGTGGTTTTGGCCATTTGTCTGATCGTCGCCTTTTATGCATAACAAGTCTCTGAGATGGCTTTGTGTGCTGTCAGATAGCTGGTGCCTTCTTTAAGGTGGATCTTTTCGCAGTTGTGGCAATGTTTCTTCGAGATGCATTCTCCAGATGAGTGGCTACCTCCACAAAGTTCACAAACTTGACCTTTGCTGCAATTGTTTCTGAAGTGGCCAGACTACTGGAAATTGTCACAGTAAATGATTCTATATTAGGGCCTAAGACAGCAGAAGATGAATATGAAGAAAACCCTTTCTTCAGAAAGTAAGTCCTCCAGGATCTAGTTGCAATATCCACCAGCCAGTTATTAGTGTTATTCTGATTCGTAAGTGCTATGCTTAGGAATAACCTCCCTGTTGCTGATGCTGGAGTTGAAGACCTGACTTGACACTCTGCTTGAAGGTCTGCATGTAAAGATGTATGACTATAATTATGTATGTAAAGATGTATGACTCGGTAATGTAAGACTATCGTCTGGACGTAGGCTCACGGCTAATAAGCTAACCTGTCAGAGAGTGACTTTCCTCGAAGACTTAAGGCGCTTGACATGCATGCGCTTTCAACCTCTGACTAAAAGTTTCTTAGAGCGTGTGAGCTGAATATGGTCGAAAATTACCCCAGCTGCTCAGGACGTACGTCTCACACTGTGACGATCTCAATGTCGCAGTGACGTTGTAAGTATGGCTTAATGTCTGCTTTTTGTGACTTCACATTGCGATGTTGATGTGAAGTCTCATTGCGATGTTGATGTGAAGTCACACTGTGACATTGCCGTGAATTCACACTGTGATGTTGATGCGTAGTCACACTGCGACGCTGTTGTGAAGTTACACTGTCATATTGTCGTGAAATCACACTGCTACATTCATGCAACGACACACTGCGACTTTAATATAAAGTCATAGAGTAATATGAATGTAACATAATAAAATGCCGGGAATGTAATGTCACTAAAGATGCAAATGGAAGTCGTGCAATACAGAATTACTTTCAAAACGATTAACACGATGTACTCCTATTTTAAAGAACAGGTAACTACAACAACGTTTTAGTGATCCATCAAGGAATTATACTCTTCAATATATTAAAATACTTCCGTAATATTCGAAATTTTAAAATTATTTAAAATGTTCAATAAAATCATTTGAAATTTTCTCATCGTACTATGATTGGATCTCATCCTGTTAAGGTTATATGACTGTAATCCATTTATGTTTCCTACATATCTGTATGAACCACTTATATGCGATGCAAAAGACATCATATAGTCATTTTATAGTCGTATTACATTGCAAATACTTCTGAATATTACCTGCCCAGAAGCTGCATAAGTTTGTTTTCATTTTTTAGAATTTAATATTTAATGTCACTTCATATTTTTCCAAAATTTTTTAACTGTATTAAAAATCTGAGTTCTTATTATAGCTTATTAAAAACTTAACTATAGTTCTTAATTTAACACTTCTCCCCCTCTTCCAAAATACAAATATGTCCAAAGCAAATTCTTTGGATTGCAGTATTTATAATAACTATATTTCTTATAAATAATAGCTATATTTCTTAATTTAATTCCTTTTTCCCATCTATTTTTAATACTGTTTTCTCTTCTCCATTTCTCGCTTGCCTAATTCTTTTCTTTCAGAAAAAGAGCTAAATTATTTTGATAATTTGGATGAAAGAAAAATCGTTTTAGCGCTGTATTTATACGACATTTGCCTATTTTAAGATTTTATTATATAACGAAATGTTTCGTATAGAATTTAAAGCTTTTTTGAATCAACACAATCGTAATTTCCAAGCTAGTTAATTACAACCTTAGTTTTCAAATTAGCGATTTGTTGCTTATCTGTAATACTGAACAAAATAGTTATGGGTACACAAATTAGTAGATCAAAAACGTGGTTCTGAAAACTAAGTTACGGAAAATACATATTTACACTTAGTTACATTAGTTATACAAAACGCATATTCACTTTCACCATTATTTCTCAAATGGCAAATTAAAATTTTATAAGATTTTTTAAGCTATAAAGTTAAAATAACTCTCTTACACTGCAGAGCTTCAATATATTTAAACAATTGTATTAAGTAAAAATGTCGTTTAATATGTTTCATTAGATTTTTAACGTGAATCACTTATTTTAAATATTTCTGCAATTCCTAAGCATATTTTTCCTTTCGCTCAACAATTAGAATTTAAATTTAATACAGTTTTACACAGTTTAGTATGGCAAAAGCATAAACAAGTTGCAGGAATTGATAATTCCAGTTCATAAACAGTTATGTTATTGTTCCTCTCGCTGACTTAGCCCAAGCCCACGAGATTTCTCGTGTCAAGGAGCGCCAGATTACGCCTGTCGTTAGCAACAGCCTCGAGCACCTAACAGGTGAGAGTGCGATTTGGGCCAGTTCCGCTCCCAATTTTGATGGAGAGCACCCCGGGGGGACGGGTCTGAGTGTCTCCCACGCCTCTTCCCTTCCACCAAACCACATGCGAGGACTTTCGGCTCGCCGCATATTTGGAGTGCCGCCATGCCTCACCGACACTGTACATTTACAAACATCCATGGCTTCTCCAAGATTGCAGCTCAACGGTAAACTGAATGAAACGCAGCTGTTTATATGCTAAACTTTTAAGGTATTTCTCCCGCCTTTTTCGCATGCCTTCGTGTTGTAGTGGTCAGCACGCTAGGTATGTAACCTAGAGGTCCATGGTTCGAGTCACGGACGGCATTGCTCATTTTCCACCTTTCCTGCTTTTATAAACACTTAATGTCTCTACAAACTTCATAAATTCCTTTATTTAATCAGTACATACACTTATTGTATTCTGACTTGAGTGATAGCAGTAATAATTAAAATACAATAATTGAAGCGAAATTAAAAAATTATCATTAAGAATGAAACGATTAAGCGTCCACAAAAGTAACCGAGATTCATGGACTTAATAGAAGTGCAAAAATCAATCATTCAATCAGAAAAATCAATGAAGATTCTTTGCTATCCACAAATTTCTGCAAACATAGAATGAAATCAGAACCATGTTTTAACATGGGCATTTGGAATTATTTTAATATTATTTTACACAGCAAAGATGAGGATTTTGGAAAATGTGTTTTGAGGTAAAGATTAGATAATATGAGATACATGCTTTCTTGTTATTTTTCTCGTTTAATGATTCAGTTCTTTGACTTGATTTAAATAATAGCAAGATATTATATCTTACAATGCATACTTTTAAAAATACAATGCATATTATATTATATCTTACAATATATATATATCTTACAATGCATACTTTTAAAAAATTGTTAATTTAATGTAAATTAGTCGTTCTCAACCTTTTGACTAACGCGTACCACCTAAACAAAAATTGAAAAACTTTAGTACCATCACTACAATTTTTACAATGATTATTTTTAAATTTCTTAATAGAAACATTAAAAAAATACACAGTCCAGTCACATTAATGTGACCACCACGTACTTTCCATGTCAGAGTTAAATAACCAATCACAGAAGGCAGGTGGCAGCACAGTGCAGTTGAGCGTATATAAAGGGTGTGTGAGGGCTTCGGAAAACATTTCAATCGTTGGCGTAATGCAGAAACGAAGCGATTTATCCGATTTCCAAAAGGGCATGATCATTGGCTTTCGGGCCAAGGGTGGAAGCATTTCCGAAACGGCTGAGTTTGTGAACTGTTTGCGTGCCGCCGTGGTAAAAGTGTACCGTGCATGGCAAAATGGGACTGTCCAAAATCAGCGACGTGGCAAATGTGGTGCACCACGGGCCATAGATGACAGAGGCGAACGACGGTTGCGGAGATGCGTTCGGGCAGATAGACGGGCTACCGTTGAGCAACTGACCACCAAAATGAACCAAGGGGCTACCAAAAGTGTCTCCCAAAGTACTATTCAGCGAACATTGCTGCGTCTGGGCCTCCGAAGCAGACGCCTGGTTCGTGCACCTATGCTGACTGCTGTTCATCGACGGCGAAGGCTAGAATTTGCACGCCAGTACAGCAGCTGGACGTCCACTGAGTGGCGACAGGTTGCGTTTTCGGATGAATCGCGTTTTATGCTCCATCGGACAGATGGACGTTGGCGTATAAGGCGTGAAACCTCTGAAAGGAACCACCCTGCAACCATTGCCGGAACGGTCCAAGCTGGAGGCGGGAGCATTATGGTCTGGGGAATGTTTTCCTGGCATTCTCTAGGTTCACTGATCATTGTGGAAGGCACAATGGATCAATACAAGTACGCATCTGTCCTTGCGGACCATGTTCACCCCTACATGCGCATTGTTTTTCCTCAGGATGATGGCATCTTCCAGCAGGACAATGCGAGGTGCCATACAGCTGCCAGTGTACGTGCGTGGTTCGAAGAGCACCAGGATGAGTTTACCGTCCTCCCCTGGCCAGCAAACTCACCTGACTTAAACCCAATCGATCATCTGTGGGACCATCTCGATCGAGTTGTTCGCGCCATGGATCCTCAACCGCGTAATCTAGCGCAGCTGGCCACGGCATTAGAGTCGGCATGGCTCAACATCCCAGAGAACACCTTCAGGGACCTATGTGACTCTCTTCCTGCACGTCTCGCAGCAGTCCGCTCTGCGAAAGGTGGTTATTCTGGCTTTTGACAGATGGTCACATTAATGTGACTGGACTGTGTATATACGTATTTTGCCATTTGCACAACAACAACAAGTTAGCAAGTGTGTTATTTTTGAAATTTCACTTAGAGGTCCCACTACATACCACCTATGTTTCTCTTTCGTACCACCGGTTGAGAATCGCTGATGTATGTACTTGTACAAATCAGAGCCGTACTTTTTTGGGCGAATCAGGCACTTGTCAGAAAAAGGGCGCAAATTCTGCCCACATAAGAATTTGGAAGGTAATAAAAATATTCAGGAGAAGCAGTTATGATATTAGTTTCAGATATTAAAATCTGATGGCAAGCCTCTGATGCTCTACTTTCTTTAAAAGACTTCTCTTTTCTTCAACCGGCACTTTCTTGAAAGTTTTCATTTGATTTTCTTTATTAAAATCAGAAATGATTTCAAACCGCTAATTGTCAAAAAGTCATTAATACATATTTTAATGCTGATTTTATTGTTTTATAACTAAAGAAGAATTAATTAATAGGAATTAAAGAAAAATTACCCTTAATATACTTTTAATTGAAGGTGAAACATATTATATGATTTCCTTAATATAACAAATAGTTTTCTTTCCATTTAATTTTAACATAGTAAATATAAAAACACTTTCATGCCTTTCATTTTAGAGTCTACGCAATTAAAACTGAAATTTCAGCTATTTACTTTATTTCAAATGGGAATTGGCTGTATTTATCAAAATAAAAGTAATTTTACTACTTAATTTTATGGGCATAAATTTACAACTTTTGTTAAAACTAAAAAATAACGAAAATATAAAACTCCTCCTTTTACACTAAAAGAAATATTTGTTCATTTGGAGTGTATTTGGAGACCGCAAGGAAATTAACCCAGGTTAATAATAAAAGCGCTATACAGACTCACAACACTGTCTAACAGACGGTACAAAAAAGCCTACCTTGGGCATGAAGAGAAATTGCAAGTTGCGCAATGTAACCCAAAGCTATGATTTTTTTAAAGAATTAACACAGTATCTGGACTTAAGTGAATTTTTAGAGAAATACTGCACTTAATTAAGATACTTTAATAAGACGGGAAGTCCATAAAATACAAAAATATTTAAATTTGGAGGACGGCGAATCGCACAAGCACAATTTTTGTACCCACATGTATCACAAAGAACTACACATAAAATAAAAAACTCACTGCATCACTAATTATACTTACTTAATTAATCAAAGAAACGAAACTCCTGATATCCACAGCTTCCTTTGCCAGCCGCCTTTCGAACCTATTCATTTCATCTACTGCCACTACTGCTATGTTTTTTGAAGTTTGCATATATTTGTGTTGTAATATTTATGTATGATCGCGCTAGATGATGTAATGGGTAGCGCAGGTGAACTGCTAGTCCAAACTCCATAATATGTGTTCAACTTCCACGTAAAACTTGGATCACGCTTTGTGTCATTTTCTTTTTTTTTTTCGTTTGTGTAGTATCGGTGGGTATAATCTAACGGAAATGGCCACTAAGTTCGGCCACGTTTTTCAAAATGCTGCAGAGCATATGTCCGGCCATTAGGCGGGAAATGTGTGTTTGTACATGCATATTATAATTCGAACGAAAAGATATTTTTCTTGTTATAGCATTAGAGGGACATGTATCTATATCGAAAAGCGGTTTAATCTTCAAAATATTTATGAACGCATATAAAATATTAAACATTTCGTATTGGTATGCAGAATTTACTTATACACGTCAATACGGGTATCGTAAGCAGATTGCTATTGCTTTACGTTTTACGAACGTTCACTTTTCTGCTGGAAGGAAGTATCAATCATCTTTTTTTTAAAAAAAAAATTACTACCTAGCCTGTTTCTAATTATGAGATTTCAGTGCATTTAAGTAACTATTTCTTGCAAATTGTTCTGAAAATAAACAGGGCTTTCAGGTTTGCTTAAAGGACCACAGGTGCATAGTAAGCTTAATAAACAGACTTCAAAATCAATTTCTGCGGGGCTTCTTCGGCGATCGAGCAATTTGGAAGCAAGACACGTTCTGCTTTCTTTCTGTTGGTCAGTTCAGGCTCAATGAGTTGACTATCGGATCAAGATCTGGATTTGCAGTTTTTATTTTGATCCTTTTGCGTGGGGAGCAGGTGGAAGGGAACTTCTTAAAGTACTCTACTGTTAAGGGTAAGAGGCAACTTGATGTAAAAGTAAATGAGGCTAAATCAATTTATCGCATTTATTTCGAAGAATATTGCTGATTATAAATGGGAGAGGGAGAGCACCTAACAGTTGTTAGCAGTTAATGTGAATTTTGTTAAATGTGACATAGCATTTATTAAAGTAAATAGATGATGTTATTCACGAAATGGAACTGAAGAAGTTTCTCGGATGAGAATAATATTGAGAGTAAGTATTGCCAAATTCACAAACTCACCTCGCAATTTTTTTTGTAGCTTCCATTTATATCCATAAACGATACCCGTTTCCATTCCTTTCGTAAAGACTTAATATCAGATTTGTGATCTCTTGTTACAGATTGCTGTTATCCAATAAAGACGAGACTTGGATAATTTCGCCTTGATGATGCGGAGTGAGTGGCATTAGTGCTTCTAACTAAGGAATTTAAGTGGGTGTGTCACTCGGGAATTCAGTTACCGTTTATTATTGAATGTATCTTGTCTATGTTGATTTTTAAAGATATTGCAGTTCATAAATACAGATAAGTTCGAATTTTCACTGGTAAATATTCGTAATTTTAAACGAAATTCTAGCCAATAATAAAAAGGCACATTTAAGAAAGCTGCGTACAGTTTCTTACCACAAAAATCAGAGATTACGTCTATTACATTAAATGAAAAGAAGCAAATCACATAATCACTATTTTTTCGAAAATAAGAACCATATTTTTTTGTCATTATATGTTGCAAGTGTAAGTTCGTCCTATAAGCCCCTTTAAAATATGATTGCTTTTCTTCTAACTAAAAGTCTGGCTGCGTATTTCGCTTGTATCTTTTTAATGTGTAAATAAGAATCTTTAACGATCCGCGTTGACTAGACTTTCAAGATAGGGAAATGTACTATAATTTTAGTTCAAAACAGAACGGGGTCAAAAACAGTGAAGGCTTCTCATATTTATGGCGGTAGTTTCTCTCCAGAGAGTCGGTAATTCGTAATTTGTGTTTTGAATTCAGAATTTATGCATTACTTCTAATATCTATAAGGGTTTAGTTACTATCTCCATATTTAACAAAATTCTGCTTACAACCTTGTGCATTGTCTATTCGAGTTTAACACCTTTTTGTATGTGGTTATTCTGCAAACAATAAACCGTACGTGAAGCTCCTCATATATTAGTCTAAGAAAAGCGTTACAAAAACGAAATCAAAGTAGATTTTTATTATGCATTACAATTAAAAGCTATTATATGAAATAAATGTAAACGTAAAATTTAGTTTAGCTTGTTATCTGATTGTATCTTGTTAGCTGTATTATTCTTCGAAAATTTGTATGTTACTAGAAAATAGAGATTTTGCTGGTGCCTTTTCTCGATTATTGGGATTACTGCAAACGTTTCGAGAACTATCTCCTTAAGAAGTAAAAAAACCTTCGGTAAGAACGTTTTAAAGGAAACTGATCTCGCATTTACGTTACACATGGGGAAAACATGATAACTCCCATGCAACCATTTCGTTTGCTGAGATTTGGTACCAGGTCGAAATACCAATGTTCAGTGATCTTATTGCTCGGCAGCGGTTGACTGTCACGGCTTCTGAATAAGTTCAGCAGTTCCTCAGTAGAATTTAGTGTGTTAGTTAGGGATAGAAGTAAAGAAGCAAGTATAGTATTTTGTGAATGATTCAACGTGCATCTTTTTAATAAGGAAAGAAATTTTATATATGGTTAAGGTGCATTAACTTGTAAGGTTAGATTATATTCTTATTTCAAAAACTGCAAGATTAACATTATTTGAAAGCTTGTAACAGTTATTCTTAAATCTTACTAAATCTTAAGTTTTGAGTTCAATTCTATCATGTCCTTTTTGTTTCATGTTACATGTTTTACTCACACAACTTTAAAAACTGACTTTCAATTTATATCGAGTTATTTTAATTTACAGACGTGCATCACAGTTTAAAAGCAAGGGCTTAACCTTAAGTGGCGTCTATTGGAGTTTTTCCCCTATTAGTACTGTCACGTTGAGAACTAGTTTACGTTGAATCTATTGATATCAAAGTAGCTGGGTAAGTGACTTAGGAGTTCATTTGTAATGTATACCTACTAAATCTTTAGGTTTGAGCTAGAATTTTGGTTTGCAGACATTTAACATTTAGGTACAAGGCAATGCATCCTTAGCTTTGTATTACTTTTAGAGCAAGTTATTGTTTGAAATTTATGCTGTAATTTCAGGTTTTGATTGTAAACCACCAGATATAGCTTAAGAAACTTTATTTGGATTTTTTCTGTTTTTTTTTTGTGTGTGTGCATGCGTTTGCACTTAAAAAGAAGGTTTTAAGGATGATATCTCGACAGCAGATTTAAATAGCTCGGCATGTTGCGTATAAAATTCAGTGTTTATGCTAAATTTATTCCACACCATAGAGCTATGAACTAATAAATTTACGTATCAAATTTAAAGATCGTTAAATCAAAAGTTACCAAATTCCTTATCAAACAAGCTTTCAAATGGTTAAAACTCATAGTCCCCTTCACTCTTTTCAAACACCATGTAAAAAAATAACTACAATACCTTAATATATGCAGATTCGATTTTTATATGCGACTTTGATGTCGAACTCAGTCCATTATAATCTAGTTTCATACGTAACATGGAAGTATATCTGATTACTGGAAAGGACTTTTAAGATACTAATGGAATGCTTTTGCCTTTTGAACAACGAATTGTACAAGCGAAACGAGGTTTTTACTCTGCGCTTTAAGTAAACATTAATATCGCTCTCTGATGTTCGACTGAATAACTAATAAAGTGAGCTTGGTACATTTGAACTAAGGAATAAAATATGCTCTTTAATGTCGATTTCCGATGGCACAGAAGCAATAAGAATCGCCCGAGAAGTACGTAGAAATGAGTTCTTAGAGGAATGTTATAATTAGATTCAAAAGATAATTAAGTGGAAATCCAACTCAGTAAAGGTTACATTCTTCAATTAAGATAAGGGTACGGCATTTGTTCATGTTCTGAGAAGCTCTTCAGGGCTAATTTCTATTCAAATATTTGTCCGGAAAAATTATCAGTTGGCAGAAATAATTAATTTATTAATCGTTGTTCATAGGTGCCCTAGAGATGACAGGTAATTTCACAACCAGCTTGTTACTGAAGGATTACTACTCTTTGATGTCTTTCGTAAATGCGCGAAACATGCATAAGCAATACACGCATACATGTAATTATTATATTTTAAAATTAAATTGAAAATTCTTGTAAGTTTTTAATTTTAACTTCTGTAAATTTAAATTTAACCCCTTATGTCTTTAAATTCTTACTTAGTTTAAAGATATTAGATTATCCGTCCTCTAAATTTATCCTGTTTAATCTTTGACTGTTGTGGCATTTTAATTTGTTACGCCAAAAGTGCCTTTTGATATTCTTCGCCTATGTCTCCAGGCAGCCACCAGAATTCTTTTTTGGGTACATATGAATATATTCGCACTAATCTTTATCCGATAAGTATCTTCCAATATCCTTTGTCAGCCATAGAGAATGCAATGATTGCTCCTTTAAAGTTATGACAATTACTGAATAGGTGAGTTAGAACCAATTTGAAATACCCCTTTCTTCCTCTGTTTCTAAATAAAATGGACACATTGTAAAATTATTGATATCTGGAAAGCTCTGTAAGTACTGAATCAACCGAAGAGTTAGTTCTATGTTTTTCATATCCACCTGCTGTCCCCACTTCTTTTCGTTACCACTGTGGCGGCTCGAGGCGGTGGTTGATTTATTGCCCACAGCTGTTCAATTCTTTGGTGTCTTAGCGAAGGTTTACTCTTAGCTACATGTATGGCTGGAATCAGTAATGCGACGAGAGAAACCGCTTTGAAGGACAGAACCTGGGTCTAAGTCATGACTGTGAATTACTTTAACTCGTCACAACAGATCTCTTCGATAACGAATTCAAGTAATTCAACTCTTTCGAATTTGCGAGAGCTGGCTGGCTCCGCAGGCCGCCATATTAATAATAAAGAGTAATCCTGAACCTAGCTGATAATAAAAACTGGCTTTTTGTGCTATCATTGGAGCACTGTATTTTGTGTGACATTATTGTGGCATTATTTTCGTCTTAGTGCTATGCTAAAAATAATGGGCCAAAAATTTATTTTTCTTCATATTACGCTATTTCATTTCAAAAATGAAAACTCTGTAGTCAAACATCTTGTAAAATTTGGACAACGTTTCAATAAGGTTCTGTTTGCCATAACCCAGTTCGATTTAAGAAAATGAAATGCCGAGATTTCAGTCTCAAGGATATCGCTTGAAACACAAACCTGCTAAAAGCAATCGTCAATGAAAATGTTTGAAATTATTAATGAAAAACTAACACACAAACTAAATATTTCGAAAACTTCTGTACATTATTATATAAAAAAGTCTAGGTATCTAAGTACGTAAGCTGTTAACGCATCAGTGTAACCAATATGCTGACAGAACAAAATGTACTTACTCAAAATTTGGCTTGTGGTTCTTTTCTTAAATACATAAACAATCTCCTTTCTTAAAACGGCTCATCACTGGAAAAAAGAAACGGATACTTACCAACAATCGTATGAAGAAACAATTATGGGATATACCAAGTTACGTCACCTTTAGGTGGACTTCATCCCGACAAAGTGATGTTCTGGGTATGGAAGAGTTACCCTGCTGGCCATCCAAATTGCAACACCAAGGAAGACATGAGATATCACAACAAAATTTATTTAGTAGATAACATGCTGACCAAGTATCAAATGATTAAGTTAATAGACATCTGTGAAGTGTGGTTCCTTCCAGAATCAGTAGCCAGAGTATCCACCATTGTTGGATATCACCGCTGCCACACGCCTCGGCATTGATTCAAAGAGACTTTGGATGCGTTCTTGGGGTACAGCAGGCCAAGCAGCTTCCACGCGTTGCCAAAGTTGATCTGGTGGGGCAGCTTGGGATGTAATCTGGGTCAATCGTTCAGCAACCATGGACCACATGTTTTCTATATGCGAAAGATCCGGAGAGCAAGCCGGCCAGGGAAGCAATTCAATCTGACGATTGATCCAAGGACCCGATTGATTCGAGGGCGAAAAACCCTTGGACAATGCGTTCCACATGTGGTCACGCATTATCCTGTTGAAATATGGCTTTGGGCAAGCCCTGAGGGTAAGGAAGGACAACTGGCTCCAATACCTCAGAGATGTAGCGCTGGCTTTTTAAAGTACCGGCAATGCGTCGTACTACAGGAGTGCGAGAGGGATATCCAGTACCGCCCCATACCATAATACCGGGTGCAGAACCAGTGTGGCGGTGCATAACGCAGCTGCCTCCAGACTCGAATCCGACCATCATGGTGTTACAGACAAAACCGTGACTCGTCAGTAAAGACTATTTCACTCCATTCTGCTGTCCACATCCTTCTTTCGTCGCACCTTTGGCGGCGAAGACGTCTGTGGTTCTGCGTCAAGGATAGACGAAGTACTGGACGTCTTGCGGACAGACCACTCTGCTGTAAACAGCGTCGAATGGTACGCGCAGACACTGGATGATGCGTTACAGATAGAATGTGCTGTGCTACGGTTCGTGATGTGATTGAGCGATCCGTCACTGCCATGCGCACAATGTTCCTGTCATCACGTTAAGTCGTGCGTTGAGGTGGATGCGATCGAACACGTCAGCCCGTCGTACCCTCCTGTATCCAACGGTCACATATCCGCATTACAGTTGCTTGGTTTCGTCCAACACGGCTACCGATTTCCCTGAAAGATAATCCGCACTCTCGGTAGGCCACTATCCTTCCTCTGTCGAACTCGGATACATGATCAAACGATGATCGCTGTTTACTACGAGGCATAATTGATCGTTTTTTTTGAAAGAAGCCATAAGAAAAACACAATTGCCGAACTTAAAATCGTCGAAAACTCGAAGCCTTAAATAGCGCTTTGAAGTGGTGCCACAGTCGCACGCGATGTGCGTCTGAGCTGAAATTCTAATCATTTGCATATCTCATCTCCTCTAATGCATATTGTAAATTTCAAGTTATTTGCATGCTTCATTCAGGGTGTTGCATTCAGGGTGGCCAGCAGTGGGTATGGAAATAACCTGTTACGAAATATTGCTACATTATTGAGATCATTAATCCTAAAATGTACCGCTTTAAATCGACAGGTCTTAAAACAGGAATTGCCGCAAAGCATTCTTAACTGTCCAGTCTTTGATGTTTTGTTTTATGTCATGACAGTATTACCCTCCTTCCGTCAGGAACTTTGGCTCTTCAGATTACTATCCATTAAGTCTATTTAAAAATTTCCTGAAAGGCAGGAGATCAAGGGTCTCGGAAAACCTGTCAAAGAACACCTGAAGGATTTCTTCTCTAATTAATATAAAGTATTCTTTCAAGGGAAACGATTTTCTATTTCCCAGATAGCTGATACAAAGCCATTGAACAGAGCAGGGAATTTAATGTTCAGTAAAGACTTCAATCTTTTCCGTACTTCTCAATAAAAAATTTATTTTCGAAACTCTGAAAACATTTCCGGGTAACTTTACTTATTGTAGCTTGTATACGGATTCCTGGTTTCTTCAAGTATAAATGCATCATTTTTTTAGGAATTTTTGTTTCTTCTGTCCTAATCATATGTAACAGGCTATGACAGGCATAAAAGTCGATAGGATGTGAACACTCTACTGCCTTTGCATTGATGCTTGTTTACTGTACGTAAACCTTACTGGAGCATCAGAAACAATATTATCTCTTTGCAAAGGAACATTTCCTTAAAATAAAACCTACGAATATACTTAGGTAACTTCTGAATTATTCTGCATGTAGTGTTTGTTTTTATATTACGTGACGAAAAAAAAGCGTTTTTCCTGCCAGAAAAAGGGAAAGACATCAGAAAGTTATATTTGCGAGAAAAATATTATCAGTTGCGCAGAAAATATTTTACATATAGTAATTATTAATCTGTAGGATTCACTTTGATGCTTTTGTTTGTATAAATGCTGCAGAAAAAAGACAAGTTTCAGTAAATTTATATTAGAAATTCTAGAGTGTCGGGAAAACCTACAGTCTGGATCGTTAGTAAGGGGAGGAAGAATTTAGTACTTAATTTATCACTTACAATGCATGTTTTAATGAACATCTAATTCCTTATTATTTCACTATCGAAAAACTTATTAATTACTAACCATTGTGAAGTAAACATAAGATTTCGAAGCTATGAAGACAAACACTTCCGAACTCAGGTATCTATAAAAAGATTGCGTTAACCGAGTTACAAAATGCTGCTTTCATAAATAGATACCATTTTTGACATCTAAATAATAAACAACAAAGTAATTAATGGCCCTCTTTTTACACTTTACCTATGAGGTTGTATGTTCAAAACATCATGTTGTTCGATAATGGTTATTATATGCTTTATTTCTTTAAATATTAAACTTAGATATGAACCTCTAAGAATTGTTTTTTTAAATAAGATGAAAAAATTTTATGCAGTGGTCTGAACACATTGTAAGGGAAAGTTCTAAAAAATTATAAAAAAATTGACTAAACCTCTAACTTGTTACTACTTTTGTAGAATAAGAAGTCCAATTAGAAACATATTCGTTATCTTATAAGTAAGACAAATATTTCTTTGCATTTACATTTGAATTTCGCAGAGGCACCCAAGAATAAATTTGCTGATTTAGGTAATTTTATTGTGCCTGTTAACAATGATATTCAAACTGTTTTAGAAAAGCTTCAAACGAAAAGTTGCCGACTTGAGCTCAGAAGTTCCCAACGAGGTCAGTATTGACTCCCTAAGGGTCAATGGATTTTTATAGAGGTGAGTGATGATCAAGGGGTCGATAAACGAATGTGCACTGCTATAATCAAGATTTCATTAATTACAAAAAAAATTAATAAAACTGGTGATTGTTTGTAAAGCTGCGTCGAGTAATAAGGAGGAAATGATATAAAATGAATATACGAGGAAAAAAATTAAAGTTATTTAATATAATTTTAAAATCAATCATTTTTTAAACAAATGTTTATGCAATAAGTTCAATATAAAAAATAAAACACAAGAAAGCGCAATGAAAAAATACGGGGAACGCAAGACTAATGGAAAACAAGAAATAGATTAAGTATTATTTTCGAATGACGTTATTTAAGAATTAAGTAGTTTTGTGCCAAATATTATAAGATTAATTAAAAAAGAACTTTGTGCAATTAGAATCTGTGATTTTGTTTCTGAAAACTTGTTTATGCTTGTAATATTAAAAATAAGAATAAAAAATTAATGGAACATAAAATCTAATAAAACATTTTTTAAAAACTTTTTTTCGTTTCTTAATTATCTTATTGATATTTTTATGAGCAAACATTTGTAATATGATTATGTCATATACTGTATATTATAGAGAAAAAATATGAGGGGGTTGATGAAGAAAACGATCCTTGGAAAAAGTCGATGTTAGAAGAAGTTCGGGAATCTCTGTTTTAGCTATTAATAATTCTAATTTAAGCAAAATCAACATTTACCGTTAAATTTTTAAACGGCTCTTTGAAAACCTTTACTACGGATATCCTCGCGTTTTTTGCCCGTAAAGCCATGGAATATTTTCATTTAATTTATTAAAGCACAATTAATATTTTGCTAATTGTTATTTATACTACACAGACCAAATTATCTCGATTTTCTTTTAAAGAGACTGCCCACTCATCCTCATCCATAAATTTGAAAATGTTTTGTTAAAATTCTCTACCTTATTTTAGGAGACTTTGTAGCAGAAAGTACATTGCATAGTTCGATATTTTGAAAAATAAAACCTGAAGCCAGTTTTTAGGATTAATTTGTACATATTTTGTTATTAGCTCAAATATAAGATGGTCTTGTATTGTAAATATTTTACATTTTTATAACTATTCTAGAAGAGTATAAAAGACTTACATATAAGAGGTTTTCACACTGGCTATACTGAAACGTTTTAGTAAGAAAGATAATTAAGTGGCCTTGAGGTTATATGAAAGTTAAGCCATACTTTGAGGTAACGTTGGGAGTGTTTTCTTAATTCAAAACTGAATTATTAAATCGAAGATTATACGCACGTTCTAAAATGTTAACCTGCGCTTGATCATGTGTGAGTATTTTTAGTGCTTATTTTTTACCTTAATAATATCCTTAATAGTATAAATTGTGTCCTGAAAAGAATACAAATAATTCCTGAGACAAAAGGAAGCTTATTTCGTTTTAAGTAAATTTCGACTAAGACTGAAAATTAAATGCATTCAATAGCAATGTAATAAATTTATAATATTTACTATGACTCGTGGGACGGGAAAATGGCATTTTCAAGTGAACATTCAAACTATAAACTACTGATGTTATCTCTGTTTATATATGTCTTCGTAAGGTTGTAGCATTCATTATTTTAATTAACCAAATTATTTTTAGTTTGAACTTTCTTATCGATATCTCAAAGTTTCAGTTGCTGCCCGAATTTAGCGAGAGTGAGATATTTATGCAAATCGCATATATCTGTTAGCAGTATAAAAGGCAGGAGTTAACGAGAGGAAACACAGATCCTTGGATTTATCGCCGTAAGGTTGTGCGCGCAAAGATTTCCTCTGTCTACTGAAAGTTCGCCTTCATAGGCATTTGCAATTACTAGTGTTTGCTAGTGAAATTCGCATTATTGCATTTCACTAAGAGTTAACCTTCCCTCGCCGTCCTACTTAAGATTAAGTTAGGTATTTGAATTTGTTAACACACTTTATTTCATATTATTTTAGTTCAGCTCAAGTAGTGGCTTACTCTCAAGTTGGAGAGTTGTAATTATTTGAATTAAAGGGTCACTTTAAACCCTCCTTTCTGACTTTGTAGTTCTTCAACACTAAAGGACATAGCCTAGATTTGCTCACTGTCCTCCACATAGGGTTTCACAGAGTATGCACACAAAGAAAGTCAAGAGATTGAAGGAGAAACCTTATACTGGCGCCCGAACAGTTAAAATGATGGAAGGAAGTTGGAATATGCCTTGTACATCCCAAAATCCAGTTGCAATGCCTGATGGATTTGGATTCATAGTGGAAACCATCAGAGCAGCCATGAAGCCGGCAGTAGTTTTTGATGCCAGAGGACCTGTGAACACATTCCTGGAAAAATTAGAAGCGCAATTTTTGCTGTATCCAGTTCCGGAACATCAGAAGGTCATATTAGCGACAGGAGCATTGAGGGGCCAAGCATCGAACTGGTATAAGTGCATCGGAAAATGTCTGCTGGGAGAACCAGGAACGCCGACATACACTTACGAAAATTTCAAACTAGCAATCTTGAGAGCGTTTCCTGTGGTTAAAGACCGTGCCAAACTCGAAGCTGAATTGTTTAGCAAGTACCAACAGCGGGTGGACTAACTATTGGAATTTATTTTGAGAAAAATACAAGTCTTTAAATTATTGTATGGCACGAGGCCGAACCCGGAGATTATCCAGATAATCCTGCCCAGATTGTTACCATCTATACAAGATTTCATGGAGCTAAGAAATCCCGTAACGCTGGACAAGCTGTTTGAACTCGCCGTACAATTCGAGAGCCGGCGAGCGGCCGAAAATCAACGGAGACAATCGTATGAACAGCGGCTGCAGGGGAACCAGAATGCCGAAGGAAGAAACAGACGATGGCCGAGAACTACTGGTACCAGTCAAAATGCGAGCGGTCAACCGCGCCAAGTACAGCGCCAACAAAATAATCCCAACTACGGAAGAAAATCATTCTCCCCAGGCAGAAGCCAGCAACAGAAGAAAACACCCGCAAAGCATTTAAACTACTAAGGAATATTGCGGGGAAGGGGGTGCAATGTTCCGAGGAGAAGAAAAATCCCTCTGAAGTACAGCTAAATACGGTCATGGTGAGAAACATTGAATTACCGAGACTGCAGTTACTAATTAACAACGTACCCGCTACAGCTCTGTTGGATACCGGCGCTCAAGGAAGCTGTTTGGCAGAAGAATTTTTTAAGAAGCACTTTCGTAGATATCGTCTGCATAGCGTGGAAGGAATGAAGGTGGTAGCAGCCCAAGGAAAAACGTGTCAATGCATGGGAAAAATCGAGCTGTACATCAAAATCGGCGAAGAACAAAAAAAAATTATGTTTCTTGTAGTGAAGAACCTCCAAGCATCGGTTATTTTAGGAACAGATTTCTTTGCAGCTGTGGATGCGAAAATCGATTTTGAAAACTCCACCTTGCAAGTAACCATGGACCCAGTTAAAAAGAAATCAACACCTCCCCCTGAAGTGGATTTAAGCCATCTAACGCCCGAAGAACAGGACAAGTTTCGGGAATTGGTAAGTTATTTCGCTGATTTATTTGATGATATTCCTGGATTCACACAGATCGTAGCACACGAAATTAAATTAACTACGGATGAACCTATACGTCAGCGTCCTTACAAGTACGATAAAGTTAAGGAGGAAATAATAAAATACCATATTGATGAAATGTTAAAAAATAAAATAATAACTTCTATTTCGAGTGCATATGCGAGTCCGGTGGTTTTGTGTAAAAAGAATAATGATTTGCCGTTAAGTGATCGATTAAGGTACAGGTTCGCTATTGACTACAGAAAGCTTAATAGTATAACAAAATTTCCAACTTACCCACTTCCGGTAATTGATGAAATTCTAAGAAGTATTAAATCAACAAAATACATAACCACGCTGACTGAAGATTTGACATCAGGATATTTTCAGATAAGCATAAAGCCGGAAGATGTGTACGAAACAGTATTCATAACAACATACGGTACATATGGCTTTTTGCGTATGCCTTTTGGATTGTCGAGAGCCCCGGCCACGTTTCAGAGGTGCATGGACAAAGTTTTAAGGCCGGTAATAGGAAAAAGTACATTTATTTATCTTGACGATATAATTGTTACTTCAGAGTCGCTGGAAGAACATATTAAAGACCTTCGAGAAGTCTTTACTCTTTTGAAAGATGCAGGACTTAAAGTGAACATTAAGAAATGTAAATTCGCGGCAAAAGAACTCAAATATTTAGGGTACAAAATTTCTCAAAGGGGGATTGAAACAGATAAATCTAAAGTTATAGCAGTGAAAAATTACCCAATTCCGAATACAGCCAAAAAGTTAGCGACTTTCTTGGGTATGTGCTCATATTATAGAATTTTTATTAAAAATTTCGCAGAAATTGCTGAACCATTGTAAAGTTGAGAAGGAAAAGAGTTCGTTTTGCGTGGTCTTCAGAAGCAAACGCCGCTTTTGAGAAGTTAAAAGAATCTTTAATTAATGCACCAGTTCAAAAGTTTCCGGAGAAAGACAAGGGTCTAGAAATTTATGCAGACGCATCAAATTACGCAATCGGAGCGGTGTTAACACAGAATGGAAAAGCGATTGCCTTTTTTAGTCGTACATTGAATGATACGTAAAGAAATTATTCGGCAACGAAGCGTGAAACTTTAGCAGTTCTCGCAGCTGTTCAAACATTTTGTGTATATTTTGGGAGTTCTCTTGTAACAGTATATTCAGATCACTCGGCAGTTACCAGATTATTTTCAGGAAAGAATCTTTCGCCACGCTTAATTCGGTAGACTCTAAAGTTGCAAGAATTTAATCTCATTATCAAACACACACCGGGAAAAGACATTGTAGTGGCAGACGCATTATCCAGAATAAAGTTAGGCGAGAACGGCGAGAAAATAAAAATTGCGATGCTTCAGGCAAAGGTCATTGACTCTCGAGAGACTGTAATAGAAGAAATTGCTAGGGATCCCGAATTCGGAAATATTTATAATTATTTAAAAGACCCAGATAACTTCCAGCATATAGACATTAATGCAATAAGAAGCAGAGCACAGAACTATGAAATCATTGATGGTCTCTTATTTTATACTAAAGTTACGAATCAAAATAGTGAATACAGACCAGTCATCCCGGCCAAATTAATTTTAAGTATTTTGCAAGAGCTCCACGATTCGCCTGTCTCGGGCCATTTTGGAATTAGAAAAACAATACAACGCGTACGCGAGGCGGTATATTTTCCGCAATTACAAAAGATAGTTAAAAATTACTGCCAGACTTGTCACACGTGTCAGATAAATAATGACGTAAATTTCCGCCCGGCCGGGTTATTAACTAGTATTGAGTCTAGGTTCCCCAATGAAATAATTGGTATTGACCTCTTAGGCCCCTACCCCAGGAGTCATGTAAATAAGGCACGATTTTTATTAGTCATTGTGGATCATTTCAGTAAATGGGTTGAGTTGATACCACTTAAGCGGGCTTCAGCAAAAGTCGTTGCAGATTCGTTTTTGAACAAATATATTTTAAGATATGGATGTCCAGCGAGGGTGATTAGCGATAATGGTCCCCAGTTTGTAAGCAGTACATTTAAAATGATGTGTGACAAGTTGGGCATTAAGCATATGAAAATGGTACCCTACCGCCCACAATCAAATATAGCGGAACGGGTAAATAAGAATATTGTAAAATTGATTAGAAATTATGTGCAAAAGCACCATTCTAACTGGGATGACTGCGTCGAAGAATTTGCATTCGCCCTCAGAACGGCTAAGCACGAGACAACGAAGAAATCCCCCGCCGAATTGTTTTTGGGCAGGAAGATAATGACCCCCTTAGATAAATTATTTTATGTGAAAGATAGAGCGCCGGAATTTCAAATTGGTGAAATAGAAAAAATGTTGAAAGAAGCAGAAAAGTGCTCCCGGGAAGCGCAAAAGAAACAGAAGCAATATTATGGTTCAAAAAGAAGAACCGTAGAATACAAAGTGGGGGAGGAGGTGTTGAAACAGGCCCATGCACTTTCATGCGCAGCAAAAGATTCGGTCGCAAAATTTTGCCCAAGATGGCATGGTCCTTTTCAAATAATCAGAATAGTAGAATGCCGTGAATATTTAAAGAATGAGAAGGGCGAAGAGACTGTGGCAAATTTCGACCAAATAAAACGATATTATCGAAGAGCTAATAATAATATCTTAAAAGACTTTTTACAGGGTCCAGCCTCACAGAATTTTTCTAAGATTCAAGAGCTCCAACCAGGTCCCTCAACAACAAAAGAACCCAGTTTGAAAAGGAGGTTACCAGAAGAGAGGAAGCCGCAGCCGAAGAAAAAACCATCCTAGAAAGAAAAACGGAAAAACGATAAGCAACAGTCTCAGCGACCAAAGCGTTTGAGGAAGAAACCTCCAAATGAAAATACTATGGAAGCTCCACCACTACGGAGGGAACCGAACATCGAGAAGCGAGCCGCCGAAGGTGCCAATCCACAACGAAGGAGCCTACGAGTGCAGGAGAAGGAACGAGCCAGTCTGGAGAGGGAGCAGGGACTTCAGCAGAAACGGAAAGCGCCACCCACCATTCGTCCCAACAAGGTATTTCTGGAGGAAAGGAGATCGACCAAACGAAAGGCGGGCCCAGAGTTTCAATCTAGGAGTAACAGACAACGAATCGCCCAAACTACAGTATATCCAACCTTCCAGGAATGGACAAAAAAACGCCTAACAGACTGGCAGAAAGATAAGTAGATTCTTTATTTTCTTTTTAAATTCACACAGTTATGTTTCTGATTTAAGTGCAAGTTGCAGATTTAAAAGGGAAGTTACCCGAGTCAAAGGCCGGTTATCGGGTTGCCGAAAGCGTTAAAGGACACACGTGAAGGAACAAGTTAAACATGCAGCGGAAGAAATTCGAGTTTTCAGTTGAGAAACTGTGATACTATTCGTGAAATGTTCTTTGTAATCCAGAACATGTGATTCATCGATTTTAGTCAAAAGACTCTCTGTAAATAGGAAATTGAATTGTGTTAATTAAAAGCAACTAGTACGTAAGTTGTATAGCAAAACTGTTGTATTATATTTCTATGTATAAATAATGAATGTATTTAATGTAAAACTGTTTTCTATGTAATGCATGATTTTATGTAAGCCTTAAGCACTGGTTTTGTGAATATCGAATATTTTGGAAAAGCGTAAAGGATACGCAAGTTAAAATTAAAATGTAATGTAAAAGCGTAAAGCGCGATAAATTAGAAAGTGAATATATAAGTGTTATTTAACGCAATGAGCATTTAAAGAAAATTTGAATTGAAGATTGAAAGAATGAATTATATGTATGAAATGCAATTGAAATGTTTGAATGTTGTACGTAGTGTTCTCTGGTTTCACACAAAAGTTTAAAGTTCATTTCATGTTAGAACCTCAGGGCATTTCAGATTTGTTTTAGGGGAGGTCTGAGGTCTTGAAAGTCGAAGAATTAACCCCAATAGAATTGAAGTCAGGTGGTAGTTGTGAACACTTGACAAAGTAAAACTGCGTGTTTTTCACAAACACCACATTTGGCCAGAGAACAAGGGGGAAGTTTTAAAAATGAATGAGTGTAAAATGAATGCTTTTGGCGAAAAGCGCTATAGAAATTTAAAAAACGCGAATACCTAAAGCGCGAATAAAAGTCGTTACGGGAAGCATCAGATGAAGGGAATGTTGTACTTTTCAGGTGAAATATACTTATAATATGAAATTAAGACTTATTTCCTTCCAGATTGGAAGGAACCAGACTAATGTCAATGAAGCCAAATTCCTGATGGATCTTTTTGATGTGAAGAAGAAAAAGGATGAAAAATTATTGTATGTTAAAATATCTAAGACACAAACAGAGATTTAAACTAAATTTAAAACTTACAAGTGTAAAGGATGGCGAATAGGAAGGAAAATTTAGATTTAGAATTTAGCATCTTCACTAAAAGCCGATTTTAGGCTAGTTAGTTTCAGACTACTAAATTCTGGGAGCAACTATGTAGCATTCATTATTTTAATTAACCAAATTATTTTTAGTTTAAATTTTCCTATCGATATCTCAAAGTTTCAGTTGTTGCCCGAATTTAGCGCGAGCGAGATATTTATGCAAATCGCGTATATCTGTTAGCAGTTTAAAAGGCAGGAGTTAACGAGCGGAAAAACAGAGCCTTGGATTTATCGCCGTAAGGCTGTGCGCGCAAGGATTTCCTCTGTCTACTGAAAGTTCGCCTTCATAGGCATTTGCAATTACTAGTGTTTGCTAGTGAAATTCGCATTATTGCATTTCACTAAGAGTTAAGCTTCTCTCGCCGTCCTACTTAAGATTAAGTTAGGTATTTGAATTTGTTAACACACTTTATTTCATATTATTTTAGTTCAGCCTAAGTAGTGGCTTACTCTCAAGTTGGAGAGTTGTAATTATTTGAATTAAAAGGTCACTTTAAACCCTCCTTTCTGACTTTGTAGTTCTTCAACACTAAAGGACATAGCCTAGATTTACTCACTGTCCTCCACATAGGGTTTCACAGCGTATGCTCACAAAGAAAGTCAAGAGATTGAAGGAGAAACCTTATAAGGTTGTAAAATTAAGAGGGGGGAAACTTTTTTAGAAGGATTTATTTCAACAGACTTGAGGTCGACAGAACTTTGCAAAGAAACCTTCTTACAAAACTGTCAGTTTTGCGGGTAACTGACATCAGATCCTTCTTCAAAATCCGTAAGAAATTCAGTGTGAGGGCAGAGGGACAAGGTAAACAAATTGGAAATAAATAGATAAGCCCGAAGACGAAATACACAGAGCATTTCTCTGAAATTAGCGATAGCATAAGGTGTAGGTTACCTAATTTCTAACCTCTTCATAGGTAATTAAACATAAAAACATAGCTTGGAAGTATTACAACTCTGTTACATTATTTTAAAAATAAACAGTGTTATATTCCTTTAGAAGTAATGAGAAATTTAAATGAAACTAAACATAAAGTGATGGATAAATAAGAGATAAGAAATTAAACCAGAAAACGGGAATTTAACTAAAATAAATGCGTCAAGCAGATTAGACGAAATGATAGAACCGGTAAAGTTTGAATAGACTTCAGTAGTGAAAAAAAGTGTTAAGAATGAAAGAAAAGCGAGTGTTTTGAACAGTATTCAAGATTAAGTTTACTGTGCATAAATTTACTGGAACTTTCGTTTAAGTTATTCAAAGGTTTTGGGAAACTTATATCTGTAAATGGAGAAAAAAGAAGAATTTTATTATAGAAACACAGCAATCGAGCTCTAAAACTCTTAAATGCAAATATGTTTAAAGTTTATTAGATATTACGATTCTTGTCATCTAACATGCTGCTCATTCAAATTTAAGCCAAAATTTCTAAAATTCGGATTTTGCAACAATTTACTACTGAAAATTTTTCTTCCGTTGCGATTCTAATATTCTGTATCAATAAAGCGGCATGCAATAAAGTCACTGGTTGGCCAAATTTAATTTTATATGCTTAAAATTCTTTCATTTCTTCAGCTGCCGTCAATCTAGTGCACCATTTAACACACTAGTCTGTAAAATTAAGGATGAGATGGAGAAATTAGCATAAAAGCGGAACAAGGCAACAGAAGGAAAGATACTTGGAACTGGTACACTACGGCATGCACCTATGTGACACATTATGAAGGAGGAGGATTG
>KK118348.1:1398-45797 GCA_000611955.2 Stegodyphus mimosarum | reverse complement strand
TTTTAGCTCACACGTACGAACTAATTATTTAATCTTACTATGAATTACGAAATTTCTCGACTTATCCGTAAATTCAATATTTAAGTAATATTTTCACTATCAGTAAAATTCATTTTTCGTTTCTTAAAGATCTCATATGTGGTTATAATTATTGTGTTAATTTAGGCATTGTGTGATATTTATCGTGCTGTTTGGTGTATATTGGCCAAATTAAAAAAGTGCTGAAATTTCTCGTCAAGGAATATGGATTAAATTTCGAAAGGAAAAAAGAATTTGTTTTACCTAAATACGGCGGTCACTTAATTACATTTTAATATGGGATCTTCAAAAATTATCCGTAAAGCTTCTTCATTTAATCAACTGGGTCCTTTTGAACATTTTCACACCATTAATAATTTTTCTTGTTTACTTAATGATATTAATTTTCCAGTCTGGCTGTTCTTAATGCTTTCAAATTTGGATGAAATTAAAAGCGCGGTTCTGTAACATTTTATTGACCACGCCTCTCGCTTAAAATACTTACTTACGTTAATGTTTATAACACTAAACTGTTGCATAATGTTTAATTTAGAATTCAAATATTCTCAAAGTTTTTGTTTTATTCAGAACTGAATACATTTCCGCAGAAACTAATTTTCCTTAAATTTTAAATCCTTTCGAACTTTAAATTCTTTCGAAAATTAAATCATATTCAACACTTTTTTTTTTCAACACTTTTTCAATTTGGCTACGTGCCAGCTAAACGTCACTGTCGGCTTAGTGTCCTGTTGACTAAATGGCTTGACAGTTCAGTGTCTCGTACCTAAATGTCCTGTCGGCTAACTTTCCATGTCGACTAAATGTCCTGTCGGCTAACTATCTGTGTCGGCTAAATGTTCTGTCGGCTAACTGTCTGTGTCGGCTAAATGTCCTGTCGGCTAAATGTCCTGTCGGCTAAGTGTCCGTGTCGGCTAAGTGTCCGTGTCGGCTAAATGTCTTGTCGGCTAACTGGTGTCGGTTAAGTGTCCCGTCGGCTAAGTGGTTGTCGGCTAAGTGTCACGGACCCGAACGGCTCTGCAAGAATCGGTAGGTTTATCTATGTCATGAATGTGAGTGCCAACATTTATTTAATTTTCAGTTAAAAGGCAAAGATTAATCCAGATCTAAAAGTCTTTAATTATTAAAAACAAATATAACGTTCGTTCTGTTACTTATTAACACCAATGTAAAATTAAATGAATTTCAATTATTTTTTTATGCATAAGTATAGTGGTAATGACATGTTAAAAACTTACTTTCGAATGGGGCGAGTAAGGAAGTCCGTGAACATTCTAGTTTATAAAAGTGGATCCTGCTTGCAAAAGGTTTTAGAAACGTTGCTTTGTGACTTTATCCTTCACAGAAAACGTGATTTTGATGTGTTTCTAGATTATTAAATAATAATAGATAGGAATACTTAACATCAATTCATGCAAGCTCACCAAATAGCACTTAATTGTACAATCGCTGCGCATTGCATGGATACAGTCAAATTAACCCATGTGATCTGCTTGCCTGATCTCTTAGGCTAGCCTTAACTAGCTAATGTACCACGAAAATATCAACCATCTATACCCATGCATGACTACTACATGACTATGCATGACTATCTACATCTTAATCAGTCTTATTAAATGATAAAAGAAATATTTCATGAATAGCAGCATTTTGGGGAGATACTACAATTAAGTTAAAGTTAATGAAATACCGAAGCTCTTCTCATATAAGATTCGGGTGCACTGATGCTGGAAATGCGAAAAATTGAGAATTGCCAGAACCTGGCTTCGGCTGGAGGGCTGCGAGTGAATTAAGGCTCTACTTTTCTTTTATTTTGTAGGTAAATGGATGCTTCACTTGTCATATATCTTTGTAGGTAAACAAATGCTTCAATTGCCATATATCTTTGTAGGTAAACGAATGCTTCATTTTTCATATATATATTTGTAGGTAAACGAATGCTATTATATCAAGTTAGTTTTGACATTCATTAATTGAAATAATATTTCGCCAACATTGTTTTCATCTATGAAGCTTATGTCTAAAACACAACAGCATATTTAGTACAACGCTCGCAAGATTTAGTGATTTCTCCTTTATTTCGAAACGTTGAGCAGTCTTCAGTAGGCAGTTATATTATGTCCAATTACAAACTGTCGCATTAGAGCGAGGAATGCGTTTTGCGGGTGACAAATGTTTTACCGATATTCCCACTTACTAATTAGCGAGGAGTGTCACCCATTGCGACTAACCGATTAATCCAGAAATTTGGCAAGCAGCGAATAATCCTTAATTACATTGATCCTATTTTAAATCGTGTGCGACCATCGATTAATTCTTCGTTTTAAATATCCCGCGTCCCTTTCTAATGAATATGAAAGTATCAAGTATTAGAATAAATAGCATACGAGCTCACTGATGCTACATAATTTATAAAACTGGCATCTATAACTTGGGGAACCAACCTCGGCTTTCAAAATATCGATTCATTTACAAAGATAAATGCTCATTCAACAATGTACGCTTCAGTTAGTGTATTTAAAAGAAACATGTAAAGCGACAATAAGCTTTATCTGCTCTGGAATTTGCGAGCACTCGTAATCGATGTCAAATCTTACTATCGATAAGTCATTAACGTTACAGGGATCGATATTTAGAAATATTAATGTTCTTTAGAAACTGCTCATTTATTTATTTACAGTCAGTTTGGAACTTCGATTTAGTAACCCGCTTATTGTAATTCTAAACAGTATTAATAGATAAAAACTTTATATGAGTTAACTACGCTAAGTTAAAATTGGGAGGGGAGGACTCTGATACAGCCCGAACATGACCTCCTGCCAATCCAGCGTTTTGAACAGCAACGAGTTTTAAGTAAACTTTCACTTCCGTTTGACTGCTTGTAAAAAAATCTAATTTTGTTATTCCAATAAATTGAAAGGAATGCAATACGAAATTCTGATTATATTTTATTAGGTATGATGGCTATGCGTAGAAGATGATTTTTCTAAATTTATAACAACATCGTAAAATGTATAAAATATTTCTCTTAGCATGCCTTCGTGGTGTAGTGGTCAGGACACTCGGCGCGTATTTGAGAGGTACGTGGTTCGACTCCCGGCAAGAGTATTTCTCATTTTTCCTGCGTAAATCAGACGCAACACTCAAATTGCTTACAAAATGGACTCAAGACAACAAACTGTGTTTTAGTATTGAAAAGACACAGATGATAGTCTTTCCAAAGGGCTCAAAAATAGACGCCAATCCACAACGCATGAAGTGGGAGGGGCATCCACTGCGACGCCAGGATACCATTAAATACCTCGGATTCACGCTTGATAAGAAGCTCACGTGGGTATGACATCTTACTTAAGTCCGAGGTAAGACGCATCGAATCATCAATAAAATAAACAGGATAATCACAGACAAGTGAAGCCAAAAGGGACGCCTGTTAAAACATCTATACCTAAATGAAATTGAACGCATGATACTCTACGGCTGCCCAGTCTGGATGATTGGCACAGCAAGAATATGCCCCAAATTACAACAAATACAGCGAGTAATCCTGCTAAAAATCACAGTGCGTACAGCACCACATCAACCGGAGCACTTTAGGTTCTAGCTGGCACGCTCCCACTCAACCGTAAGCAGAATTAGAAAGATCAGTCTACCTACTTCTACACTACAAAGAGGACCTATACACTAAAGAAGATTTACATCTATCCTATGCCAGCATAGAAAGCTTCCAAGATCCCTTTGTCTTACACCCAGGAGATCTACCCATTCTTCCCTGGCGCAAATCGCCACCCTCAGGACAACAAAGAGATATTTTCTCTGACGGATCAAGATTTTCAGGACGAGGAGGGACAGCCTTCACGGTCTTTTCGAACAATGAAATTTATCAAGCACAGTGCCGTCCCTAGCACTCAAAGAAGCAGCAGTATGGTTAGGTACGCAACCAGGAGCTCACACTTCATTCTTCACAGATAACACGAGCGTTCTGAATGCGCTGAATTCCTTTCCTCCAAAACATCCTCACACGGCAGTACTTAGAGAGCTCCGTTTGACGTTAGGCTCCTCCATCCCTTTAAAGATCAACTGGATAAAACGACACTCCGGGCAGAAAGGCGGCGAACGAGCTGATGAACTAGCTAAGATCGCAGCTCTCAAACCAGAAATTGACAAGGAAGTTCCGCCTCCCGCAGAAGTTGCAAAAAGACTCCTCAAGACGACATTCCAAGAAACATGGTTATCACGATGGCAAGAAGAAAAGACAAGAAGATTTACTTACAACATCTTCCCAATACCTACTCTCAAGATGCTCAAATGCAACTGATTCTTCCTCCAAGCCTGTAGCAACCGCGAGAAATTCCCACCGTATTACAGAAGATTCCTCAGAAGGGACGTCAACTGTTCTTGCGGTTTTCGTGGGAAAGACGCGGACGCCTTTCATTACCTGCTCTCCTGCCCTCTGACAGAGCACCTTCGACAGCAGTTCTTTCCTTTCGACTACATCACATATCCTGTGAATAGACTGTTCACAGACTATTACTGCAACAAGGGCATCTTAGAGATAATGAAGCAAGTGAATGAAAATAATTACTTCCAAGAAACTAAAGATTAATTAAATGTAGAAAGGCGTCAGTCAGATTGCTAGCAACGACTAGGATGACTTCCTAACCCTGTAATGCCATTAACTTAGTTTGGCGGAGCAGGTTAAGTAAAGTAAGATCTCTACTGCTTTCAGAAAGTACCTAATGTCTCTACAGTGGCGGCCGAACTAAAACAAGTGGTGGTAGATGATTCTCCATCGCCAAGATTTGACGACTGGGTCCCCTAATCCCCAGTCGCCCTTTAAAAGGTCCGTGGTTCTTGTCCCAGCTAGCGCATTGCTCATTTTTCATCTATCCTGCTTTAAAAAAATACCGATTGTCTCTACAAATGTTTGCCTTTTTACTTGGTTTATTAAAATTGTATTTTATTGGGCAGTTAAATATTATAATTTAATTGGTTTTTAATTAGGAAATTAAGGTTTAAAATATATTTAAAATAAGCACTTTGAAATGAATATCATGAGCTAACTGTCTTCTGTGTTGCTTTTATATCATCGACAAATCTCCATTAATTTTGATCCAGAGGTACATCCTCATAATATTTAGATACCATTATATAATGATTTTTCAACTGCGAGGAAGTTAGGATTTATATATGCAACAGTGTGGTATCTTCAGTATTACAAACTTGTTATGAGCTTCAAAATTGTGCCGGTAGTCCAGTTTTTCCCAAAATGTAATCAAATTTACATGAATGCATAAATCTTGGGGAAAAACAGAAATTTTTGGAAGTCTGAAATAAAGGTTATCGTGGATGAATAAATCGTCACACACATATACACAGACAGGCAGACAGACTAACATCGTTGTAATATTACTAAAATGTGTTGTAGAATCCTAATTCATGCTTATTCGCTAAAAACGACGATATAGCGCCGAAAACGCTGTATCGTCGCTGAAAACGACGATGAGAAAAGTTCGCAATAACACTGCAATATTTGGAACTTTACAATAGAAGAGAAACACGCCAATGGGACAATCAAATTCGCTGAAATAACCTTGTATTTGGCATACATTTACAAAAACACTCAATCGATTTCGAGGGCAGCTACAGGTCCCTCTTCATCAGGAGAACAAAATATCTAGATGAAGAGGGACCTGCAGCTGCCCTCGAAATCGATTGAGTGTTTTTGCAAATGTACGCCAAATACAAGGTTGTTTCAGCGAATTTGATTTGGAACTTTGTTCTGGAGATTGTATTTTAGAATAAACAGCAGAAGTTCAAAGGGACCGAGCCTGAGCGTGTCGCTTTTTGTTTAACCGAGCAATAATGGAAATAAAACTCTGAAATATTTTTTTTCTTACGGAGGCATTCTTCTCTATTAGTATTAAGGTGATCATAATAAGTTGACATTCATATTTTTTATTCCTAAATTTTGACAGAGTAAGAAGGTATGACAAGACTATGTAACGCTTGGAATCTTCGCAGTTTCTTTGAATATTATAGTTAGTTTAAAACCTTTTTTTAGTTTAATTTATGCCGATTCACAATATTTTCGTTCTTCTTTGCCCCTACAATCCACATGATTAACTCCTGTAAAATAATGTTTTCCATGAAAAAAGCCGCCTTTCAAAATGTGGTGTTCGAGACAACAGTTCCTTCCGCCACTTTCTAGCTATGCTACTGCTTGAGCTCTTTTAATTCTGAAGAGTATACTTTTTGCACTGATTTTAAGTATAAGAACACTTTTATTCAATGCATGTAGTAAAACATATATTCCTTATTAAATGCTCTTGTAATTCAGAGAAAGGTTAGACTAGGTATCTGAATAATAACTTGCAGTTCGTTTCCTTGAGATATAAGCTTCGAGATTCGCTTCAATAAGAAATGGAAATAAAAGACAAATCTGAATTCATATGCAATGCATAATTCTTTTATTCTTTACCTTCTGTACTTCAATAGTACGTATTGTTTACTTTCTTTCTCATTTCTCATTGTTCTATTCAAGATGTAAGAGTATCGGATTTCTTTCGTAGATTGTATCTTATGTAACAATACGTAATGTATTAAAACAGGAGAGAAGAGATTTTATTGGATTGAAAAGTATCTTATAAAATGCACTAAGTTTTGCAGCTTTAAAATACAACGCAATATTTGGTCGTACAAACAGTTCTTTTAGTTTAGAAATAGCTCTAAATAAAGCGCAGTTATTTCCTTCCCTTTATTAAAACGTTTACAAAAGCAAATTAAAATAAAACAATTTGTTATTAAACCTTATTTTAAGTACATGCTAGTATACTTCGTTTTTTTTCAAAAGTCTTTATTTGTAATCATATCTTATTGTTTTATGACGCTCAGTACCTAGATTGAATAGAAAGTTAAATTGTTTATGTTCATGCTATCTTCTTAAGAATGTTTTTCTGTCTTATAAAAGTGCTGGTCTCTAGGATAACAGTTTTTGACGAAAGCGAAATTAAAAAGAGACATTTGTATTGCCCTTTCTGGTATTGTGTAATATTTACGAATTAAATTGGTTTATCTAGGCAGGTAGCTTTTGTGTGCTCTGCCTTATTCAAATAATCAGCCTAACCAAACATTTAATCATAGCAGTAGATTGATATTCTGTTGCTGAAAAAGGAGATTTTAATTTCGCTTAAGAATTGTTATGAGAAATTTGCTTGTGCTTATGCCATACGGGGCCAAAATAAGGAAAACTCACTTACAGTTGAAAATTGACCCCTTGACGAATTATAAGTGATCTTAACATAACTCAAAGGCCAAGCGGTATATTGGCATCAAAGGATGTTTTTTCCAAGACTTCAGAATAAGATTGTATTCAAGCAGTTTGAAGTTTCTCCAGATATTAGAACCAGTATTAAAACAGAATATTAGAAAAAAAAGAATCCAAGTATAAAAATAGAAAGGGCATTTTGGAATTAAAATTAAGAAAATACAACTTTTCTCGGGTTCGGCAGGCAAACCGTTCCCTGCCGAAGAGATGGATCTTGTTCGTAACCATTGAAAAAAATCTTGCTACCTAAATTATCATGAAATTACATTAATTTCTAAATTAAAGCTTTGATCCCTGAATCTTAGTAGCCATCACTGGTTTAGGTAACTCTTAATTTTCGACTATTTGTTTTCTTTTGAATCGTTGTTCTTTGTTCAGTTTGATGAATTCGAAAATAATAGCATAATTAGAGTAATAGTTATGGAGGTAAGTTTTTACATCAGTCTACGGATTACAACACGAGTCTGAAATGCTCTTTCTGAGAAACGAGCGTTTATAATGCAGATCTTTTCCTTTCCCAGCTCTAAAGCTCGAAATAGGTTTCACATTTTTAATATTTGAATGTTTTCTCTTCTAGAATACAAGTTATACTGTGATTTATTCACACCACAAAATTTCACTGTATGTCTTCATTTAAAATTTTTCCTTACGACATTAATATTTGACGACAAGTATATTAGAATTTTAAACGTTGGAAAAGGAGTTTGGGAGAACATCAAGGCCCATCTAACAGATTTAGACAAAAGCTAAGGTTTTAGTTCTTTACTGAAAATAGCTTTTACATAATGTTTTATGTTCAGTAGTGGAAGACGGTGTACGGAAATTTAGCACTAACATTTAGTGTTGTGTTGGTTCTGCAGTTGTGCTAGGTATTGGTAGTAACGAGGCATGAAGCACTTCCTTTAACTTTACTCTGAAGCCAGAGTTTCAACTTGCAAATAGTTATACATCTGATTATGATGAATTTTGCAACACGTAACTACAGTAGGCGCTGTTTAATGTGATCACGTTTTTTCATGATTATTTTGATAACATCAAGCGGAGGGAAATGCTTCAAAATATCAATGAACTTTAACTAACTTAATATAAATAAGAAAGAAACGTGTAAATACGTACTACGTTTGCAGCATTTTAAATGCGAAAACTTTGATCAGGAAAAAAAAGTGAATAAGTGATTATCTGCAACTGTTAAGCAAACGTTCATTAATGAACTGATCATATTTATAACGTTTCTGGAGATTATTTGATTCATGCTGTAGTCCTAATCTTAATACTTACGAGGCATCCCTCGCCTTAACGTTTGTAGGAAATTCTATATATCATCAGAATCTTCTTCTTTACAAAGTTTATAACATGATGTATTTGGATTTGTTTCAGAAATGAACCAACAACTAACTTTTTCTGTGACTGAAGCAGCATGAGCGTTTTTCTTCAGTGTCTACCCAAGCGTTAAATTTCTCACAGTTCATGTTAGTTGTAGATGTTGTTTTCAGTTCAATTTCTTCTATTCCATCATTTATTAAAATGTTGGCATGCTTGAAATAGTTCTTTATTGTTTTTTCTGATGTGCGGTTCCAAGAAAGCATGTGCAAAGCATCAGGAAGGCTGGTGTTTTTTTGTTAATTTACAATATCCGTTTCATCTATGTTATAAGGGATTATAATTGTACTCATTTCGTAGCGATAATATTCTTTCAACTCTGTTGCAATCCCTTGACACATGGCTGAATTATGGTTGCATTATTTGCTTAGAAATATGCAACTTCAGGATGTTTAAGAGTTAATGTTTACTGATAAACTCTTTACTACTTTAAAACATCTAAGATTTTTCTTTTTCCGAATATTCATAGTTTTTTTAACCCCACATACTGATGCAGGATAAAAAGGTCACTCGATATTTTGATATTTTACATCTATTTGAACTTTCAGTTTTAAATAAATATGTATGCTGAGTCAGCGCATGATACTATAAACATGTTTCGGCGGCATTGTTTAAGTTTTAGGACAGTACTTCGTAAAAAATGTAGACGATTCACTTGACACCCGTGTTCTTGCTGCCGATACGTCAGCATCTTTTCCTTCACCACGAATATGTTTGTAAATAATGTTTTATCTTTTCTTTCATTGAGTAAACCAGCCATCTGTTGCTACAAAATCATCAATCCCAGTTTTTATGGCTAATTGTTAGTGTTATGCCGCGACAGTGGGGCATTAACTGCTGCATTAATTTCACGAACATTTGTAAACCAGGTCTTCAGTGCTTTCTCAACACTGGGATAGTTCCAGTTACGCATCCATTTCATGTTTTTATTTCGATTTTACTTTGATTTGCAAATAATATCTTCACGTTTCTTCAGACACTTGCATGCAAATGCTTTAGAAAACTTGATTGAGATTATTTAGATTAACTTACGAGCAGCATTTCTTTGCTCGTCTTGAAGAATTGATCGTAGAGGTTTAAGAGCACATCTTTATCCTCAGATTATGACACCTTTTTCCATATTCTGTGATAAAAATGACTAAACGGAATAAAACAATGAGAATTTTATAAACAGACTATTCGTAAAAGGGGTAAAAGCCAAAACAGGCGAAGAGATATTTGGGCGCAAAAGCACAACGCAATCTAGAATTTCGCTTCAATAAACAATTTGCTCTAGTCGATCTGGTTCCTTTGCACATGGTTGATTAAGTCAAAATCAAGCTGCTTGGTAAAATATCTCTGGAATATGGTGATTTCTGTACTCTATTTCGACCTGATTTGGTGGTTTTATCTTTTATTTGGGGACTTGATTGTATGGTTGAATTATTTCATTTTAAAAGATACCTTTTATAATATTCTAATAGCATTAACTGATTTGCTGATCACAATAAGCGATGCATTTTCCATGGTTTCGCATTCAAATGGGTGGTGCTTTGATAATTTGATAACATTATCTGACTGATAACATTAACCCTGAACACACACTGCATATTCTTCCGAGAATGCTCAGTACTTACCCAAATGGTGTGTAAACAAGTAAAATTACAGGAAGCGAAGCGCATTCTAAATTTTCAAAGTACACACGGATAAGGAGAGTGAACTATGCAATGAATCGGCAAACTCAGCTCATCGAGAACACTGTACTGTCGAACCGAGACCTAAACATTCCAATCGTAACCGCCATTCTTTTATTGCTGGCACTGCAGTCATATTGAAGTCATAAACATCTATCCCTTATTTTGGATTCCAACTCGAGATGTTCAGCATGATATTTACTTGCGCTAACCAGATCCTTTGATTTACTTATCTCATATGAGGGTTTTCAAAGATTGTAAGTATCACCATTTGGAGCACATGTATGCAAATAGTATTTATAAGATGGGGGGAGGAACTTCCCTATACCTGATATTCTGTTTTACTCCTTTGCCTGCCATTAAATTCCTATTAAATGTTACCTAATTTGGTTTATAGAGATTTCATGCAAACTAAGTATATCTGGATAAGTAACTTACTGGATTTGAATGTTAATATCCTAAGAAGTTTTTAAGTCTTTTTTCACGAAAGAAGGAATTTCTCTGATCTATATAATCTGCATTTATCTGGGCAGTTGGGATGAATTTATCGATGTGCTATTAAGTGGGGACTGTTTTAAGTTTGGCCATCCTTTAAGCTTATTCGATCAAGCAAGTACATTCGAGGGAGGAAAAAAATTGGTAAAATTCTTCGAATGTCCCGTTTCCGTAAATATTTCGCCGATCTGCTGGATTAAGAAAGGAAGTGGCCATTAGTTTTCTAAAAGATGATGGAAAACTAAATGCATCAAAAGAATTAATTCGAGGAAATTTTAAAATGTGAGGAAGCACATATAAGGCTAAATACATTTATCTTTCAAGAAAGCGCATATATATTTTTATGATTCTCTTTAAAGGAATCATATATACGACTGTTATAAATTACGAAAATAGTGACAAGCACTTCTATTTTCAGGAATCAGTGAAAGAATATCTGCAGAATAATGTAACATAAATATCGTAAATTGTGATAAATTTTAACTGGAAAGCTGGAATTTGTCTCGCTAATTGCTACTGTAATTCCACAGATTTCATTTAGTAGATACCTTGTTTCGTGAGCTTTCAAACTTTCGTTCTGATGATATGTTATTTCCATTTTCTGACGCTCTCAGCAGATCACATTATGTAATTACCCTTCACGGCTGTGTACTGCATTATTTGTTGTGACTTTGGCATTATCCCGTTGGAATCGCAAGAGGCTTGTTGTATAACTTTCGGTGCTCAAAAGAAGTAATGTGCATTTAAATAGACGTCTCAACTGCTCTCAACTGGAAGTTTAACCTTTCGTTTTGAGGGCTGGCCATTACAACCTTGTCAAGTATTTGGATAGATGTAAAATCTTTCTAGAGCAGATCGTCCTTTGAGTGTTACACTAAATAGATGATTCCCATTTTGAAGATGACCAGACGTTACTAGGAAATATTTATGAGAAATAATGATTGAGGAGCGAAGAACCTAAAGCTACACAACTCAATTGTTACTGTTTCGTTTGTTAATTTACATGATTTAAAATATTATGTACTATTTTTATTACTAATAAAAGAATTGTATATTTTAAAAGTTAAAAAAGTAATTTGATTATAATTTCCATGCAATTTGCTTCGATAATAGCTTATAATAATTACTTAAATTAATTGAAATATAAGAGAAAGTTCGAATGGATATACTTTTGTTTCTTCTTAAAAAAACTAAAAGTTTTCAGATTTTATATTACGCCCAAAAGGGCCTTTTATTTGAACGTCTTGTACGTTACATTTATTTATTTAATATCATGTCCTTCGTACTTAAACCATAAAAATCAATTCAATAGCAATATCACAAGATAATCTAAAAAGAGCATATCTTTAGATTTTCCGATACACAGTCTCGCGCGCTGGAGATAAAAATGTTTTTTTCCCCGTATAATGTTGCCATTGTTCGCTTTGAAATTGTTGAGCTTGTTAATCAAAAATTCATTGTGTGTGTTACAAAATATGAAATTGATAATAAAACAAATTCAAAATTCCAAATTAAAGCTTCCAGATGCCCATATTCGGTAAAGGATTACGTTATTCAACATTCTATGAATTTAGGTACCATTGTTTTATCACAGTGCGAGAAACATACATACATTTATGCAGATTCTTCATTACATAATTTCTTTAAATATAATAGAGCGATAATATTTGGTGGCAATAATTCGAAAAGTGAATTGGACATTTAAAGTTTTCAACTCAAAATGCCAGAACAAAATTAATAGCCCTACTGGGCTAACGCCCTTTGGGCTAACAAAGGCGGAGAGGGAAAACTGTTTCTAGTACCATTTAGATAAATGGAATTCTCATAAACTGTTCACTTTTATATTTTTGTATGAAAACTTGAGTGTGTTTCTTCTGTTCATGATAGCTCATTGGCCGTTTTGTTGTAAGTATGCTTGACAGCCTTCTGTATATATTGTTCGAGATGTCTTTATTATATGTACTAGACGCTCTTAAGATAACCTATTAAAACAAATTGAGTTAGTGAATTTTTCTGAATGTCTTTTTAAATTTCTTCTAAAAAGATTTAAAAAGTCTTTTCAGTGTAATTTTAGGGAATAAGTTTCATGTTGCTCTATTAGTTTCTATGTTTTTTTTAGAAAATCATAGAAATAAATTCGGAATGCCCAAATTCTCTCTTAAGAAAGAAATTATGCATTTCCTAAATTATTTAAAAATTACTGTTTGTAAATAATAAACCAACTTCTCTGTGAAAAAGCTCTGTGATCATATCAGAAAATCATAATCATATCAACTTCTCTGTGCAAAGCTCAGTAATCACCTCTTATATTGATGGAAAAAATATATTTGTCCATAGTAAACCACCTACTCTGTGCAGAGTTCAATACTGGAATGATAGATATTCAACAATGAACAGTTGCAGTTTTTTCCATTTACGTGTTAGGTAACAGTATAATGGCATATATCCTTAATACCTTAATGCAGTGATTTCAAATTTTAATCGTATGCTGGCCGAAGGAAAGCAGATGACGGGCCAAATCTTTCTTTAAAAACAAAAATAAGAGTTTTTAATAAAATAAATTTTAAATTTAAATTTGAATAATGACGGAAAGAAAAATATTTCAATTTATTTTCTCTCTGAAACCTAAAACTCTGTATCTGCAAGTAACGTCTGTTGATTACACTTTGTAATTAAAGCGTACTGATTTCTAAATATTATATTTTCAGACTGACATTTATTTCGAATAATTTTAATACTTTGTACTAACCACTAAATAAGTTACTTAAACTAAAAATAAACATATTGCGAAACTTTCCAATGAGACCAATCCTAAGAATAAATAATGAAAACCTATTCTCATTCTTTTATTTCCTAAGTATTTCTTTGACGCATTACAGGGAAAATAGATATATTTGTTGATAATAATAATTTTATTTATTTCTTACTGCAGCTGTCAGCTACAACATATTATTGAGTTTCTGTTTAGCCAAATTTCTAGCAATGTAGATAAATTACTATAAATTATGTTCATCGTGAATTGCAGATTTTATTGCACAGTCTATCTTCCTTTTTCGTCTTATTAATTTTCAGCTGTGGAAAATACTGTTCACATGTAAAGGTATTCGTAAACAAAGCTTTGAAAAATAGCTCCGAAAGAAAGCTTTGTTATTGAAAAATCCGTAACCGAGGATATTTAGGTTTTGTCAAGTGCGGAAAAGGTTAATAAAATTCGTATCTTCAGATCTTTGAATGAGATTAATATCAGAATACAAAATTTGTTAGCTCCCTTTGTAGATTTTCTGGAGTGGCTCTACTCACGGTTGTTTTTAATAGTGATGAAAATAATATTAAATTGAACTCCAAATCTGTAAATTCTTAAAATGTTTCTTCAAATTCCTTCCCAATAATTAATTTACGAAAAAGGAGTTAGTGTAAAATTGCTGGAGGGTTTGAGACCACTCACTTCCTTAAGGAGTGTACAGCATCCTTTAAGAGCTCTGTTTTAACATCTAACATTTTAAATGCCAATACTTCATTAAAGATCTAAAGGCGTTTATAGTGACGTTTAAATCATATTGATAGAACACTAATATTTGTCAAAAACGACAAGTCAGAGGTAAAAGAATTCAATTATGCTTCTGTCATTTAGAACAGTTTCTTGAAGTCACTCGTAATGTCATTTCAGTTTCGCATATTAAAAGCATTGTTGAGTGACCTACCAGAAAGGAACTGAATTTGCGTACTCCCATAAAAATTAACAAAACAGTATATTTTCTTTATTATAAACTTTCAATATGAAAACTATAGAAAGTTTTATTGCCTTGAAGCTAGAACATGTAAATTATTAAGGTTAAGGGAATGAGCACCATGCTTCGATTAATAATAATTTCTCTAAATTTCTCAGCAGCGTTTTGAAATAAAGCATTCATACTTTCCTTGGAAAGTTGATTAATTACGTTTCATGGTAGTCAACATATTTCCCGCATTACAAGGTAAATTAATCCTCTGGGATCAACGAAACAAATAATTTCTGGCTGTAAATAGTATTATTTTATGTTTACATTAATTCAGGTCAGTATTTTAAATTGTATCTGTCAAATATTGCACTTCGCATACATGTAATTTAACAATCTAGCAGCATTCGTTTTAATGGCATTTCTAATCTGAGTTCCAGTTTATTTGCCTTTTCACAAATGCGTCTTTCATTCCTTCCTTTCCATAAAATTTGCTTCTTAACACGTCTTTCAGAAACATCGCTTATTACATTAAGAGATAAATTAACTTTGTGGCTTCAAAATAAAATGTGAATATGACAAAAATTTCTTAATCTCAAAAGAGGAAAGAAATACTGCGTCTTTGTATGAAAAATTCCTTAGTTCTTTTCTAAGAATGGAAAATAATGATTACTTATTTTAGAGTTTGTGGAGTCTCAAAATGAAACTTCAAAATTATTCCTGTGGTATTCTTTTATGTGCATGTGCCTATTGATACCAATTCACATGCACATAGTCTTGTGACTGTAGTCAAACGTAACAGTTAAGTTATCACTAGAAAAGGCTTGATAGTGTTAAGACCTGTTACTGCTTTTAGAGTGTAGTATGAAGGTAGCATTAAAGACGGAAAAGTTTCTATTTTTTGGGCAAAACACTGGAAACTGATAAATACTGTGGTCAGCTTCCCGTGCCCATCAGATTTTTAGAGTCGGCGGAACCCCCTGTTTTCTTAAGACTTGCATTTTGGATTGCTGCGTTTCGGAATTAAGTTTTGTAAATTTTTGACTTTTTCAAAACATTCAGAATCGTTCCTCAAACAAAATAGCAAACGTTCGTTGAGGTTGATCGTTCAATATAATTTCTATGAAACGATATACCTAGAATTAGCACAGCTTGTCGTCATTGACCCTAAATAGATAAGTCATTATTATTCATTTTAGCCAACTTTCATTTCCGCATTCTAAAAGTCTGAATCGCATTGTTGCGAAATATATTGCTTCTGCGTATTACGCGCGTTTCTCATAAACGAAGGAGGAAGGGTTTAAGATTATGGCTTAGAAATTATACACTGATTTAAATTTCATTTTGCTCAGTTAAAATATCATTTACTGAACATTTACATTTTGAACATTATTGCTTACTAAATTCTATGGTGTGAATATTTCAGAATGTTGCTGATTAGATAAGAGATATTAAAAAGCGAATTTTGTATTCACTAAGCTGAAAGTTACGAGGGAAGTAATAATGAGTGTTATTTGGCTTTCGTACGTGCAGAAAATGGCCAGTCACAAAATTCGTTTATATGAATAGAATGTGAAACTGCTAAATGAACTTTAAGAAAACGACTTTGTGATTAAAATTTATCAGAACATATTAATAATTTTGATTACGGTGATGATAACGATTATGATGAATAAGAGTGTATCTGAAAAATTTTCATCACAGATAGTTTGAGTTCATCTGAGAAATAAGAAAGATTACTGTTATTTATTAGAACATTTGATGAAAGAAAATAGTCCAAATAAATACAGAATAAGGTAAAATTAGGTTACGAAGTACCAGAATTTTAAAGCAAAGCACTAATTAAATGCAGCATTAATTTATATAAAATTTCGACTACTTGTATATGTTAATTAAATGCCTTTAAGTAATGCATTTCGATGTCTAGGAGCAAATGCTTCCAAGTCAAACGACTTCAGTTTAGATGAAAGCACTGTTTTTGTTTAGTGATGCCTTATTCCCCCGCAGAACGAAATGCAACAACTGAGAGCTTTTTCACATTCTAAAATTTTGTGGAGAGTCTCAAAGCAAACGGCTACATCGAAACAATAATTAGTGCGGGGAAAAAATTACGGAATCTTTGAGAAAAACGATAAAAGAACTTTATTCTACGACAACGCTTCTTGTGTTTTATCAATATAAAAAGAACAAAAATTTACTTCTTAGCAAATCGCATTCTTCAACAGAAATTTTTCAAATTGAAATCATACGTTTTTGAAATTCCTTTAGTTCGGAGTCGATGTTCTGCATCAATTGGGAAATACTCCGTGAATATCTGTACCAATGCATATTTTTTTCCATGCAAAACTCATATTTTTTCCATGTTTTAGGTTTTGTGTACGATTGTAAATGCTTGAGAAATTTCTAAAAAAACTACCTAAGTATTTGCAGTCGCATGCAAGATCAAACCATACTTCCATTTGAAAGTGAGGTTTAATATTGCAGAGGACAAAATAATCAAAAAAGCTGGTCAACTCAGAACAAAGCTTTTACTTTGAGATTAAAGAAAGATTTAAGAGAAAGGTCTATTTTCAAGAATGCTTTTTTTATCGAATGGCGGGAACTTGCTTGTTTTCAGCTTTGGCCACTCCTAAGGCCGGAAATGGTGGCCATTTTATTGAGAAGGCACTCAATAGGCGGCCACCGTTACCTCCTATGAGGAAACAGACAATTTACATCCATGCCTTCTCCGGAATTCGAACCAGGGCCCTTCGGTATCTCAGTCGGCTCCCCTAACCATTATACCTTCTAGCCGGCATTTCAAAAATGCTGGAAATCATCATTGTGTCCAGAATATTCCTAAAAATTTCAGATAAGCACAAACATTATCATGCTGCAAACTGCAGAGCCAACAAACTTTCAATAGTATGTGAAATATATAAACATTCTGTGTGATTGGTGCACATAATATTTTACGTTGAATGCTGGGGTGGCAAATAATTCGCTCTCTGTAGTAGTACTAGATTATATAGCAGAAATTTTTATCATTAAGCTATAGTAATGCGTGACGTTATAATTAAACTTTTGAAACCTTTCATATCAGAATCATGGACATGGATTAGATGTCTTCAGGCATCCTGAAATAGTTTAAAAACTAATACTTAGATTTCTTTAAAAATATTTTTTGCGGTCCCATAGTGTTTTGGATATTTTTTCTGAGAAAAATGCTGCAAACGTTTTAATTCCTTTAATCTAAACTGGGCATAGCTATGTTTATAGTTTTTATGTCTTATATTAAAATCGTTTCATTATAATCCCATGAAATATGATTGAGATATTGCTTTGTATTCGGATTCATTATTTGACGAACCACCTGTGAACTTATTTTCGATATGCTATTTGATTACTTTCCAGAGCTAGACTGTTTAACTGATGACATAGTACTGAGGATTTGTGTTTATTCGTGAACATTAATGTACCGGGGACATCTCTGTTAAACTGTTAAGAAACCAGATTTTTCCGTTTCATGACCACTTGGGGGAAATTTGCTAATTTCAAATGCCTGGCTGAACAACCCTGAAGCAATTTTCAGATCACGTAGCATGAATTTATTCCTCCAAATAAACACATAGTTTAGAATTAATATTCTTAGCCAATTTCTTCTTAACTTTTAGACAGTTACAATAAAGTTATTAATAGTTTGACGATATGCTAACATTTGCAAAAATAGCAGCGTTTTCATTTTAAGGAAATACTACGTAGAATGTAATAGGAATAAAGCGCAAACAAGGTGATTCAAGGCAGATCGAAAGATATGCTCCACAAAGTGCAGCGAGTCTTGAGAGAAAGTTTGCCTTTCGTTTGCAAAAGACATTAGGTTTTTTGATGCTCAGAGACGTGAAAAATGAGCAATGCTCTCGTCGGGACTCGAACACAGATCTCTCGAATACGTGTGCTGACCACTACACTACGAAGGCATGCTAACAAGGTGGGAGAAATACCTTATATACTTCCCGTTTTAAAGGGCGACTGGAGATTAGGGGATCCAATCTCCAAAACCTGGGGGTGGAGAATCATCATCCACCACCCTTTTAATTCGGGCACCACTGTAGAGATATTAGGTTATTTCGATGCTGTGGAGAAGTGGCAAATGCCCTCGCCGGGACTCGAACTAAGGACCTCTCGAATACGCGTCGAGTGTGCTGACCTCTACACTACGAAGGCATGCTAACAAGACGGGATAAATCCTTTATAAGTTATTTAAAAACTATTTGCTTGTTTTATTTACGTGAGTTTAGCAGATACTTCGTGAATACTTAAAGCCGACCCAAGCTTAGTAGGATAGTACCGAAACCACTGTTTTACAGAACTAAATTCTAGTTTCATGAAGACCATTAAACCACTTATCTCAAAGTGGTTTAATGGTCTTCATGAAGTGGTTTAATTCAAAGTGGTTTAATGGTCTTTGAGACTATGATGGTCTCTTATACCATCATAGTCTCAAATGATAACTCAGGTTAAGTCTTAACTGTAACGCAGATTAACGTTTAGATAAACCCTTTTATTATAAATAACTTACAGGTACTCAGTTCATGTCTTACGAGATCAACCATCATTTTATTGCAAGTTTTAAAGTAGCATGAAATACCAAGTAAAATCTAAGTAAATAATGCTTTGAATTCACAAAAGTCTATTAAGATATCGGTTCATAGGTGAGAAACACGCTCAGCGAAAGACTGAAGCCGATGTAGGTATTTCTAAGTGCTGGACGAGAAATAGGCCGAACATTAGCATCGTTGCCAAATATCACTTCCTGACTTCAAGAACACTGTTCTTATAAGAGCTAATTTGCTTCCTGGTGGGAGTCGACAAAAGCAGAAGTGGTTGTAAAGATAAAATAAGATAATGGGTTAATCAAAATAAAACCTTCCAGAGCATGTTCAGTTTGCAATTTGTCGTTCAGTTTGACTTGAATGTTTCATCTGAATTACCGTAATATCTGAAGTTCTGTTATATTTTTAAATTATGTGTAACCGTCAGGTTGACGTGTTAATAGAAGCGTTTTATTAATAATAAATGGTCTGCCTTTATGATTTTAGAAGGTTTGGCTCATTAAGGCAACGTAGAGGCCATATAAATGATATTAAGAAATAGACATCGTTTTGTAAATAATTTAAGTTCTTACACTGTTAAGTTCTTTACTGTGGTATTTAGGAAGAAACATGAAAGAACGTATGCCACATAGTTTTTTTTTACTAAATCAGACGTAATTTTGTATATAAAGCAAAAGTACTTTTCGCATGTTAAAACGTAATTAGCACATATTCCTTCGAACAGCGTTTATAGAAAATAATTATTTTGAAGGAGCGCTCAAAGATCTATCACTGCATTTTATTAATTTTAATTTGAACACTATCTATATGCAATACATTCTTTCCAATGTGACTATGTTAATTTTTGTTTTGTTGCAATTTCTTTCTGCAAGTAATTCTGTTGAAACTGCATTCTGCAGGTGTGGGTTTAAATTAACTGTAATTCAGAAGAAAGTTTTTTTTCAAAATGTGATAATATATGAGCCCTATAAGCTAGAAAGAAAGCCGTTATTTATTTACTTTGGTTATTATTTATTTATTAGAAGTTTTTTAAAGAGAGAGAGACTTTCACATGAATGTCAAGTCACTTATTAAGGGAAATTCCTCTTTCTACTCACGCTTTCCGTTATGACGTGACTAAAACATAATCTATCAAAACTAGAAATGTGCATTTCCCCTTTTTCTCTCAGTTTACTTTTTTGCAGTTTTAATGACATAACAATTTTGACATAACCGCTTCTATAAGCGAAAATAAAATGCTTAGATAAATGTGATACATTTCTGCATCCCGCAAATCTGAAAGGATTGCACACTTGAAGTGAAGATTAATCATTTTTAATTAGAAGCTCCCTTTTTAAACGACGCAACCGGATAATTTAAAGACAATCTTAACTAAAATCTTGACTCATAAAACTTTAGACGACATAAATTATGAAATTAGTTCTTAGCAAAAGGCAGTAATAGATTTTCCTGCAGAAGCTGTTTTAAATATATTTTGAAAGGTATGACTGAATTTCAGAAACAACCTCTTGAATGTTCTTAGTTATTTTTAAATCGCAAACTCTTTCGCATTTATAATTTCATTCGTAAGGGTTTATTTACCTGTATGTAATTTTATTACATTCCGCATATTCTCTAGTGTTAATAAAATAACTCAAGTAGGAAGACAAACGCCCAGTTGTAAAATTTAAACCAATCAAAAAAGCAACTTTAATTTTTCATATATATTGATTAAAACTTTATCTATCGATTTCAAAGAAGATCAAATAAAGGTCTCTCTCCTTCAGGAGTAAAAAATGTTTTGCTTCTGAAGAAGAGGGATCTATGTTACTCTTCTGCCTATTTTTAGAATATAAAGCAGGTTTTTAATAGTAAAAGAATAATTAATTATACCGAAGAGCCTTTACATTATGACCACCCTGTTAATAACATGTAGGAGCATCCTTAACTTAGCCTTAAACTTGAGCCTTTTAACTTCAGCCTATAGAGTCTCGTTCTGAAAGACTGTATGAGGAATTGTACTCACGTCTTAATTTCAACAGAAAGTCAGAAGAAGGGTGTAAAGAAGAAGGGTGTTTTATTCGCTCACTATGATTTCACAGATGGCCCCACTTGGGCTTGCACAAAGCCAACACGTTTGGTTTAACTCGAAACAGGTAATGATGAACGTAAATGTAGTAAATTTAGCTTAATGGCTCACAGGATAATTTAACTCTCAGGAAAGCTGTTACTTGTAGAAGTCGGCAGAAACAAACCTAATGACTAGAAGCACTCAACGCCACAGCAATATAATCGCTAGTTATTCAAAATAACAATGTGACCTTCAAGCAGGAATAACACGCTATCTGTAACTAACAAAAATCACCTTCCAAAACCTTCCCTTAAATAGCACTATCTTTCTTCCTTATTTGAATACACGTGCGCTAGATTATTAACATTTTGGAAAAAAAGCTTGGGTGAAAAACGAGACTGAAAGGAAAGTTCTATTAACTAAAAATTAATTGTTAGTTAAATTAAATTAAATCTCAATATCTTTCCCTCCCAGAATTTAAGTGAACGAAAAAAGAGGTCTTGAACGATCTCGTTAAAGAACTTAAATTCTAACTATTTAACATTTTCAGAGCCACCCTCTTGCAATAATATGAGATTTTAAATGTATAAAAGAGTTGTGCTAACAAAAAAACTGGATCGTCCTTCACAAGATACAGCTTTTCAGGAGCTCACATCTTTCAAGAAAATCTGGAAGGAAAACGACTTATTTCCTTTTAAAATCTATAATAAAATAATTTTGAATAAATAATTTCTGAAAGTGAAGAATGCATTTATTAAAATATTTTAGGCTCAAATTTACATTCTCAAAAGCAAGTAAGTAACGTTAGTTTAAACAAATAAATCGAAAAATAGCAGTTCGGAAATACATTTTCTGCCAAACATAAAACCTCAAATATTAATCTAGCTGCCCTCTAATCTTCCTTTCAAATAGTTTTGGGATTAGTTTCAGAACAAAACTCTAAGAAGAACAATTGATACCAGCGAGCGTATAACGAACTCATTAACTTTCTTCGAAGAGTCAAACAAAAAGTTTTGAGTTCGGGAGCAGAAAGTAATAGATATCTTCGTAGAAACCAGACACATTGTGCTGATTAAAGCCAAAAAACAAAAAAAAAAAACAAAGGATATCTCTCCTTTTTTTGGTGGATGGTTAGATACTATCCGGAAAAGATAATTTTCGTTTCCTGTGTTCTTACTTTTTTCTCCTTTCGTGATAACCTAAAGCAAATACAGCAGCTAGAAGAACAACAAAAATTCAGCGAGATATGATAGGACATTAAACTATTGTTCAGTTTTCTGAAATAGGATGGAAACTTTAAAAGAAAATCTGCGAAGCATTAAAATAGAAAGTACATTTTATATAAGTTTCTTAATGCTATCATTTAAAATGATAACGGTTGAAGAGATCTAGGATAAGAGCATCTAACTATCGTAGTATTAGCACGAAATAAAGGCTGCACTATACGAGAAACACTTCTTACGTAAAAGTGAAAAAGAGATTTCTGAAGTGGTTTCTTAAGAACATCGAACACAATTTTCTGGAATTAAAATTCCAATTAATATAACTTAGTTAAAACCACGTTTCACCAAAATTAAGGGAATATGAAAACTGGATTACCGGTTCTTGCCAGAATAATTGACTTTAAAAGAATTATTAGGTATGAATCGAAAGCAAATATTTGTAAAATAATAATCTGAAATATTTTAAAACCATAATCTGGTATCACAAGTGCGCATATTTATAATTAGATTATATTAATATAATTAATTATATTACATCAACTCTATTACATTATATTAAGTACACAAATTAAATTAATTAACAGCCGTCTATTAATGGAATGTAAAATAACAGGCGTTGTCGTAGTGCACCCTGATTACAGCTAAATTTGTTGCAGCGTTGCCACTCTCCAGAGCATTCTTTTCGTATCGCGTTTAGGATGAGCGATTTTAAGGATCAGGTGTTTGAAAATGCTTCCGTGGAATGCTAGGGTACTTCCAAGAAAAACATACTTAGTTTCATTCTATTTCTGAACGCTGAGAATGTGTTCTCAATTTTGGAAGCAAATCTCATTGAAAAACGTTTAGATTCTTGTGCCTTTCCTGGCTGTTATTTGAAATATCTTCGGAAGAAAATGCAAATCGTGCCTCAAAAAATAATTTGATTTGAGCATGAGATAATCTTAGTGATCTTCTATCAAAAAAGAAGACTGAATTAGTGTTTTTAAGTGTGTGAAAGGTAAGAATTATTTTAGAGTGTATGCTTCTTATAGCTGTCCAACAAATGCTGAGATATATCTTACGCTCATTTTAATAAAAACAGTATTAATCCTAATTTAACGATGGCATTGCACAGTGCAGAAAACGTTTCAGAAAAATAAATTACAACTCTCGTTCTTGAGTATTATATTTTTGTTACAAAACTAATATTTTGTCAAAATATTAGCCTCTCACTAAAATATTAAGGGCAGATATAATTTCAAGGAAGCAGACTGTAAATGATTTACAGAAGAATTTTATGAGGACTCAGATCTCCCTAGGCAGAGATATAGGTAAATTTATCTCCCAATTTGTTTTCATATTGTTAGCATTGAATAAATTGAGTGCTTTATTTCAAGAGTTAAAAAATGTAGATAAAACCTTCTGGACTTGTTTCTTTGTAAGAATACTTCTTTCAAAAAGAATTTAAAGTAAAAAGGACGAAGAAGTCAGAAGATGTTCAGTGGTGCTGCTCTCTTGTGAAGAGATACCTAAGTGCCAAAGCAGAAACGATTTTATTGAAAATATTCACTACAGCAAGAAAGTAAAACTCCTATAGTTATGTTAATGAAATAAGAAAATGAAGAAATGAAACGGGTAAGCTAGCTTTAAGTGAACTTTAGAGTTTTCGATCGTGATAGTTATATTTCGAACGCTTTTACTGTTTCAAAACCAAGCATTTGACCAAAGAAGTCCGGAAAAAGCAGAAGATCATTAAAAAGAGACTATTCGCCTTCTCTGGAGGATTTTGATGCTTCATCGAACTCTCGGAAGGACTTTGATGTTTTGGAGCTTAGAGAAGCCACAGAGGTTTTGAAATTCAAAATAAGCCTTCGAAATAGTCATTCCGAATATGTAACTCATTTAGATAGAATATCTTTCAGCTTAAGTTGGAAAACTGTTGGCTTGCGGCTTAGAGAAAAGCCAATATTGTGCCTTTTTAAAAAGCTGCGCGACCTATAAGTGATCGTTTCACTTCTTTTGGGGAAATAATTTACTTTTGTCTGCTCTAGTGTTTTATACACTGTCATTCAGCAGTAAAACAGGTTCAGTTTGTAGGTATACATTATCTTGAACAGAATTTATAGATATTAAATATGCTTATGATATAATTTGAAGACTTGGTGACATGTAGAAGGTTGCAAGAACAGATGTGTAAGGTTGTAAGGTTTTAGTTAAACTAACCAAGTTTTATTTTAATTTAAATCTGTCTATCTCCTCTCTGTTTCAACTTCCTGTCAGAAGAAGCGCGCGTTTTCAGCTTATGCTAATTTTGAAGTACAGCGAAGCACTATTTAAGCTAGAGGTAGAAACCTCTTAGCGTGAGAGAGCTTAGTCTCAGACCACGGTCACTCTGCTCAACGTTCGCCTGACCAGCTAGCAGTTTAAATTTATAAGCCATAGTGCTTACTACGTGATTGCATTGTAAAACAATTTGATGTGCGCTAGTATTAGTATATCTTGCTACGCACCCTTTCAGGTAGAGGCCAACTTCCGCGAATCGCTCTGTGAGCAAAGTTTGATTTAAGTTCTATTTAAATTTAGTTAAGTTTATTTGATTGTTAAGTTCGACCCAAGTGCGGTCTTTTATTTTCTGTATTTCTTCCGAGTTGGGAAGTTTGTAAATAATAGTGATTTAATAAAAGAGGATTTCAAATCCCTTCACGTGCAGTTATTCTCCAACTCAGCCAGTAGATCAGAACAAAGCTAACCTTTCATCAGCTCACTGTTCCAGTTCAGGACCTGAGAAGAAATACCCTGGTAAATATTTCACAATGTTCTCCGAGAACACACACAGAATACTCAGTCCTGATAAGGTAATATGTTTCTGTGAATTAAAAACCAATGTTTTTGTGCTGTTTGTGATGGAAATTGTCTTTTCAGGTTTTAGTAAATGAAAACAGACTTTCCTCAAGGAATTATGATGATCTGCTGAAACAATTTCTAGATAAGATGTTGTTTGAGTGGGACTCTTCTCTTTACGGCATACCTGATAACAAGAACGCAGAATTTGGCCAAACAAGGGATTTTGTTGCAATTTCACCCAATAAAATTAATAATTGTTATGAATTTTAAAAGTGAATGCAAAACCTGAATATATGCTTCTGTCTAGAGAAAAGAATACTCAATAAACGGACTTACTGTGTCTCCTGGAAACGTAATCAAAATCGTTTCTTGATGTTTCTGGAAGGCAGCTGTTGCGTGATATTTGAATGTCAACGATAATTTGCTTGTGCGTCGTTTTCAAATATGGGTTTGTTAACGTCCTAAACAGAATTTTATAAAATTGTCTTTCACTTAGGAAAGCTAAATACTTCCAAGAGTAGTCTGGACTTGCAGGTTTAAGTAATAATTTTGAGAATATTGAAAAGTCTGTGAACTGCTGTGTGAGTGCCCAATTCTAGTCTTTATAAACAACAACATATTTAATCAAGTAAATATCTTGCGCAATATTTAATTAGATATATTATACTTAATGAATTGCAGAAATTAACTGGGCTATACTTCTTTAATTAACATAACTTCATAAATTCAAAGCATTAGGATATTTATAATAATATTATATTTTATTAACTTTTCAATTATGACACTAAAACTTGTTTACATTCCAAGCATGACAGTGCCTAAATGTGTAAAATAATATACCACTATAGAACATATTAAATTGCACTTATTCTAACAACTGATAGCTTTAACAACATAGACAGAAACGAAAAATCGCAGTTTAATCACAGTATTACACATTTTGCTCTATTTCAAACTTTTTGAAAAACTGTCAGAAGTAAAAAAAAATATTAAGCTAAACCCATAAACGTAAACTGTATAACATTCTGGCATTAAAGAAACAGTTTTAAGTAAGATTTATGCAGCATATTTAAATTTAGTTCTATTTTTATGATATTAATGAATATTAAAGATAATAATGCTTAATAAAATAATTCTGCTTTGTTAAAGCTGAACTCATAGATGCAATTTTAATGAAAGGTGTTGTCTGTAATTACTTATAAAGCTGGTTCTGACAACATTGTTGTTATATAAGGGAAAATAAAAAAGACGATAGAGATGTAGTACCTATTTTTATTACAAAGAACAGGCTCAGCAAAGGCATGCAGTTTGTCATCACCAACACCGGATTGTCGAGATAACATGCTCTAACGATAGCTATATGACAGAACAAAATATTCATTTAGATTTTGAACGTATAAGGTCTTTCTCCCGCCTTCTTCGCATGCCTTCGTGGTGTAGTGGTCTGCATGCTCGACGCGTAACCGAGAGGTCCGTGGTTCGATTCCCGGCGAAGGCGTTGCTCATTTTTCATGTCTCCTGCTTCGAATTAACCTAATGTCTCTACAAACGAACTGTTTTCAGGCAGCATGTCGTTATATGGAAGCCTACCAATGGCCGAACAAAAGTTTATTGAGCACTGGTAGTTCGACTCCCGGTGTACGGGTTGGAATCCCGGTGTACGGGCTGTTTGCATTGACATTTTTATGTTTACCCCCATGTATAACAGGAATGAGAGCAAGTCTTTATTAGAAAGTCCTCCACGAAGACATCCTTCTCCTTAGATAGATATCCCTCGTACACTTTGCCGTACGCAAAACAATCAAACCAAATCCTTCTGCAATATGGCGAAATTCCATAGTTTGCTGGCATACCTGGCTAGATCTCTCACTTTATAGGCTTTTCCTCTGAGGATACCTGAAATCTAATGCCTCAATAATTGATAAAAAAATATTGCTTTCTTAATACAGCAGCTTATACTGCTTTTGATTAAACAGCTCCAAGATTATCGCTAAATTTTAACTAAACATCTGGCTTTAAATTTGTTTTAATCAATAGTTGTTCGTGGTTTTTACCATATGTAATCTCGTTTTCATTTGATGCGATCTCATTTTGATTAGAAAGTCTTCCACGAAGGCATTCCTCCACTTAGGCAGTTCCCTCGCATGCTTTCCTGTAATCAAATTAACGAAACCGAATCAATAGTTGTATTGTTGGAGATGTTGAATTGCTTCCATATTACCTCAAGGACGTCAATTCCTGTGCCAAGTAGTAAATAAATCACATCATTGCTACAAATGGTATATTATAAACACATCCATTTGCCAACATGTAGGATTTTCTTTGCTTATAAATGAGTGTTGCACCTTCAAATGCTTTTGTTGGTACAAGGTTTCAGTTCAAGTCCATAAGCATATATGAAAGAGAGTAAAATTTCCCTCTCTTAGGCCCACCAGCAGTGGAGCAATAAAGTCTCTGAACACTGGTAGTTCGACCTGTCTCCACTCAGGCAAACGAGCTGGCTGCATGGGAGTTTTTGTAGTTTTCCCCATGTGTGACATGGATACGAGACAGTTTCCCTTAAAATACCTCCATGAAAGCATCCCTCTGCTTAATCACATATCTTTAACGTGCTTTGCTATAATCAAATAAACCAAACCTTTTTTTGGACATATAAATGACCATGTTATTCACTCCTTGGTAAATCAAAAATTTTAACATTAATTGGATGAAAAAGACAGAAAATTCTGTGGAAATACAGTTATAACACGTAACCTACTCAGACTTCTTCTGTTTACGGCCGGATTTTAAGTGACCTTGGTTAAGATTGGCGATATTTCTGTATAAGAGTTTGCAATTATGTTGTAAGCACTATGGATTTTAGTTGATTTTAAAAGAAATTTGATTATTTTATACGGTACTGATAATTGGTATAATACATGGTGAGCTTAATTACCTAAAATATCTGTACCCCTGCCCAAAATTATTTATTCGCGAAGAAGCTACATCACTCAGCGTTCTTGAGCATCGCTTTATTCTAGCTGATCTTTGTCACTTGAATGTTAAATGATTTTACCATTCGTTAGCGTTTATTAGTGCTTATAACAGCTGCACTTGTTTTTCGTCGTTCCTCTTGTTCATCTGAAAAAACAAATTCACTAATTGCAAACTTTGTTGATCAAGAATTGATAATATTAATTTCCCATATTCTAAATTCTTTGATAGCTTTCTCGTCAACCTCGATAATAATGCTTCAGTTAGAAAACTTTGCCTCACAGACATACGTTAAGAATTCTTAGTACTTAGATCGTCCTAAGTTTTATTCCCGAATTTCCAGCCTTCGAGGAATATTTAAGTTGTCAAAGAATTTCGGTATTTTGTAGCCAGCCTGACCCCTTGAGGTCGAATGCATCGTAACAAAGCTTTTGTTGACGTCAAAGAGTAAATTTTTCCGACCAGAAACATTTTTTCTCCGCAATACTTTTTAGTTTCAAAACAAAGCCGTCGGCCATTGAAATCAACAAAATACTTCTTACAAAATTCCTCCTCTTTTTGAAAAAAGTGCTCCTTTATATATTTGTTTCATAACATATTTCTGCCTTTTTTTGAGCGGCTTTTTATGTCACGCTGCCATGGTGACAGCAGTTTTCAGTTGCGAGTGCGCTTTAACAAGTATCCCTTTTTATGGTACTTTTCTGCTTTCGTATTGCTGTTGTTGTAAAGCGTACTTTCAGTTAAGCGTATCCTTGCGTTTGTTTAAAGAGATTTTAAATCTCATTAGAGAAATCATTTATTCTTTGAAACACATGGCACAGGTTAATGGTCTGTTTCGCTTGTCAGGAACATTCATTTCACATTTTTGATATTTAAGAAGCAAATAATAAAAATTCACACTAGTCAGCTAGTGTTACAAAAAATACGTTTACCGACATTTGAAAAAAATCTTTTACTTGTTAAGAAAAGTTAATAAAGAAAATTCGTATTCTTTTGTGAAGTTATCCTTCTTTCACGAAAATGTATTTTGTCCTTTTATTGTATTTTTATTAAGCAAAATTGTAAGGTTGTGCGAAATATAAATATCTAAAATAATAATTCTGATAGCTTACACACAGTTAGGGGACATATCGTTCCGTCTTAATCTTTCAGTGAAGTAACACCGAACACAGAGGAATGTTTAAAACAAAGCTTTTTTGTTAGTTTTTTTAGGTTAACAATTTGCACAGACTGTGTATAAAAACATGTTTCCCCTGCTTGCGAGATTAATAGAGCAAAAGTAAAATTAAAACATAAAGATTAAAACACGAGATTCACAAGATAAGGTGCGTCTACATATTTGCTTAGGCCCTTGAATGAGCAAATAAGGCTAGCGAAAGCTAAAGCCGATTCAGGAAAATTCAGAAGTTGTTAAAAAATAATATAGAGAATGCCAGCGGTTACAGCCAAAAACTCTCTCTTAACCTCAAGAATTCTGTTCTTATATACATTAATTAATTTGCATCCTGGTGATAGCCGACTAAAAAGCGACAATAAATGCAAAAAATAAGATAATTAGTTAATAACAAGGAAATCCTACAAGGTTTCATTTAAATGATAAGTCGCGTTTTGTTTACACGTTTTTTGGCCTTTGTGTTTTTGTCAACGTTCATCGGAAGGCAGGTTAGGATAAATTTAAATAGAGCGTGTAAGTAGAGTTCAAAGAGCTTATGGCAATGTTTGAACCATGCAGATAGCAAGTAAGAAGGAGAGGCCCCTAACCGGTTTTCCATATACATTGCTTTGAAGAACTGGCGCTCCCTGCGTGGTGACCAAAACATTCGGTTATTTACCATTAAGATCAATGGGTTTTGACACGACCGGATGTAAATATTTTGTAATTATGTCGTAAATATACATGTAAATGTATATATTTTCTTTTTTTACAATATTTAAGAGTCCTACGTATTTGAAAAGAATAATTTTTAAACAACATTTCATTCTGAACGGAGTTAAATGCTATACTTTTAACAGAATAGATTGCTCAGAACGGTTTAATTTGGATGAAATATTTTCACGAGTTTTCGTTAATTTCATTAGAAAAAAGTTTTAAGGTAATTCGATTTTATTCGGTTAAGGATTACAAAAATTAACATCAAAGTTTATCGTTTTATTAATATTAAAATTATGCATTATTTCTTTTCTATTTATAGAACTTCTTACTAAAATACGTTTTCAAATATGACATGATTTTTTAACTTCTGAGGCATATTTTAAATCGAAAAATCTAACTCAATAATTAATGCTCTATTCGATCCGTTTCAAATTACAGCACCTTTTATTTTAATAGTGAAATATGTTAAATAGTACTTAACTTTCTCTGAATATTTCTGAAAGGGAATAAAAAAAAGGATTATTTTTAAATATTATTTAAAACTTGTAACTGACTTATTATAAAACGCAAGGGCATAATTCTTTTAATTATATTTATCAGTTTTTTACCCTTAATTTCAACAATACATATTCTAAAACTCTTCTTTATTACTTCCTTAAGTACGCATCGCATAGAATTTGCTTTACAATACCTTTTATCAGATTGCTTTCCGGTACGAACAATTCTTGCTTAAATAGTTTTATAAACGTATTTGTCAACAGGATTTCAATTTATGATCATGATGGGATCTCCTTTGACAGGATACACAAATGTTTTCACCTCCGTCGATTACCTTGTTTCAAAATTCTTAAAATGCTGTCTTGATGATGTGGCACGTTCACATGGTCACATCGTCTTGACCGCACATGATACTTCCGCCAAATTCGCAAATGTATCCGTCTTTTGTTCTACATATTTGGGTAAAACTGTACACAATTTTATACAAATGTATGGTTACAAATCAAGGAAAAGTTAACTTATTGACATATCTGGGTGTACATTTATTTATTTTGACGGGGATTGCAGCAATTGGTGGTAATTTTATTTTTTAATTAACCCAAATATGTAAAACGTGTAAACCGAAAGTGATCATTTTTCATTTATATTGTCGCGTAGATGAAGGGATCGTACAAATGAACAGGCAAGTACTCAAGTCTAAACTAAAGACTTTATTAGTTCGAACTGAATGAAGAACTACTTATATACTACAGCTGATTAGCATACTGGAACATTTCAAACTCGAAATGTTCTGGAACATAAAGAAAACAGGTTAATAAGAAGGAAATTTACATAAAAATCGATTATGAGGCATCTTGCCTTTGATAGGTTTCGAACCTGGGACCTTCGTCTCTCGAGTCCTGTGTCTTATACACTAAGCTATGAGCAGCTCAGTCGAAAGGAGCAATTTTCGCTACAATATAAAAATATAATGATGAGTTTAAAATGAGCAACTATAAACATTAAAAGAAATTTTTTTAAGTACATGTTACAATAATACATGGATGACCAAAAAAATTATTTTATTTAAAACATTTTGGGGTTTGGAACATAAAATAAAAGTTGCGAATACTTTATCAAGGGTATCGAAAGACGCAAGGTATTTTTCATTCTTTGAGCATGACATTTTTGATAAAATATATATTTTCGTAGTTCAACAGTTTAGAATTTTATAAAACAAATTCATAATCAAAATCGCTGTTGTTAGTTATCGAAAAATAACCAAGATGCAATTTTTGCGTAAATGTCACTAAATTATACAAATTGCTGTTATCCATCACACAATGAATGTTTCTTTTATGTCAAAGTGTCCCGTTTTTCGATTTGTATGGAACTGTCGTGTGTCGAAATACTATCAGAGCGCTGTGAAGGGAGCTTCTGAATGTAAAAAAAACACCCTTGGAGTAGTGCTTTACTCTCAGTGCAGGTTTGGCCCCTCCTTCCTTTCTCACCTCCATGGTTTGAACTCTTCCTGACATTGGGAATTCCACTATGATTTAAAGCCGCCAGTAGCTATCTGGCGAGCTGATTACATTTCGTGAGTGATTTATTAATCTGTCAAAAGTTAGCACTAAGGAGAAGGAAGTTAGCCGATTTGGAGACAACGTTTTCTTTCAAGTAATAACTGTGAGCTGTTAGGCGTAACGGTTTGATTTTACTCAGATCTTGCAAGTAGCGGAGTATAAAGCTTAATCTATAATGTCCTTAAGTTATGGTAGTGAATATTTTAGTTCAACCTGACTTGAAAATGGTATTTGAAATTCCAGCACACATACTAGTTAGCTTGTGACGGCATTATTTGTTTCGAACTATATAAGACTGTCTTAAATTAAAAGCTGAGTTATGATAATCCTTTTAAACAAGAATCGTAGCTTTGATTAGGAAAAATAATTGTGATATAGCTTGAGCAAAAGACTCCTTCGTGGAAAATGTTCTAAAAGAAACTGGCTCCTATTTTATGTACACATCAGAAAAATCTCGGAATCTCAGCAGTAAACTCTTCAGCAATCGGGAACCAGACCCAATAGGAACTTGGGCAATTAGCTATTTCAGTCTCCTACAAGTTGTAACACGCGTAGGAATACAACATTTTCCTGATAGCACTATGGAAGGAAATGTTTCGCAAATTGATAGTAACTGGTGTCCTGAGGTTTTTCTGGCATTTATTATCGGACAGCCTGACTTCCGCTTAGCAACAGCTAGCGGAAAGCCCACGAAGTAGCTTGCGTTGGGAAAAATAGTTAAGAAGCGGCGCCGAGTCTTTGAGTCAGATGTCTCGTAAACTCTAGTGATAAACAAGTTTACTAAAGTTAACACTCAAATTTTCTTTGAGGTTGGGGTCTTTCAGTTATTTTGTAGTTATTTTGACATAAATTATGCTCGAATTTTATTAATAGGATTAGCAGTTGATTTTGATATTACTTGTTTATTTTTTAATTATAAGTATTGTTAATTACAAGTCTTAATTAACTATAACTATTTTAGTTAAGGTTGTTCATTTCGGAGTTACTTGTGATGTTTGTTGGCTGAGTTCTTTTGCGAATAATTTATCCAGCAAAGGTTAAGGTTAACTACAATGAGTGCAGAAAGATTATCCTTTAAATATACGGCTTACAAACCTATTCTGTATAGAATTATTGTTCCCTCGGTGTGGTGTAAGAGGTCTGCTCTCAACCAGCTATCAACTCGTAGATCCGTAGTTCGAATCCTGCGGAGCGCATAATTAAATAATTCTCGTTTAATCCTCCGAAAATCCTGAAAAGGTTGTGTCTGAACTAAAAATAAAGATGTGTAAATAAAGTGATGGGATGTTTTCTAGAAGCACTTTTATTTGCATTTAAATTACAAATCCCCTGTGCATCTTGAAAGTAGTTTTCATAGGAAATCACACATCGTCTGAGACGTTTCTTTGACTTTTCATAACATTGTTGGAACTCCGAAATATTAATGACCTTTAGCTGGTCGATCAAAGCCTCTTGAACGTTTTCTATGGTTTCAGAATGGTGTCCCTTCAAATGTGACTTCAATTTGGGGAAAAGAAAAAAGTCACATAGACTAAATTCAAGCAAAAACAGGAGCTGAGGGTCAGCAGAGATATATTTTCGTACCTACCAAAACTCCCGTTACGGAAACTCTTTGTGACAGGGCATATTGTTCGTGATGAAGCATTCAAGTTTCTTTGATGTCCGGCCTCACGCGAACCATCCATTTTCGTAGTTTACGATTAATCTTATAGCCAGATGACGGTCTGACCGCAGAAAGTCTCAGATTTTAACAATAAATTCTTAAATCTTTTTTCTAATGAACAACTGCATTTTTTATGCTCTTTTAGCTTAAAATCTTCTGAAAACTGCTTTTAAATTTTTGTGTCTGGAACAACTGATAAACTCAAAACAATACTTATTTATTTAGCACACGTTAATTGCGCCGTTTAAAAATAATTCATTACATTATAAACAAAGTATGAACACAAAGTAAATAGATATTAAATAGAAATATATTACTGGATATAAGTAAATAATAAAACGCGTAATTAAACAAACCTATCAAAAAGATTTCAGTGAAGTAATAAAAGCTATTAGTTTTGATATAGTGTAAGACGGTTTAAAATTAAAAAGATTTGAACTGTCTACGTCCAGTTTTGTCTTTTGTTTGTTTACGTAAATTGCATCTGTTTCAATAATCCTGAAAATGAAACAAAATACCTAAACAAAATATATAGTTATTAATCAGACATAGCCGGTTTTAAAAAATAAAATAATTGAGCTTTTATTCCTCCATTTTTAACATAAGTTATTGCTTGTTCCAGTAACAAATTCATTATTTATGGTTCAATAGGCAAAACATACGATACATAAAATGCACATAGTAATAATTTGATTTAGACAGCTCGCACTTCATACTGTTATTTGGAATGAATATAAAAAATTGCAAAACTCTTTCTTTGCCAATAGGTTCTTTTCATTATTTATTTCTTCTGTCAACCACAACGCGATTCAATTGCTTGGTAAATAACGGCACGATAAATCACACTAAGATAAAAAACTAAAATTTATTTTTCTCACTTCAGGAACAGTTACTACAATACCACAGGAACAAAAGTAATAAAATATAGAGCGATCACTAAAGTACTAAAAATTACTCTTTGTTCTTCGTGTGATGGGTTTTTGTAGGAAGTGAAAGCGGTTTTGGACGCCTCTCGTTCTAATGGCGTCTGAAAATGATTTATATTCCTTCTTGGCAAGAATTCAGGGCATAAAACGCTAACGTGAAATCGTAGTATATGGATCTCTAGTAATAAACTAAAGAATCATTTCTTGGATTTTGAAGGATAGCTTTCAATATATTTAATGTTCCATGATTTCAATCATTGTTCAGGATTTACTTTACGCAAAATATAAAAAAGGGCATAAGGTCATAAATTTATGTTTCCGAAGTAACGCTTTCATGACGTTCTATAATTAAGTTTTATGCTTCTAAAAATTTAAAGACGCTATTCCATGTGCTCCTCTTTTATAGTTCCTATTCTGTTCCGGGCGCATTTTATTTTCAAAGACTTCTACCTCTCAGACTACTTTCGGCCTCCATACGGTAATATTGCAAATGCAAAATTTATTTCAAATAGTGTAGTTGTTTTTATAAGAAAATGTGTTATTGATAAGCACAGACGAATTTTGGAAGTCATTAAAGTATGCGATTCATGTTTTGCTCATAAACGTTTACTAGTTTATCTAAAACGTAGTCCCTTTTATAACTCATGTGGTTTTTCTGAAGGTTAAAATAAGATAAGAGGCACTTGCTGTCAAAATTTTCAGAAAGACTGTGAAGGCGTACTTGTTACTAAATTTATCAAACTCATTAGATTACTAAATTAATAAGCCTAGCTTTGTTCTCGTTTGCACATTCTCCTCCGAACAGAAAGTGATTGAAATAATCTACCACAAGATAAAATAAAGTAGAATATTTATTGATTTTGATAGGGTTAGTCATAGTCTGGTAGTGCTGCTTTGGTCTTATAAAACTAACAGACATGAAACGAGTTGTCCCTATGTCGAGATAAACGACAAACTCTTAGGAAGGTTACATAAACAACTTTTTTATGTAAACAGACCTTTGAACATAAATGCGCGACTTTGTGCTCTAACAATCCCAGCTTGCGGAAATGCAACTAAAATATGAAAAATCAATAAATTTAAACGTTCAGCAAGTAGTCAAAGACTACGCAATTAAATACTAAGTTAGAAACTGTCTCAATAACGTTACCGACGTGTCAGATTTAATATATCGGCGCCGAGAGGCATGAAAACCGAATAATTACAACTGCTAGAGCTAGCAGAAAGTAACCACGTCGCGTAAAAATGCCAGGAACACTTTATCAAGATCCAAAAATCTCCGCTTAAATACACAGAAAAAATTTGCATTCTGGTGAGGAATACAGAAAGGAGAATTTATAGTAGAGACCGAAATCATCACTAAATAATTTGAAAAAATAACCTTACATCTTTAAATCTTGTGTCTAAGAATAAAACAGATCTACAGCTGATGTTCTTTAACGTATAAGAAAAGAATACGAGCTATAAGTGTAACAACAAAAGCTCAGAATCCAGGTCAGTTGCTTTCAGATTTTAGTCAAAGTGATTATTTGGTTGAGCTATAATCTATTCCAAACTTGATATTAACCCTAGAAAATGAAAGCAACATATTACTATAAGTACGGTGCAAACTCTGATCGCAATAATAAGCGACTGCAAGCTTTGAAAATCACAGAATTGACAGAATTTACAGCGCTGACTACCAAGTGCTATGCATCTCGACACTTCTGTGACATTTTGTATATAATTAATTTTACTTGCGTTTGGAGCAGGATTGAGTTAAATATGAGTAAAAGCAGAATTAAATGAAAAACAGATTATGACTAAGCAAAAATTTTATGAGGTTATATTAGAGATGTTAATAAAAAATCTTAAATCTAAAAGAAATTTCAAAGAAATAGTAAATCTACTTTAACTTGATTAATTAAATCATTGAAAGTTATATCATTGAAAAACTATGAGATGCATTTTTAAACTGAGATCAGTGTTCTTGCTTTTTATTACGCTTCCAAGATTTTTTTAATAACCATACCGTTGAGTTTCTAAATATACAGTCGAGCTCGAAAAATAAACAACAAACGCTAAAAGAAAAGTACGAATATAAAACTGCAAATTAAAGCATACAATTTATATATAATGGACAGGTTGCATCGCCTAATGCAAACACGCAACCAAAAGTAGCATACTACGCTATCCCGCAGTTACATCACAACGCCTTAAAAAGGGACATGCCGAACTAATGTGTCAGTCCGCGAGCAACGATATTTCTGTGTAATCCAAAATAGCCAAAGCTGAAAGCATGAGATGAAGAAACCATTTGCACGATGAAATCCGTTAAAGGGTTGTCGGGATGTTGCAAGCCGGTGCAAGACAATCCATTGTTGCGAGAGAGCTGAATGTGCATTGTAGTGTCATCAATAGTCTATGAAATCGTTACCAAAGGGATCAAAACCCCTGTAGAAGACGTGGGTCTGGACGCCGGAATATTACCACAACGGCCGACGTTTGCTTCCTGTTGCTATGTTCAAGATGCCGTAGATCGCTAGCAGCACGACACCTGGTGTCCCATGTCTCTGCTGCTGCAGGACGGCCCAAATTCCGTCAAACTGTGTAGCATCGACTGCATGAAGGTGGACTGTACGCCCAATGACCTATGGTTTGTGTTCCTTTGTCCCTGTCCCATGTAAGAGCGGGGTTTAATTGAGCCCGTGAACATCGCAGTTGGACACTAAAGCAGGGGGGCCACATACTCTTTATGGATGAGTCTCGATTTAATGTCCAGAACGATTCTCGAAGGGCAATGGTTTGGTGAGAGTCAGGGACACGTCATCCAATATTAAAAGTCGTCGAATGAGATTATTATAGAGTAGGAGGTTTACTTGTATGGACTGAGACAGTAACTAACGGCCGCACCGACCTGTACGTGATTCTTGGTAGTTCCGTCACAGCCGTCCGATATTGCGACGCAATTCTGCACCCTCTTGTGGAACATTTTATCCGTGCAATGGGTACAGGCGCGATACTTATAGACCAGGGCTTCTTAAACTTTTGTCATTCACGACCCCATTTATGATTGCGAGTTTCTTGACGACCCCATACAAATATAAAAGAAAAATAAATTAATATTTTTTGATGATTTATTTATTAGGTAACAATATACACATACATATGAAAATATATAAGTTTAGAATTCGTTTTGAAACATACAAAAATCTAAAATTAAAAATTGCACAAAAAATTATAAAATTGTATTTATTATAGTTTCAAAAATAAAAGTGGATTCTGACCGTCTTAATTCTCTCGAATATATTCAAGTAGTTGCGTGGTAAGTATTAAATTAAAGTATAAGTAAAAAATTTAATGAGATGGATGTGCCTGTTTTTTATTGCATAACAAATCAAATCTTGGTGGAATGTTTGAAACTGCTGGACGTAAGACCTCTTCAACATTTTTTAACGCTGAACGATATTGGGATTTAATATGTGTTAAAGCTGAGAAAGTAACTTCACATAAATATGTGGTGTTGAATGGCAGAAGTACATTTAACGCCATATCAGCGATTGTGGGAAATTCAGTTCTAGTTCCGATCCAGAATTCAGTCAAGGGCTTTTTTTGAAATTGTAGTTTTAAGTTTGAGTCACTCGAAAGCTCAGCAAATTCCTCTTGAGCTTTAAGTGGCAGGTGATCAATCTCACTTAAGCCAATCCAAAACGGCTTTTGAATCCAAACTATTTTTTGGAAATCAATATTTAATTTAAAATATGTCCGGAACTGTATTTCTAGCGCTTTTAAGTGATCTACAATAATTTTTGCAATAAAAGTTTTACAATGAATTTTCTCGATTACAAAATTGTCGACACTGGAAAACATTTCGAACGAATTTTTTTCGACCCTACTTTTCCAAATGTTGATCTTTTTAATAAAACTTTCAATTTTATCATTTGAAGTAAATATATCGCAATATTTTCCTTGAAGAGACAAGTTGAGATCGTTTAACTTCGCAAAAATATCTGACAAATAACACAGCTTGGATAGCCATAAGTCATTTTGAAAAAAAGCAGCAAGTTCACATTTTCGTTCGGTTAAAAATATTTCGATCTCGTCCTTTAATAACAATAATCTTCTTAAACTTTGACCTCTTGACAACCATCTTACTTCTGCATGTAATAACAAAGTTGTGTAGTTGGAATCCGTATCCTTACAGAGATTTGAAAATAAGCGACTGTTAAGGGCGTGGCTCTTAATAAAATTTATGATCTTAACAGCATCCTGAAGCACATCGTTCAATTCTGGTGCTAATTTTTTTGCTGCAAGAGCCTCTCGGTGAATAAGGCAGTGAGTAAAAGTTATATGATCCTAATGAGCAGCTTGAAAAAATGATTTAAAACCAATATTTTTGCCCGTCATCGCTCTTGCACCATCTGTGCATATTCCATAGCAATTTTTCCATTCTAAACCTTCTGCTTTTAAAAATTCGTCAACTTTACAATATATGTCTTTCCCTGTAGTATGGTCTTCTATAGGACGACAAAATAACAATTCTTCCTCCACGCTTTCTTTATAAACGTACCTGACATATACTAACAACTGAGCCAATTTAGTAAAATCAGTTGTTTCGTCCAAATGAATTGAAAATTTTGGGCTTTCTTTAATTCTTGTAATAAGTTGTATTAATTGATCCTTGTTAATATCAGAAATTCTATTCGAGACAGTGTCGTTCGACAAAGGAATTTTTCGAATATCATCGCCATATTTTCTTCCATGTAGTATTTCTACCATTTTAATAGTAGCAGGTAACACAAGATCTTCTCCAATGGTGAACGACTTTTTATTTTTAGCAATACAGTATGAAACTTCATATGACGCTAGTAAATATTTTTCATTAACAGTTATAAGTTTTTCAAAGATTTTCTTTTCTTTATTTAAGGATTTATACAGTCTTTCAAAATATTCTTTTGGTTTATTGACATACGAAACATGCTTTGATTCAAGATGTCTTTTTAATTTTTATGGTTTCATACTCTCCGAAGCCCATAATTCATTGCAGATCAAACAAAGAGGTTGTTCATTACCCTCACAATTTTGAAATGTAAAGCCAAATTGAAGAAAAGACTCATCATATTTTCTTTTTCGCACATTAGATTTTCCAATACTTTGTCCTGCCTGAGAAGAGTTTGTAGCATTATCATCTGCGTCATTACCATTCTTATTTAAGTTCAGCCATTTATCCATGGCCAAAAGTTATTTTGATCCTAAAATACAATAAATATATAAAAATAACATATTAAATATATAAAATTATATTAAATATATAAAATTCACAAATTTTTCAACGGATTTTACAAGTATTTATGCGTGCGTTTTTATAAGAGCCCCACAGACCGGTTTGGTTAATGCGTATTTGCCAGCGCGTGTATTGAATCATTGTTTAGCTGCAGGTTGCACGTGTGTACGCGCGCGCATTCCTCCCTTGTGGGAAGTCAGCGGCGCGCGGTTTATTCAACATGTATGATACCTACCAAACGCTAAAGCACTAACAATGTATAGCCACAGTATAATAATAGCGATCATCGATCGTTTACTGCTGTCGGTGGAGATAGCTCAAAACCTTCAACAAATGCGCGTGTCTAGACGCTGCAAGTCCACTGTATTCCGCCAACTCTAGTGATGTTATAAAATGGTATATATATATTATATATAAATATTTGACATTAAAATCTCTCGCGACCCCAGAATTTTGCTACGCGACCCCAAATGGGGTCGCGACCCATAGTTTAAGAAGCCCTGTTATAGACTATAACACCCGTCCGCATAGAGCTTGAGGGTGCGGAGTTATCTGGAGAGTGAAACCATTCCACATCTGCCATGGCCTTGCTAGATCACCGGACCTTAATCCCATAGAGCATGTATGGAACATGTTAGGATGGAGGATAGCATGTTATAGAGTGCCGCCAGGCACCCTCCGCGACCTCCTACATAAATTACTACAGAAATGGGCGCTACTGCCACAACAAGCGATGAACTACATTATTGCCAACTTGCCTCGCCGTTGTCAAGCTTGCATTTCAGCTAGAGGGTATCATACCCATTATTAACATGTTCTTATCGCACGTTCTTCCGACCCATTTGTTCTTGCGCGATGTGATGGTAGTAATACGTGTGTTTTTCTATGGCTTTCCTTTATTTTTAGCTATGTGGTCTATTAATGCCACACCAACCTCTTGGATCAAGTTCAGTTATATCCATTAAATAGTTTTTGTTTTATTCCTTGATTTGCCTTATTGCTTATTTTTTTAGCAGGAGTATATTTATATATACACACACATACATGCTATTTAAAAAATTTTACTAGTAGCAGCTGATGTTACGGATGAAATGGTGGTGTTATTGCCCGAAGGAAATTGCAGTATTGGGCATTATTGTTGTAATGCTGTTATTGCTATAACGAAATCTCTGTTTTAGATATTATTGTTGCACTGGTATTATTTCAATGATGAAATCTTTGTTTCAGTCATTATTGTTGCCATGTTTTTATTGCTCGAAAAAATAGCAATTTAAGGCAGATTCAGGAAATCAGTTTAGCCTAGAAAAACCATGAAAAACTTTTAATCATACAAAAATATCACATTTACAGGCTTAGCTCTTTAAAGTTAAAACATCGAATTAGTGATACATTCCACTAATGAGTTAACTACAAGTAAAAATTTTAATGTTTTTAGAAGTTTTCTGATTTAGAACAGTAATAAGTCAATAGGAAAAATTAAATAGATATTCTTCAAACACCAGATAATGCTTTATCCAACAGGGTACTTTAACCAAATGAACTATTAAATATCTCCTAAAAGATTGGCGGAAGAACATATTACAGTTTAAGAAATGAAGAAATGATTCAAATGTGACAATTTTGGGCACTTGACGCATTTTAGCAAAAATAAACAAAATTAAAAAAAATTTACATTTCTTTTATACCAAGAAATTTCAGTTTGTAGGCTTTTCTTTATCTAACCAAAATGTTTTTTCCCAAATAAAAAGATTCCACTATGCAAAATGCTGGTTTAAACACGGTACTAAAATCATAATACTTTCATACCAAGTAAAGATACTATCGATTTGAGGAGGCACGCAAAAATTTAATTGTGGTGTATTTAAAAGAAGTAGATTTTAGCATAAGTGGAAATTTGAAATCCATGCATATTCACAAATTCGAAATCCATGCATTCATTAAAGTCTTATGACCGACGTTTTTGGTTGGGTATAAGCAAATTCTCCGTTGTATCTATATTCATAGTTTTTTAACATAAATAATTGCAATTAGTCTTATTTTTATATGATCACCAAACATTTCAATGTTATCGTATGACAGAAAGAGAATTTTCCTGATATGAGAAATTATTTCTTCTTTATTTGAGTTTTTCTGTTATGTCAAACTATTTTCTGATTGACGCCATTCTCTATGCACCCATGTAAAAATTAAAATTTCGTATGTTTGAGATTATTTTTAGGGAATGGATTAATATGTGTCACATGACTAATAGGTCAAAATTTTCTGAAAGCCTACTTTTCTTATTCATTTCTTAAACTGTAACCAAGGGTTTGCTTAAACTGTAACCAAGGGTTTGTCGTGGAGACATTAAGTTATTTCAAAGCAGGAGACGGGAAAAATAATCAATGCCCCCACCGGGAATCGAACCACGGACCTCTCAAATACGCGTCGGGCGTGTTGACTGCTACATTACGAAGACATGCTAAGAAGGCGGGAGAAATACCTTATAAGTGGAGAAATATGATGTCATACGGCGATAGCAGCGCTCCCACTTGAAGTAGGAAAAAATTAATTAGATGTTAGATGCTAGACGGGAAAGGGCGTATTAAGCCTCATCCTTTGTTTTGTAGAATTTCATATGTATATTTATTAACTGTTTAACTGTATATAGTTTAAATAAATATTTAAACTAACGTTTCTTCGAATTAATCATAGATATAGAGTTCTTCTTATAGATAGATTTTAGATAGGATAGAATTTCGACTTAAAATTAGCCTTTCACCACCATGGTGCATCCAGTCAAAAAATGAATCTTTGGGTAATTTGAAAATTTGTGTTTTCTAATTTTGGATTAGCACTTTAGATGTGTGCGAAGACTGCCAAGGTAAACCTGCACTTTCTATTTTTAGTATAATGGAAAATTTTATTGCTAAACTCAAATCGAAACGAAAGATATTTAGGACCGTAGTGTCCAAGATATTAAAGAAAATCGGATCTGAATTAAATAAAGATGATATTAGTATAAACGTAAATATATCAGAAGAAAATTTAGATCAATTAAACGAAAAATAAAAAGTTTTGAAAGATTTAGACGCTCAAATAGAACGAGATTTAAAACTCGAAACGGAGGAATTTGAACTTGAAATCACAACGGTTATAGAATACGATGAGAAAACTCAACTGCGGCAATTTAGAGGAAAGAAAAAATTGAAGGAATTGAATAAGCTCGAAAGTTCGGACAATGAAAATAGGAACATTTCTAATGAAACCACTACAGATTCGACAAACGAAAATAATACATTCACTCGTCTTCCTAAATAAAGGTGATCCTTCAGATTTATTGTGATCCTTCAGATTTGTTAGAATTTATAGGTCAGGTCGAAAATGCGATTGACAAAAATCAGAATTTATCAAAAATAGAAAAATTAATTTATTTGAAGAGCTTTTTTGGTGGTTCAGCCGCCAAAGCTACTTCTGGTTTCGCTGTTATCGAAAATAATTACGAAGTTGCTCTTGAACTGTTACGTTCCAGATTTGGGCGAACGAACATAACTCTTATGTATTTCACCTGTTAGAAATCCTAATGATGTAAAAAGATTAAGAAAACTTCTCGATCACACCGAAGTGCAGATACGAAATCTTGAAACATTGAAAATAGACTCTAATTCCTACTGAAATATTTTAACGCCTTTAATTTTGAAATTACTTTCTAATGAATTTGTTCTTGATAATAGCCCAAAAATTAAAGACAAAAATTGGGATTTAAAAGGTCTATTAGACTTTTTGAGGAACGAAGTACTCAGTAGAGAACGAGCAGCTTCTGCTAATTACAATTCCAAAGAGATATTCTCGCGATTAGAAAAGCCTTTCAAATCGAAACTTTCTTCAGTCAAAACAAGTAAGCCGTTAACAGTTGAATTATTAGCAGCTTCAGCCGAATCACAGTATCTGTTCTGCAGGAACGGAAGTCATAAATCTATGGATTGCGAAACTTTAAGTGTGGAAAAGAAAAAAGAGATTTTGAAGAAGCAAGGCAGATGTTTTTTATGTTTGGATAAAAAGCATAGAATTAAAGACTGTAAACAAAAAGTAAACTGTCGCTTCTACTGTAATAAACATTCGAAAGCCATTTGTTATTCATTCCATCAGAAAAAAAAAGATAACGATAAACTTGAAAAGAAAATGTCTGATTCCATCGTTATTTCCGCTATTTCGTCATATAATTCCGATGAAAATAGATCTAGTAAAATATTATTACAAACTGCTTCTGCAATAATTCGAAATAATGATAAATCTGAAAATGTGAGAATTCTTTTTGATCATTGCTCAATGAGATCTTTCATAACTAAA
>KK118347.1:46599-72396 GCA_000611955.2 Stegodyphus mimosarum | reverse complement strand
AAAGTTAAATCATTACCTTTAAAACAACTTAAATCACAACTGAAATAAGTAATACATAACAGTCCCATATGCAAAATTTCCACGTGCTGGAGCTAAGCGTTTTTGAGTTATGCGAGATTCGTACATATGTATGTACCCACGTACGCTCATGTCACGCAAACCTCCTTTCTGAATCCATTTTAGAATCCATTTTGGGAAAAATAGTCCTTTATTCTGTCCATACGTATACATGCCACTCAGAGAACATTCGTTCAAATAGATTCGAGAGTAATCGAAATGGATATTTTTATTGAAATATGATATCCGAAATTTTTCGCGATTACAATACTTTCATAACTTTGCACAAAGAAATAAAAATAAGTACATTAAACCCTCTTTCAGACCCAAGTTTTCAGATGGTTTTGGCTTTTTTAAAGGTAGTTGTGTTATACAGGTCATATTCGATATCGATTTTTATATATGTATTCAAGAAACACTGGTCACTTTCAAAGATGATCTCCATGAAATAATTTACTGTGAATATGTTTTTAATGTAAACGTTAAGAAGTATGTGATAAATATTAAGGCAGTCATAATTAAGTCACAATTATTAAGACAGTCAAATATTAAGACAAAGCATTAAAATGGGTATTGTTTTCAGAAGTGCATTTTATGGAGGAAAAACTTCGTCTTAATTTTTTGAGCCTATGCGAATTTTATGCGCTTAATATTTTGATATATTACTTTATTTAAGATTCTTCATAACATGCTTGAAGCAAAATTCTTTCATCAGCTCATCTCGGCATGTACACTCACGTTTGTGAAAATTGCAACACCATGAAGGACTTACGCGAGTGAGCTGAAATTTTCAGGAAATGCAAAGTAGCGCATGATATGCAAATGATTAGAATTGCAAATCCGTAGCGCATGCGTATGCTGAGCAGCGCCCTCTGAACGGCTGATGGATCCGAATAAATAGACGGCTGTAGTGAGGCGTGTATGGTTATCGGTGGTTATCTGCTAGTGGTAAACGTTAACTCAATCTGTACTTATGCCTCGTCGACGAAAGAGAGCGAGATTTGAACAACTTACAGAGTTTGAACGAGGGAGAATCATCGGCCTTCGTGAAGCTGGATTGTCGTATCGTGCAGTAGCCTCTCGTGTGCAGCGTAACAGCAGCACAGTGATGCGCGTTTGGAAGCAGTGGACGGACGAGTGTCGGACAACTCGGAAATCCGGGAGTGGACCCCGAAATGTGACGTCAGCTCGCGATGATAGACACCTGGTCCGCATGGCGCGGACGGACCGTACAGCTTCCTCTAGACAATTGGCAGCACTGTGGTCAATAGCTACAGGTGTTTCATTGTGTGCTTCATCAATTCGTAGACGTCTGCTGCAGTGTGGACTGCGCGCACGGACTCCTTTATACAGGATCCCCCTAACGCACGACCATCGCCGCCTGCGGCTACAATGGGCCAATCAGCATAGAGACTGGCGTGCTGATTGGCAGCATGTCGTGTTTTCTGACGAATCCCGCTTTAATTTGTGGTACCATGATGGCCGCATTCGTGTCAGACGCTATGCCGGTGAACGCCACCTTCCGGAGTGCATTATCGAACGCCACAGTGGACGAACACCCGGAGTTATGGTCTGGGGCGCCATAGCATATCATAGACGATCTCAATTGCTACGAATTGTGGGCAATCTGAACAGCAACCGGTATATCCGTGAAGTTCTACAGCCCGAAGCTGTTCCCTTCCTTCAAAGCTTGCCAGGCGCTGTATTTCAACAGGACAATGCCCGCCCTCATACTGCTCGGATTGTTAAATCCTTCTTTGCAGCGCAGCAGGTACAGCTTCTTCCTTGGCCTGCGTGTTCCCCGGATATGTCGCCAATTGAACATGTGTGGGATGTCATTGGTCGGCGTCTTGCTCGTGATCCTCGTCCTGTTGCGTCTGCAGACGAACTTTGGGTACGCGTACAAACGATATGGAATGCTCTTCCTCAGTCAGACATTCAAACTTTGTTTGACTCCATGCCACGTCGTGTAGCAGCACTTATTGCGGCGCGTGGTGGCCACACAAAATGCTGATTCTGATCTCTTGTTCTTGTTTGTTTGCTTTGAACATTTAATCATTTATTTGTACCACTACCACTCAACTGTGTATTAAATTGCATTCAATTATGAGGATTCCTTCTTGGTGTTGCAATTTTCACAAACGTGAGTGTATTTCGTCGAGATTCCAATTCTTTTATGTGTTACCGATAAAGTTAATTTTATTTGTTACCAACTTTTGCACATTAGTTTCTTCCAGTTATTTATTAACAATTCATCTACTGAGTAAACTATAGTACACCGGCATACCGCAATCAATGTGATTTCGTAATCCTAGTCATACTATTATCCATTCTGTCTCTAGATTGTATTCTATCATCTTCACCAAAAATTTCCAGAGAGTACTAAAACGTAGTGTTTCCACACCACACACATACATTTTTTTCTCTTCGCCGTTTCTAATATAAGGTACCATAGGAATTATTAGCTATGTTCTTCAGAACACAAACTACTGAAATTTTATATGAAGGTTCATATTTTGTTGCCATTTTAAAATTTTCTGCAACGAAATATAAAGAGCTACTTACATGAACTTTTCTAGAGATGTATCCTGCGAATAGCAGACAGTTGTCTTGTAGTGTGACATTTTCTTAACAATATTCGATTAACCTGGAAGCGAATGCAAATTATAAAGTGAAGGCTATTATTCTTGAAGCTTTAGGTTAAAAAATTAGAATGAATTCTTGAAATGCACTTTTACATCTCATTATGAGTGTATATCACTGAGGGTTTAACTTAAAAGAATATTTGCTAAAGATATTAAAATATACTGAAAGTGCCCAAAACATTGTTCTAAAAATAATCATTCATTTAATTTTTTTCTTAATCGACCAGCGCAATCAATTCAGTTTAGTTAAATTTTAAGCGATCAGTCCAGCATTAAATGCATTTATTACAACTAAAAGTCATATGAAATTAGCATCAATCTTCCAGTATCGTATTTATCTATTGCACTGACTATGCATTTTCTGAGCTTGCTATATATCTCATATGTTACAGGAGTGCATTCAGAAAGTTACAGATCATCATCTTGGATTTATATCTCCGACAGTGATGAACTAGCAGTGTGGAAACGCCCTACAGAACCCGAAGGTAGGACACTTTTAGAATAAATATGCTCAAATTTAACAACAATGTAATTAATATTAATTACTATTATTTATTAATTAATATTGATTTATTATTAATATTTATTGTTGATAATAAATATTGTTATTAATAATATTTACTATTTAATTTTTTCGTTAAGATGTTATTTAATTTTTTTCCCTAAAGTTTTTTTTAAAGTGACGATATAAAGTCAATAATATCATATTAGTGAATATCCACGCAGTAAACATTTTGATAGTTCTTGAAGAACAGCCACAGTGTGGTGAATATAAATCAGATAAATAATAAGTCTGAAATAGTAAAGGTGTTATATTCAAACGATTTGCTTGAAGTGACTGCATTAAAATGTAAGAAAACCTTTTCTAAAGTTCGTAAAATGCTTGGTAATATGCAATAATGCAAAGCAACGAAACCCCTTTTTATGCATGCTATGAATTTAAAAATAATGCTAATCTATTTCTTAATGTTTTGGACAGTTTTATGTTTAGTATAAATTAATAAAATATTTAATTGCTGCAAAATTCTTGTTCAGATAACTTTCAAATATAGTACGAAATTTCATACATTAAAATAAAAAAAAAATTGAATAAAATTTAGCATTAACATGTTGACTGCCGTGGAGGTCACTGATCGCCGGCACTCGACTTATCGCCATGGCGGCCACCGGTGACCGGCGATGCGACAAGTAATATAAATTCATGACTAGAGTAAATATCGATACTGATCAGTTTCAAATAATACCATTGTTACTATAACGTTTGGGGAAAAATTAATCGCAAAAATTTAAATAATAAATCGCAAAAATATATATTGTTGCGTGCGTACGGGTTCATAATGGATTGAATGCACAATTCGTTAAAAAGTTAATAAAATTTACTCTTTTCACAAGAAATAAAACAAATATTGAAATATTTCCTCAGCGATATTCGTACAATATCACAATATCTCAAACGTTAAACAGAACTCAATTCAAAAACAGAGAAACTAATTCTATCTCACAGCGAATTCGCTACAATCACTCACAACATTAAGTAAACAACAGTTCGGTTAAAACAGTTCCAACTGAGTGGAGGTATTTTAATTCGGCTTTTATAAGCTTTTTAATTATTCACTAGAATATTCTGGTAAAACCTAGTTTCTCGATTTTTGTGGATGGCAACAGCAACTGCGAGATATTGCGCAACTGCAACTGCGCAATATCTTTTTTATATCAATACTTTTTCAATACTTTTTTATTTTTACTTTTCCGACGTAGCTATCTCTCCAAACGTCGTCTGCGTTGCAGGGGAAAATAAAACAATTTTAATTACAATTCTAAATAAATTGCTAAATAAATACGAAATCTGCAACAATATAATAAGTCGCAAAAATGATCAATAGCACCCACCTCGGGAATCACCGGTGACCACCACAAAAATGCATTAAACACGATTATATAACTCTCCTTATATTCTGTAGATAAAATTTCAACATAATACACATCGCATAAAATAAAAACTCCATGTTGGCGCCATAGGCAAACTACGTAAAATATGCGCGCAGACAACGTATTAACTAGTACTATTAACTAATTATTAATGAGATAAACGCCGAGGAACATTGTAAACCAGATTTTTTAGATGCTTCGTTACCTTTAGTATTACCCACACGGAAACGGATTCGTTAATAGTTCTGTTTCATTCTTATCACAAAATTCGTAACCCACAAGCATGTTTGACAAAAAATTTTCCGTTGGTGCATAGTCTTTTAAGCAACTAAGATTTACGCAATGTCTGTAGAGAATTTTGGGACTGAGTTCATAAAACCTCGATGCAATTTCATCTTTCCTGAAATTTCTACATTTATTTTTTCTAATATCTTAATATTCTAATATCATTTGGTGTCTTATTCGGCTTTTGAATGCTTCACAGAAGCTTCATAACTTTTGAAACACTTGATTATGCTTTAGCATTTGAATGACAGAGTTATTTCAAGGTGTTAACGTGCGAGTTGCCGACAAAGTAGCCCACTCTGTAAATTCTGAAAATTTAGTCATTGTTCTGTTACTGTAAATTTTGTGACTGCTGTTTCGGTTGTCAGCAGTGCACATCCACGGGCAGAAGGAAAAATGAATATTGTGTAAACATTTTTAAAATAATTTGTGTAGAGTCATAAGGATGTGGCGATCACATGGTGCCGTACGTCGTTTGGTGGTACTCAGTATGTAGTGGTTGGTTTGTGTCATCATCTGTTAGTACCGATAAAAACTGCAGCAGCTCACGAGTTTGGTACGCCTTGAAGATGACAACGTCCTGAGAATTCGATTCTGGACCTGTTAAGTGGCAATCCAATACCACACCGCTATAGCAAAAGAGCTCTCGTGCAGATTCTGATATTCGAACTGCTTTGTAATGCGAACGTCTGATTGGTTGTCGGGATAGCTACAAGCTCCCTTTCCAAACAATCCTGATGCGATATAAGGAGGTGCAATTGTCGTGAATTGCGCCCGCGCTGCGGACGTGATTGTGAGTCTAGTGTCCAGCCAGTGTGATCCCAAGAGCCAACCAAACGCTCGCACGACAGAAGTTCAAACAAGGAAAAAAGACTGTAATTGCTCAAGAAATAGTAATTTTGCTCCAGGACAATGTCTTGCTGTACGTTGTTTCTATAGTATTATCAACGTTGTCTGATATCTGCCTGGTTGTACTATAATATCTCATATATAGTCAAGATTCGTATGATGAAGAGAGAAATTCAGTGTGAAGGACCAACATTTGAAAAAGAAACAATGCAAGAACAGTAGAGTTGGCTGATTTCGAAAACGAGAATCTCCCTTAAGATTTCAACCAACCCAACGTATTTTTGTATTTGTGTAAAAAATAAAGCGTATAAATCATACATTGCTTGGAATCTATATCGCTAACAATCATAAATTTACATTAATTTCCTCATTTCTGAGGATTCCTAGATACAAAAAGAATGACTTAGATAATTAAATTAAAGCTAAGTTCATGATGGTTGTCCAGATATGAACAACTGCAATCGTAATAAAAAAAAACTGCTTACCGATATGAGGGAAATAAATAGTGTCATCTACAGCATTATGCTGTTGAAATATTTCTCTTAATAAATCCTAATTTCTAGTAACAGACTACTATTTCCTTAAACCCCATGAAAATTAGACTAAACCAAAATAATGCACCTGACGATAAAGTAGCAATTCTTCAGATAATAAATTATTTGAAGCATGTAGTCCTTGAAAAACACGCTTATCTGTCTAAAAATATAAAACTTCAATAAGAATATGATTCTATGCAAGCTACTATTATGGAAAAAACATCTAATAAAGGCTTAAATGATTCGTTATACCTTTTAAAAAAATTATTTAAAAACATATATGCACACGTTTCCATTATACAGTCATTAGATTTATTTGGGGCAGGAAACATGAAAAATTTACAATGCCCTCACCGAGATTCGAATTCCGGACTTCCCGATTGCAACCAGACGTATTTCCAATTACATCATGAAATCATGCTGAATGAAGAGATTAAATAACCTAGCAGTCTCCACTATTTAAAGGACGCTCGGAAAGGCGGGGCCCAAGCACAAAATTCTGATGGTGACAAATTTTCGCTCACCACATTATTATTCGGGCGCTACTGTAGTTTCATAGAATTTTTGTAAACCAGAATACCAAAAAATGCTAGTATTCGAACACCAGATCTCTCAGTTGCTAGCCAGATTGCTTCCAAAAGCTGCACTCGGTAAGAAAGGAGAAAATACCTTACAATATCTTACTATTACTTACTAATATATGTATATGCAGAGAAATATATATGCTGGTATTTTTAATTTACTTATGAATGCATGAATTATGCCCATGTGTATTAACTTTTTTGTATGCACTTTAGTACAAATTTGCTTTTAAGCCTCTTTCCTCTAAATAACGTGGTTTATTGCATAAGAACGGTTTTTAAAGTCCTTCATTCAAAACATGTATGTTCGCAGTCCTTTCTTACACTACATAAATGGTCGTTTATTTAATTCGATTTTTATTATGTATTATAAAATGCAACCTCATGATCAAATATTATCCAAAGTATATCTAATTAAAAACTTTTAGACCGATTCAGATGTTATTAATAGTAACTAAAAATATTAAGTTTTCGAGCGGCAATTTCTAAAAGATAGTTTTCACATTTAAGAAAACATTAATTCGTCTCTTAGAGTCTTCATAAAGCAAGACACTATTAGAGGATGTCTCGAGAATCTTTTCAAATTAAAAACATTTTTACAAATTCTCTTAGAAGATTTCGATGAATAGTTTAATCTTAAGCTGAGGCTACCTGCTTTCCTTCTCTTTTAATCGATTATGGCTTCCAGGGCCAAATGAAGCAGAACTTCGGATTTTCTTTCTGTATCGACTGAAAACTGAGCATGGCTTTGAGGCGTTTGAAACCGGAAAGAAATGCGTATGCAGGAAAACTTTGACATTTGGAAAGATTGAAAACTTTGATTTTTGTTTATGGATACAGGAGCTTATTTAGCAAATTATACAGTTGTGTTTATTTTTTCATTACTGTTGTGCTATAGCCGAGAGGATGAGTGTGTTAAGAGTGCTTTAGTATCGGTAGTAGACTATTTACATAGACTGAAAGTGTTTCATAGTTTGAGAATAAATAACCATTGTTTTATAGTTTCAGTAAATAGTCAGTATTTTATTGAAAGTAAAATTTTGCCCTCTGTAAAGAATGTTTAAATCAGAAATCGCTGCTGCTTTTATTTTCATTTTGTTGTTGTTTAGAAACACATTTCGTTCTGTTCCAAAGAGAATTTATTCAATGATAACTTCCAGTAAATAGGTTATATCTTCATTACAGTTTTAATTCGTTTTATATTGTGCTTTGAATGTTTATCAGTAATCTACCAATGTTTAACCCAGTAGTTAATAAAAATAACAGAAGAAGTAGCTTAGTGAATTCATTATTGCACATTATAAATTCTGAATAGCTCAAAATGCATATAATTGGGAAAACTTTTAGAGATAAGATAACAATTTAAAACATCGAGAGAGAAAAGAAAAAAAAAATCTCGTAATGTAATCGCTTCGTAGTCTCATTCATTCCTGAAAAATGGATTTATCACATAATATTATTGTTTATATCAAGAGCATTATTACTCACAATAAACGTTTCTCCTTCTAATGTAGATTTTATACTGAGATATGTTGTCAGGATTGAGTGTTTTATGCATACTTTTGGCGAACATATTTGTAATAGTATCAAAGTCCTGATCTCGAACAGGGAGCTGAATGCAGCTATGTTCTGTGTTAGAATAACTGTGGTTAAGTGGTAGAATAACTACACGTAAGGAGGGTTTAGAATTACCCTTTTATTAAACTACTATTTACAGCCACTTCCCAACTCGGAAGGGATAACAGAAAATAATGACTGCACTTGGGTCTAAACTGAACAATCAAACAATTTAAAATAAAGTTGAGTAGAAAATTAAGTAATAGTTGCTCTCAGAGCTATAAACGCGAGGATTAGATGTCTTCAATAAGTAATAGTGTAACAGCGCTAAGGCTTAGAACTTAAATACTAGCTGGTGAACTAGGCGAACGTCGAACAGAGCCGCAGTGATCTGAGACTAAAAGCTCTCTCACACCGAGAAGTTCCTTGCTAACCTTTTAAATACAAAAACTTGGCTCCACCTCAAATTAGCATAAAGCTGAAACGCGCGCTCATTCTAACGGGAAGTTGAAATAAGAGTTCACAGGAAAGAGAAATTAACACAAAACTTTGTTAGTTTAACTAAAACCTTACAATGTTTCTTCCTGCACCTTATTAAATTTCAATAAACTAAACCTGGTTAAAAAAGAGCTTTTTCATAAAAGTAAAATCTATAGCTTTTATTAAAATAAGCAGCTCCAATTTTGATAGCATTAACAATTTCATTTTAAGCTTTCTAAAAGCATAAAAATGTTATAGGTTTCATCTCAATTTTTCACTACAGCAGTAGTTTTCAACCTTTTTTTTTTGCTTCATGCACCCCTTTCACCACTGTTAGACGATTTCTCCCCCTCCCCTCTTTTTAAAATTTGAAAAATGCGTATTCATTTATTTTAATTTAGATTGTTCTTTAATGTGTTTCTTATATTAAATAAGAAAAAGTACAGAAAATGGTGATAAATACCAAAACTTGAATAAAAGTAGTTTTCTTATATTCATAAACTAAAACTAAATACTTAACACATTAAAAAAATGGCTGGCCTCATCCCCCAAGGGGGAATTCTGGCCTGTTTGAGAACCCCTGTGCTAACTGATATTTATAAATAGATATGAAACTGCTGCTTCAATGGTAGATTATAATTTGACAGATATGCGTGTATAATATATAAAAGGTGCATCTTGGTTAACAAAGATTTGTCGATTTCTAGAACACTGCTTCATATTTTTCTTTCTTCTGTTGCCTAAAAATCTATCACGGTTTTAAATCAAGTATATTATATAGAGAGAGTAAATATTACAGTAGTGTGGTTATAAAGTGGACTCACGTTTTTAAAAAATTTCCAGTTTACGAATTTCACATTTTGCCATTCATCGCATTAGTCCCGAAAATTTTGTGGACTTTTTAACAGCATTCCTATTTACGAATATTTTTTAGGTTCATATGAGTTCTTAAGATTGGCGAACCAATATAATAATTTTTTTAAATATATAGAATCCTCTTTTTTGGAAGGATTTTAATTTTACCCTAAGAAAACGTCGAATTTTGTAATGGTTTTCGGAAAGTTTAGAGCAGGGATTCTCAACCAGGGAATAATTCCCTCCTCAGGAGAAAGCAGTCGAGCGTAAGGGTAAGTTGTAATGTTTCTAAGTACTTTTTATGCTCAACTTAGTAGAAACCTTACTGAACTATGTAGCGACTTTCGATGAGTCCAAGTGTGTAAATGAAAAGTCCAGAGTTAAACTCACCCTTTATTTTATCAAACTAAGAATACAGATGGCCCCTTTCTCTAGCTTACAGAAAAGCCTCCACTTGGACTTTAACTCAAGATAAGAAAATAAGAAACTAATCTAATGCTAAATTAAATTGAACTTAACCGAAGTTGTACAAATTTAGCTAATGTAGTTGGCCGTTAATTAATTTAACTGATTACATTCAGTTAAAAGAGGTAAATTAACCCCGGCAAACATCAACAGGCACGTACAATATGGCTGAGTGTATTTAGCTGTAAACAACGAAGTAGCCTGATGTAAAACACGCGTCACTAAGGGCTCCTAAGCTCTTCTTCCGCGAAACCTTCCTTTAAATACTCTTTCTACCTCATTTAACTGAAAACTTATTCTGGTAGGGAACAGCAATGGGAAACGAGAATATACAGTAAAGCATGTTTAAAAATTTAAAAAACCTGTACAAAGCAGTCAGTTTACTATTGCGAAACAGGAGAGAAAGATTTCAAAACTTATCTTTATGAATCTGAAGAATGTAAAAGTTTCATAATCATAGTTGGTTTTGCAAGCAATGGAAATCTAAAATCAAGGAGAATCTCAAAATGTAAACATACATTGTAGTACTTACTATCAGAACAAAGTTTTGACTCCCATGTTTAAAAACGAAATCCAGCTTCTTTTTCATCACATCATAAAGAATTTGAATTCGACAGGACCAAGCCACTTTTAGCTAAATATCTACGGCTGGGAAAACACGGCTATGGTAACAAAGAACTGCCCTTTGTCATGGAACCCAAGGTGTGGATTGATACTTACGGGTATATCTGGATTATTTTTAAGTATTTTGCTGTAGTACAATCGCTCAAAAATGTATGAACACAGTCTTTATAGCAAAATGTTGTTTTGTGTTTCTCGATTCTAGCTATAATCTTCATATGTTAATATGAAAAGCCATTGGGTTATTTTGAAGCAAGGGACATAAAAAATGAGCAATGCCAACCTCTCAAATACACGCCGAGTGTGCTTCCATTACACCACGAAGGCATGCTGGAATGAGGGGAAAAATACCTTATATGTTATATGGTAATTCTTGTATCTTCGTAAACAATGATAAAAATTAAGAGATGTAAAGCAATGAAACCTGTATACAAGATTCAATTTAGCGTGACCTAAAACGACGTACATCAGTTGTTTCTCTTTGTAACAATTAAGTAGGCTTGTCGTATAAAATAACAAAAGTTTCAGTTATCTTAGCCTTCGCAAGCACATTATAAGTAATTTTTTTGTGTTTCACAAATCCCAACTAAAATAATTACTTAAAAAAAATATTTTTCTTTCTTTAAGAATTTCAGTTCGTTCATGTTACCGTTTCTTCATTTAATGATCTTTTGTTGCAGACGATTTTTGATATTCATATTGCAGTATCATTATTTCCTTTTACAATCTACCTCTTTAATTCTTTATCTGACAAAAAAACAAGAATGAATATCATTGCTACAAAAGTAGAAAAGAACTCTGGAGATTAATTTCAATCCTTAGTTTTGTTGCTTGTGAAATGCTATTTTTCTAGAAAGTTTTGCATCGACAAAAATAATGACCAAAGGAAAGAAATCTTTCTTCGCCGCTTAAAGAATCTTTTGGTTTATTTATCTGTCGGGATACACTTAGTTACATCTGATTGAAAGGGAAAAAATAATCATCTGTCAAGTTTCTTAGAGAACTTAATGAAATACTCCTAGTGCAGGAAGTGAAGTGAAATAAGTTACTGGCAGTTTTCCCCGAGGACAGTTTTTCAAAATGAATGGCATTCGTAATGTTAGATATATACAGCTCGAAAAACATTTTATGCTGTCCAAGCTTGAGTGACTTCTTTTCTATTCGACTAATTTATCTTAAGTGTTATCCTTTTCATTTCTGGTTTTTAAGAACAACTGGATTAACTTCAAAGAAGAAAACTTTCATTTTATAATTCCATGAATGTAATTAAAAGCATTCGTGTATATGTTATGAGATAGAGAGAGAGAGAGAAAATACAGGATTATTTGCCATTAGGAAAGAGTTGTAAAAATACTTTAAATTATATTTTATGCTAAAGGTTGTAAGGTTTATCCTAAGCTTATAACAGTTATTTTTTAAGTTAAAGCTTCTTTCCTGTCTAATTTCAGCTTACAAATTCCTTACCAGAAAATGTGTTTTTGGAATCGCATTAAATGTAAATGAGTAGTAGATAGTACTTAAGTTCCACTGACTTCGATAGAGAGAATCAGAGTTTCTGACTAGCGTGCATTTGCCTTTTGGCCACGTCTGTCTATGCTGTTACTATACTCAGCCGTAATACGTGCCCTTGATAACTTCGCTAGATAATTCGATATTTAGGAGCCAACCAGATAAGCTAAATCTCTTTAGTTAGTTCTTATTTCTTGTACCTTTGAGTTAAGCCCAAGTGGAGGCTTTGTTGTACGTCCTGAGAAAGGGGTCGACTGCATATCTTTATTTTGAGTAATCAAGGGTAATTAACCCTTCTTGAGTTTTACGTTTCTGTTCCTGGACTTAAGCGATTATTCGTTTAGCAGTTCACTAGGTTCCTCCACATTTGGTTAATAGATAAAAGGAAGGAACATCACAAGGTTGTTTAATTCTGTCTCAATAAAATCTAATCACTTTTACATTAGTGTAAAGTTTGTCAGTGTGTTCATTCACATGCGAAGGAATTAAGTTTTAAAAGATTATCGATAAGGAATAAAAGTTTAGCTTTCTCTTATTGTAATGTTTTATTGATTACTCGACGAAGATAAAACGAATTAAAATATGTTATTTTCATTATCTTATATATATATGTATGATAATGAAAACCTTAAAAGTATTATTTTGATGGCGTAGAAGTGTTGATCCATAATGAATAGGAAATTGTAGGCGAAGGCAGATTAAATCTTCGTTTTTTATTTCAGTAAACACATTGCGGCCACAAACAACTTGGCACATTATTTGTGCCTACTTCAAGAGGTTTATGTTTTTGATAACTTTGCAGCAAGAAGAAAGCAGCAGACAGCAGTCCAACTAAGCCCTAGAGTAGCGAGTTAATTCAGACTGAGTTAGTTTTGGTTCTTAATGCATTTTGATTGGATAGTTAAATACTTCTGTAAAATTATTATTGGTTGGCTTGAGTTTTAATTCCATTTACATCATCAGAATTATGTAAGAGTCATATGACATGGATTAACCTAGAAATGACACAATGCAGAGAGAGGTTACTATTTTTAGAATTGAGAAGGGAAATTTACGTTGCTAATTTAATCTTTTGCATATTCTTCATTTTTTACATATATATATTATTATATTTATAGTTATAATACATATATTATAGTTATTATAAATAAAACTATTTATTTCCCTTTAAATAAGATATACTGAATTAATAATAACATAGTCAGAAAACTGTGACGTACATGAAGTTTTAAGGTCTCTATTTCAACAGCAAATTTGCTCAATAGAAATTTATAGCTATTTTATTACGAAATTGAAAATCTAAGTATATTACGCAGAGTTGCTAGATTTATTTTGAGCCTAACAGTTGTAATAATAGGCCAAAAGTATAAATTAAATATATTTCTGTGTACCATTTGTACTCACACCTCATAACATTTCGATTACATCAATACTTACTAAGGTTATTACTAAAGTATGTAAAAGATTACAAAACATTCATTTCATTCCTTTTTGTGTAATTATTTAAGATATTTAGATTATTCAGATGTTACATAATATGTGGATTCGATTTTAATATTATTACTTCAACGAAGACACAATTTTTATGGATTTCTCAAATTACAAAGCTCAAATACTTCATTAGCAAATAAAAATATTTAAACATAAACTGGGTACATAATATTTGGGGGTAAAAGATTGCAAGTGCGTTGTTAGATTTTATTTAGAGTCAGGAATTTAAAAGCAAATTGCATAGTGCCGTGCCACCTGTCTTTCTGTCCAGAGACTTTCCATGCTTTCCAGTTATAACATCAGTTGATAAAATATCAGTTTAACCAAGATGAAATTAATCTCTGCAGACTATTCGAAAGCAAGCTGTATGATGCTCTCAACAAAAATGTGTCTTGTTTCAAACGACGTCATTAATATATATTTTAATTCTGCGTAAATTATTATGATTTTACAGCACTGCAAATTTTGAAATAAAAAAATATTTTTATTCTAATTTTTGTCCTGACTTGTAAATTATTAGCTCTTATAAATGAATCACACCGTATAAAATTATTACTTTTACTATCTAGGGTTTTGTTATCTCTTTAATGTTACACTTTTGCAGTTTCAAAAGGCGCATTCATGATTTTAATAGATGATGATTGATGATGCGAGATGATTTTGATTAAAAATATATCTGACTTTTTTAGCCCAAAAATGAAATGCATATTGTGGTTAAGAAGATTAAAGGAATCTTTTAAGATCCTACAATCGAATCAGAATTTTCATAGAACTAATTCTTTTTCAATTGCGATTTATTAGATTAGAAGATATAACAAATGTTCTAAATTACTTGCAGAACTTTGAAATTTTTAAATAAAGATAATATCGTAAGCAGATGGTAATTTTCATTGGTTTCATTCGAAACGAAATCTCGTCTCAATGAAGCATAAAGCGACTCCCTTTCTTTCGCAAAATAATCGTTTGCTTGCGTTACATTAGCTGAACTCCCTTTAATACGTAATACAGTGAACATTTCACCTTCTATTAGGAAAAACAAGGGTAAAATGAATTTCACAAGATAAGGCATATAAATTCGTTTCAGACGCAAGGGCCTTTAAACTCATTAAAGTGGAAAGATTAGATAAATGAGAATGATCTGATGAAAATTCTAATTCATTATTTGAAAGGTTCTTTCTTTTTGAATAGTTTTCTTTGATGTAAGATTTCTAGTTGTTAATAATGAATTTCAGAGATCTTTTAATTTGGTTGAAACAAATTAGATCATGCTGATGCGGTAAGAGAAGCATTTGTCTCGGATCAAAAATGAAATAAGTAGCAAGATTAAAGTATCAGAATTAGTACATTAATGCGGAAATTATGAAAGAATATTTAGGACTTGCTATTTTTATATTTTAGATTATTTGAATTGCAGCAACGCACGCGGGAGCTATCTGTTTAAGGAGAGAAATGCTTTTGTGGAGATTTGTAAGAGAAAATGTGTCCTACTAACATGACGTACAGGTCAAAACATGAAACTTCCCATCCAATGAACCCGTTCGTTGGGATGTGAATCCGGTCTAGCTACCAGCATGGCTGTGAGCGTTCGACAGCTAATGGGATTTTTTAATTTGTTTCAGGTATTGTTTGTCGTCTTAGCTTTAAAAGGATGTTTCAAATTTCCCAACGATTTTTATCAAATGATATCCATGAAATACTTTACAAAAATGCGAAAGAAGTTAATAAAGGGAGACTGATTAATTCGATGATTAAAACATATTGCGTTTTTAATTTGAAATTAAATTTACCAATGTCTAGGTTTTACCAATTATTAAAAGTAAAATTATTTTAGACAATTCATTAAATTTTAATTAAATTGTTTTATTTAAGACTTACTGCAAATGAAAAAATTACATCTAAAATTTATAAGAATAAATTAATATTTTGAAGATGTACAAAATAAATAATGACATTAGATTTCACACAGAAGTGCACTTGAATGCTCCAGAATCCTTCAAATGAAGATTTAAGTTCTATTTTCATAGAATCGAATGAATAAAAATGATGACACTTTCCTATATATGTGAAAAATTCTTTCAAGATATAATTTAAATTGAACTTATTTAAAAAATTGGTAAAGAATTAGTAAGTAAATAGCGAAAAACATAATTTTAAACTGACGATTCTCTTGAAAATTCTGTTATAAAGTTTATAGAGTCTCTTTCCGCTGGGTAGCAAAAACTAACGAGCTCTAAAAGTCTGTATCAGAAACTATCCCCAAATCTTTAGTACAACAGAAAAGTCAGAAGAAAGGTGTAAAGAGCCTTTTATTCAATCAAATACAGTGGCACAGATGGCCCCACTCTGGTTTACACAAAGCCAACACTTCTGGCTTAACTCACACAGGTAAAGTTAAACTTAAAATAAAATGCATTAAATTTAGCCGAACGGCTCACAGGATAATTAAAAGCGCAAAAACGTTCTGACTTCTATAAACCAGCGGAAACAAGCCTAATGGCTAGCAGCGCCACAGAATCAAATCGCTAGTAATTCAGAATAACAACGTGCCTTCAAGCGGGAATAACACGCTCTAAAATCACCTTAAAAAAAATCTTCCCTTCACTTCTTTCTACCTCAAGTTAAATACACAAGCGCTAGCTTATCAGCATTCTGGCAGGAAAGTTTGGGCGAAAACGAGACTAAAAGGCAAGTTGCTTTAATTAAAAATTAACTGTTAGTAAAACTAAATAGGTCCCCACAAGTTAACATCATTTAATACATTTTCGATTCACTAAAAACATTTCATTATGAATTTCTAAAATTTTTCGCTCCCTCCTAATTAAGTAACAAAATAATTTAAAGCTTCAGTGTAAAATTGCTTTTAGAGAGTTTTTTTTCAAATATTTATAGTATATTGTTTTAAAGAAGAAGAAAGATTGCCGTTGTTTTTGTACATGAGAAAAGTTAAGCGAAAAGCATTTTGTAAACTCAGGCATTCTGTCGAACTTTCTTTCATTCTGCTTGAATTGTCTCTCGACATGCAGTTGTTTCGAATGGAATGATGTAACACTAGTTAGCAAACAAGCCCTATGAAGAGGTTTCTGCTGCCTGGAAAGGTTGCTTTCATGTTTCAAACTAAATGTGCTAAGAAAACAAACTTAACAGGCACATTTGTGTAACTTCTGCCTTAATTGAATCGGATTTTCTAACCTTAATAGAGGTTAAAAAAATATGTAGCTGAGTTTCAAACATTTCAAAACTACAGAGAAGAGGCTATCTAAAACGATCTGACTTGAAATCATCTCAAGGAAAACTGCTGAAAAATTAGTATTAAGTACGAAATTTCTCTATGTCACCCTCGTTTTAAGTAAAGCAAGCGCTCCCCTCCAAAAAAAATGAAGAAACCTGTTATTCGTTACCGTTCCAGCAGGGAGTGCTTTGCTAAATAAATTAATGAATGTAATGTGGCATCGAAGAATAGCTGAAGATTCAGCTAACTTTGCTGTCGGAAACTTAAATAATCGCTCTTTCGGTTTTCCAAAACTCTAATTACCTACTGCCACCATACGTTTTTACTTCTCTGTACGAAGTTAAGGAAGTATTGTAATCACAAAAAATTCAGATTACCAATATTTCAACGAAAATATCCATTTTGACCGCTATCAAATGCAATCTAACGATGTTTTTGCTTGACATCTGTATGTAAGGACAGAATAAAGGACTCTATTTTCCCAAACTATTTATAAAGCTGATTTAAAATAGATTCATAAGAGATATTTTTCCATGGTGTCTGTACGTACATACGTAAGTATGTATGTATCTCGCATAACTCAAAATCGAATACCCTCAGAACGTTGAAATTTAGTATATAGGACTGCTATAATATGTAGATGTGCACCTCCCTTTTTAGTCGCAATCGGCCGCACCGAAAGTATATATATATATATATATATATATATATACCCACTCTGTCTCTTGGCTTATTGAGCTCAGTTTTTTTATTCCTATATGTTGGTAAATTGCGCATTTTTTACTTTAAAAATGACGGAATTATGTTGTTCTTATCTTCCGGTTATGGTTTCTATGCCGCTAGTAAAACTGCCTGCAATATTTATAGAATTATGAGCAATTTAAAAGTGCGGCTAAGCCTAATCATTTTTCTCATGGTGGACATATTTATTTGCATTCAAAACGTGGGAGAATATTGGATTTGTGGCCAATCTAGAGAAACTACTCAACAACAAAGATGACGCCTTCTTTTATTATTGCGAATTAAATAATACTTAATTCATTTTGGAATTTATTCGACTAAATAAGTGTTTGAGGTTTACTTTGTAATTTTTAATATAGATATTTTGAGGTTTTATGTATGTGTGCCTTGCCGCGAAGTTAGATCTGAATTAATTGAGTGAGAAATACTGAATCGTGTGCGAAAAAGTGTTTCTTTTTTTTAATTTCTTGTATACATCGTTTTATATTTATTATAATATTTGAATAGAACATGTAGCAACGATTCGATAATTTTTCAGATGATATAATTTTTGTGCACTCTGAGTTATAAAAGGAATGAGATGTAAAGCTGTTAAGTGAACCTAGCGCCAGGGTGTCGCTATGGGAAATGCAGGGAATTTTAAACAGCGCATTTATTCTATTGTAGTTTATGCGCTATTTAATTCAATTCAATAAGTTTAAATGAAATGCAAGAAAAAATGGCTATAATTTAATATTCCGCAGAAGGAAGTCATTTCATGTACACATCAGATTTTTTTAATTGTTAAGCAAGAAATTTCTCATCTTAAGAGCATCGTGCTTTTCGCTGCTCGCTACTGTCTTCTATTTCAAAAGTTATAATATAATTGAGTTGAGCAATTTAAGTAAAATAAAAATTGTTTGGGCAGAAACTAAGCGTACAAAAAATGTTACATAAATAGTGCATACCTTATACGGAGATTTCTTCTTTTCCCTTAGATTAGATTTCTTGGGCTCAAACGTTATCAATTTATGACTTTTTCGGAGTTTCTGTGGACTTTTCGGAGTTTCTGTGGAAATAATATTAATCTATTTTTCAAATATTTACTTTCGTATAAAAATATCTAAGACATCCATGGCATCATATTTTACTGAGATGCAAAATTCTGTAATTTTTTAACTGAAAATAAATCTGTATCACTTAATACAAAGAGTTATTATTGTTCCTTTGTTAAATTTGTTGTTAATAGTTTTTTTAAATATTTTTTTATACAAAATAGCAGTGCTCTTTAATATTGTTAAATGAAATGTAACTTTTGCCTCGATATTTGTTTTAAATTATTGACATGTTAATGAAGCATGTATTTGAATGTACTTTCATTTTCCCAGTCACAAAGTGGAATTTCTAAAAATGATTCTAGTTTTTCTATTTCTTGTAAATAAAATAATGGAATTCAAACGCCCTTCTCTCACGCAACAAGAAATCGATGAACTCAACAAGAAATCAATGACTTTTCGATTTCACTGAAAAACCAAACTTTGCTTGTGTATCGTATTGGCTTTATATCTATATTCTGTTTGAATTTGGAATATTTTTAACAAAGAAAATATTTATTATTTTCCCTTTTTCTTACTGAATGCTATATCATTTAGAGAAACATGTAAAATCTGGCAAATATACGTAATATGCAGATTCCAACTCCCTTTTTAAAGCTAATATAATTTTTTATCTCCGGAATAATACTGTGAAACACTGAAAAGCTATTATTATTGTTTTTAAATATTTGAATTGAAATCTTACTCTTCCCTCCCTGAGGTAAAAACCACACTATTCTTTCATGAATGTACATTGATCGTTCGATTATTTAGATATCTTTTCAGTGGTTTGTTTGAGAAAATTCTGAATTGATTTTGAAAGGCTTTCTTAGAAAGAGAAAGCAATAAGTTCCACTCCTTTTAAAATCAAATGGAGGCAAATAAATAGTTGCCAATTTTTCTGACCTTGAAATAACAAATACTGAAGATATTTTTCTTTCTCCTTCACCGAGCGGTTCGTTTCACTATTTGAATACTCCTTGATTTTGCTGAAAGTCGCAGTTAAGTAAACTGTACCCGTGATCGTAAGAATCTCGTATAAGGTGCTTCTTGCATAAACGAAAGTTGTTTGATAACTCAATTTATACACAACATCACGGGTAATGTGATGTTGTGTATAAATTGTGAAATGTAAAGTAACAACAAAAACATGTGCTTCGAAGATGAGCTTAAAAATGAATAAAAATAATTGATACGAATGAAATTTTATTTGTGTTGATTAAATCCAGGCATTTAAGTAAGAGATGTATTTGACGATTGAGAGATTTCATTACGGGATTTGCAGTCGCCTTGGACTAAAAAATTAGCTTTGTAGACACACAAATTTTATTAACATTAAAGAACATGAACTATTATTAAACAAAAAAATCACTGCAGCACACTAAGAAATTAATCTTCCTTTATTAGTACGAGAAGAATAAAAATAGAAATATGAATATTGTTGCCATTCACATAAATTCAGTAGTAAATACATATCCAAACAGCATTGTTTAGTATGTTTTAAGATTTTTTTACATAAACGTATCCTTCTAAAATTCCTACTTATCCGATGCACTGTTTAATGTTTAAAAGATATACTAAAATATTTATTTCACTTGTTATTTCATTTGGAGTTAAAAGGAAAAATATTGTTACAAATTTTGCATTTAGTTAGATATTTTTAATAGAATTATAATCAAAATTGTTTTATTTCCCCGTTCGATGCAGCGCATGACATATTTTAAGAGAAAGCTTCTCCAAAAAAGTAAAAATACAAAAACACGTACATTTAATATTGAATAAAAGTTTATCTACGTAATTGATATTTAATTTGAATAAATGTAATTGACTAGTAGGTTAACCGTAACCATAATTCTACTCTTTTTGCTTTCCAGAAATTACTAGAATTGTCTCGCGCGGCCAATTAAGCTGAGCTGTTTCTCTCAGCTTAGTTGTTTACTTCGCTGCTGTAATTTTGTTACTCGGATTAGCTTTCTTTGCGCTTTGGATTGTGGTCTATTTAACGTTTTAGTAGTTTAAAACATAGCTACTGTATATATTGCGTGATATTGTGATATTGTACGAATATCTTTGAGAAATAATCCAGCGTTTTGTTATATTTCTTGTGATTAGAATAAATTTTATTAACTTTTTATCGAACTTGTGCATTCAATATGTTACGAAGCCGTACGAACGTAACAATATATATATATATATATATATATTTAATAATTCAAACTTAGCATTTAAAATTCCTAATTATTTTATATATCAACTTTATACATGATTTAATATATCAACCTCATACATGTGAAATTTTTCTATTTGCAAGTCCCTTTTCTTCAAATAAATTATTCAAAAATATAAGATCATCGTTATATATAAAGCTAACTTATGTTAAGGGAAATACATTCATGTAGGCTGATTTTTTTACTCAGATCAGATCACAGTATAAACTTCATATCTTTATTCCTTTTTTAAATTTGAATCTTCAGATTGCATTACATCTTTCACCGCGTTTTGTAAGCGATTCAAAACCACTAAGTAGTCTGTTTTATTACATTCTCTTTAGAACTACAAGCTTTGCGTTTTTCGTGTTATCATCTAAAGAGATCCACTTTTCCTGTACAATTGCCTCTCCACTTCAGCTGAGAACATTTAAAAATTAGTTTCACTAAGTCTTCACTTCAGGCATGCTAATCTAGTTGTGACAGATCGATTTCAGACAGTATTTTTAATACCATTAGAGCAACTTTTCTTATCACAATTGTTCTGGAGAATAATTACTGCTTCCTGAGCAAACTCGCTCTTTTCTTCCTCAAAACTCTATGCTCGTGGTTTTCAAGACATTTGCATAAGTCTCCTATACCTTGTTTGCCCGTGCGTTGGTAATGTTCATTTCCGTAATCGAAGTGGTTAGCTTGCCAGAACATGCTTATTGATCTTCGGCATGTATTATATCGCTTAAGAGTCTCTACAACTTACGTACTGAAAAACGGCCACTTGCTTCACTACCATATTCATGTCGTAATATTCAAATGTTTCATTACCGCTCTTTCCAGATTTAAAATAAAATTTAATCCTCACCTCTGACATTTTTTTCACAGATATATTTTTTCATCTACCCCGAAAAACAAACGTATGAGATCTTTCTGCTCGCGGCCAGGTATTGAAATCCATGTCTTTCCAACTGCAGATTCAAATATGACGATTTAATAACCTTCACAAAACCCAGTACAAGATTTCCACGTCTATTATGGGGAAAGAAGAATGTAGGCAATCTTAAAACGTTTTAGTCAGCTATTTTCTTATCACTTGGACAATAAACAGTTATTTAGTTGTTAGTTGTTAGTTATTTAGTTGTTAGTTTTTAGTTATTTAGTTGTTAGTCGTAGTTGTTAGTTCCGTTAATGCGAAATGGAAAGGCAGTAGTAAACAATAAAACTGTGCTCGTCTAGATATTAAAATATATACATACTGTTATAAAAGAGCTTCTTTTTACAAAAGTAACGATTATATTATTTATTATACATGTTTTCATTTAGTGTGATTTTTCTACTGCATTTCTAAGGAATTTAGAAAGTGTATATGCTTCTATATATTTAGTGACTTCGTAAAATTCTACAGTTATTTTGTATTAAGTTAACTATTTTATAAAATATTATTATTTAATATAACTTTATATTATTTTTGTATGCTTAATTGGTGTAAAATAAAAACCACGACTGAAATGTTTGTAATCACTGTATTTACTCAGATCTAATCACCAACAGCATGCGAATAAAAAGCAATGTTCTTTAAAATGTTAGCAGCACTTTTCATGTTGTTTTGTGTGTGTGTGTTGACCGTGTTTTCTTTGTCCCTAGAGGAAGCTGATGTAGCCTCTCATCCGCCCTTAACGCGTTCGGATTCGGTGGAATCAACCTCTTCAGAACACGAGTTCCTGAAGCAATACCAGGCTGTTACTCATCGAATGATACATCGCAAGTCTAGTGTTGAAATGTATAAACGAATAGCCAACAGAAGCTTCGGTAAGATTAAAAAAACTTCTTGAACAATATACATTTTATAGCTTTACTTTCGTTCTTCTACTAAATAGGGGACATTATGGGTGCATTGCGTTCAGGACTAATGTGTCTAATTGTGAAGCATGTACTTGCATGAATGAACTACTTTTAAAAGGAAAAACTGCTTATGTGTCTTTCAGAATATATTGAATATTTTCTAGTGAAATTAATTGAAATTAAACTTTTAATTACATGAGTTAAGATCAGCATTCTGTTAAATTAATATTAGTCTACTTAATATAATTTAATGTTTAAAATAAATATTTTTGAAATAAATTAAAATGATTTACTTTCCTGTCAGTTCAAAATTAAGTGTAACTAGAAAACTATAACTCTTTTCTTATTTTATTTAATTAATATAGCAGGCCCACGAGCATATTTCCTTAATTTTTTCGCATTCAGGAATTAATTACTGACCGTAATTCTTGCTATCAAAGAAAATTTATAATAAAATATCCATTTGAATCTTTTAATTACTAAATGTAATGATAAAGAAATGCGAAAAAGAGAAAATAATGAAACTATTAGGAACTAGCTGTGATCAAATACCAGAATTTCAGTAGATCAGTAGGTTGTAATGTATTCGGTGCTTTATCAATTCATTTCAGATATTTTCTGTTCAGTACTAGTTGAAAATGACCTTCAGAAATATAGCAAAACTGATTTTAGAAATCATGTTTAATTTATATTTTTCACTTAATTAGTTCTAGCAATTTTTTAATTTTATTCAGATTTGCTTCTTTTACAAACTTTTATCCATTTCTTTCGATATTAATACTTTGCAAATAATTAAGATTATTGCTTGCAATTTACTTTTTTGCCTTACCCTTTTTTTATTTCTCTAAAATAGAAATAAATGAAGCAAGTACATATAAGGAATTCTTTTAAGCACTTATTAAAAAACGAAGTAAAACGTGGAAATAGCAAATAAATATAAATTACATAAATTGAAGTAGACAGTTCAGTTTTGAAAATAGTGTACAATTGTATATACAGGGTGCGTCATAAATTCGTGCAAAGTTCAAAAATTCGTAATAAAAAAAGGAATGCACGGAAAAATTTTCTGTTTGCGCCAATATGGTCAGAAAGACATTGGATTTTTTTTCCATGTAAAAAAAAATGTTTCCAAAAGTAACCGACAGAGGGCGCTCACACGTCATACTGAGATGTTTTATGCAAATCAGGCTATCAATAAAACACTTGGCTGGAAACGGATCCGTCATTCGAAGTCGGCAGCATGCTTTCTTTACCAGATCGGGCGTTGGTGGTTAAATTGTTCTACAAGAATGGTGAATCCACAACTGTTACATTGCGAAAGTTTCGCACGGAGAAAGGACTGAAGGCGGAAAAAAGCCCTATTTCATTGAATGGGATACGGAATTTAGTACGACGTTTTGAGGAAACGGGGAGTTTGGAGGATCGTCAACGAAGTGGCAGACCACCCTTGAGAGCGGCCCGTGTCCATGTGGTACAAAGTGTGATCAAAGATATGGCAGCCGAGACATCAACGGGGAGTAGCAGTGCTCGTGAAGCTGAGAGAAGAACGGGGATTCCGGAAGCGTCGATTCGACGTATTCTGCACGGAATGTTGGATCTGTATCCGTACAAAATCCAGCGACTTCACCAGTTATTACCGGCAGATACAGATGCAAGACAAAAGTTTGCTACATGGGCGCTGGCACAAATGGAACGTAACCCACAATGGTTGCTGAACGTCATGTGGACGGATGAAGCCCACTTTTCACTGCTTGGTGACGTCAATACGCAAAACAGTCGTATTTGGGCGACGTCAAACCCTCGTGAGTACCAGAGCCAGCCACTGCATTCTCCTCGTGTGACTGTTTGGTGTGGTTTCACCGCGTCTTTTATTCTGGGCCCTTTCTTTTTTGAAGAACCCTGTCCTGTATCCGGCGTGAAAACCTGTACAGTCACTGCAGCACGGTATCTTACGCTGTTGCGTGACCACGTTGTACCTGCATTGCAGGAAAGACATGCGTTACCTGTTGTCACCTTCATGCAGGATGGTGCCCCGCCCCACATTTCACGCGACGTGAAGACGTTCCTGTTAGAATCTTTCACCGAAGACCGAGTGATAAGTCGCGGTTGTAAGATTCAGTGGCCCTCAAGATCACCAGACTTGACCCCGGTAGATTTTTGGTTACAGGGATACTTAAAGTCTCGTGTGTACCGGGGCTCCCCAACCACACTGGTGGAACTGAAAAATGCCATTCGACTGACCGTCGCTGCCATCGATGGCGACATGCTACACTCCGCTGTAATGGGCGTAGTGACGCGCCTCACTTGCCTATTATCTTGTGGTGGTGATAATGTTGAACATCTGTTACTATAAAATAGTAAATGCATAGTGTTTTGTTATTGTGATCTGTTTGATTGTCTGTTTCTGTTTGATTGTCTGTTTCTGTTTGCGTGATTTGCATAAAACATCTCAGTATGACGTGTGAGCGCCCTCTTTCGGTTACTTTTGGAAATTTTTTTTTACATGGAAAAAAATCCAATGTCTTTCTGACCATATTGGCGCAAACAGAAAATTATTCCGTGCATTCCTTCTTTTATTACGAATTTTTGAACTTTGCACGAATTTATGACGCACCCTGTATAGTATAAGAACTTAAGAGACCTTTTGGTGAAGAATTTTGCGCATAGAGCTGCAAAATTAAAATTAAAGGTAAGCAAAAGAACTAAATTCTAAAAGCAGTTGCCTAAAAGTAAATTTGGCATTCAAGTTCCAAGCAAAAAAAGATAAATTCTAAAGGCAATCGCCTAAAAGTAAATTTGATACCAGAGTTTAAAAAACTTTAACAAAAATTCATTACTCAAAAGTATATAT
>KK118347.1:0-41873 GCA_000611955.2 Stegodyphus mimosarum | reverse complement strand
CAAATACTTTTAATTCTGTTTTGCTTTTAATAACATTTTTACTTTCTTGTGCAAAATAAAGGAAGTATTGTAGTCACGAAACATTTCGAGTACAATATTTCAACGAAAATATCCATTTTGGCCACTATCGAATGCAAATAAATGATTTTTTTGCGTGACATCTGTATGAAAGGAAAGAATAAAGGACTCTTTTTCTCAAAACGAATTATAAAGCTGATTTAAAATGGATTCAGAAGGGATTTTTTCGTGGTGTCTGTACGTACGTACGCACATACTTATGTATGTATCTCGCGTGACTTAAAAAGTAGTAGCCTCAGAATGTTGCAATTTTGTATATAGAACTGTTATAACATGTAGTTGTGCACCTTTCATTTTGGTTTCAATCGGCCGCACCAAAAATATATAAACATAACATTTATGTATGTGTGTGTACCCAGTCTGTTACTTGGCTCAGTGTATTGTAATTTGCGTAATTTTTGCTTTAAAACTTATTGAATTATGTTATTCTTAGTTTCCGGTTAATGTTTTTATACCTTTAGTTAATCTGCATGCAATAGTTGTAGAATTATCAACAATTTAAAAGTTGTTTAAGTGCGGCTAAGGAATTTTTTTTACCATAGCATTCATATTGCCGAGTGGGAGCAAAAGGAAACTTTTAGTTGTGTGCACCGAAAAATATGTCATATTGCCTGCTGGCCGAATTGTTTGTTTTTGGGTAGAAACAGTAATTTTGATTGTAAAAATAGCTTTTTAACTGTATTTGGTGTATTATATTTTTCTATACCTTTCAATTTTTAAGGAAGGTATTTTGAGTTTTTATGTATTTTTTCCTTGCTGCGAAGTGAGAACTGAATTAATTGAACGAGAAATCCGTCTGTAATGAAATTCGAGAAAATAAGTTTAAATGAAATGCAGGAAAAATGAGTATAATTTAATATTCCGGTACAAGGATGTCATGTGGTGTATATATCAGATTTTTTTTAAATATCAAAACCTGTTTAAATTTTGAACTTGACTATTTCAACAATTTTGCGATAGACGTTTTGTCTTTCTAGCTGCAGATTAAAAACTAAATTATTGAAAAATTACAAATTTTTAAAAGTTACTGAATATTTCAACCGGGCGAATTTTAGTGGTCGCATGTTTCAAAGCCATAAATCTATGTATTTTGTTTATTGTATATTTAACTAAATTGTGCCCAGACACTTTTATGACATAATTTTTTAACTCTGTGAAGAAACTTTTAAGCTTATTATTTCATTTCCAGAAAAAAGTTGTAGGGATTTATTTTAAATAACCAGTTAAATTTAATTTGAAGTTCTTTTCTATAATGCCTTCATTTCCCTAATTGTCAGTGCCAGAATATTTAAATTTGGTAGCGCTCGTGAAGGAATGCAAATTCTACCAGTTGGAGAAAATGTTTAAATATCAAATTCTAGAAGGAAAGTTAGAGAATATGGAAAACCTCTGTGCGTGTTGTAGCACGAGCTTCGGCTTAGCAGTTATTGCTGGTAAAATGTGGTATAATGGCTGTTATTTTGCTGCCACTGAACTTATCAACGCTCTGTTAGGAAGCAGGATTATCTGAGCCCTGTAACGTAATGCTACTACTTCTTAATATCTTCAAATTTTTTAGTTTGATTCTTACTGTTTCATTTACTGCCCAAGCAGAGACGTGGTGTGTTGGCGTCGATTTTACGCGTTGTAAATAATTTAAGGAGTGTAATAAAGGATAGTTTTAACCCTTCTGTGCAGTCACTACTCTCCAGATTTCACACAAGAGAAAGACCTTGACACTAAATAAACATATACCTATATTTTATAATTCCACTGTTGTGAATTTTAATTTTTGATATTCCTTTTGGAAACTTGGCCTCCAACACTTTAAGAAGACAGGGAGAGAAAAACGCTTGTTTTTGCAGAGTAATGGAACGTTCGTTCTAATTTTTATTCTCTAACACTTCTGTTGTTTTCCTGGTAGATAATATATTGCTACGAATTTTACATAGATCGATGATTTTAGTGCAAGTATACGTGAAATTGTTGCATATTTCAGTATTATGTAACATGAAAATCTAGAGAGACGAAGCTTGTCAGAAAAGTAAGAATACAGAGGTCTCTTTAACAATGAATAAATGGCTATTTAGCTAAAATGGCGAAATGCCAAATTTGGCGATAAATCGCCTAAAGTAGCCAAACTTGGCGACATTTGAATCCGATCCCTGTATTACTGTAATAGGTATTGTAATTAAATAACTGTAATTGATTTAATATGCAACTGTAACCGTACTTGTCCTCATATGCCTTCCAGTAATATCAAGAAGCACCAGACATTTCTCGGAGGCCGGGTGAAAATTATATAAGGACGGAGAGATGATCTGCTCTCAGTTATGAGTTGTTGTTGATTGTTTAGTTCAGCCTAAGTTCGGAGTATTGAGATATCTCCGGGTTACTTTCGCTCTTTGGATGCGCTTTGCACTGCCTTGTGTTTAACGTTCCTTTTAGTTTGAAGTGTAGCTACTGATTGTACTCTGTTATACTGTGAAGAGTTGTAAGACTATTTTTGTTAAAAGTTCCAGAAGCGTTTCTTTTGATAAAATAAATTTTATTAACCTATCATAGGACCTGCCTGTAATCAATTTATTACGAACCCGTACGCACGCAACAATGTTCTTCATTTTATTGTTTATATTTTTATTTGAAATGCGGTTCAGTGCTTATCCTTGTCTTCATTGAAACAAGAATAAGTAATTTTTGTAACTAGTTAACTTTTTTAACCCTTTTCTTTTAATCAAGCATGTATAAAAACATAGAATACATAAAAATTGCCAGGGAAATAGATCGACCATTCTTCCGAAAACAGCAAAGGAAATGAAGCAGACAATAAAAAGTATTAATAATAATCAGTCTTAACGTTTTTCAGCATGAACAGAGCCAAGAACAAATCGGAGCGTAGACTTGGAGGCATCGGAGCATTGAATTGGAGGGGGGGACTTGTAACGTATTTTTCGTGTTTGTAATTTTGCCCCCAAGACTTGAACTTCATCGCTTGCTGCCAAAGCGAGTAATAAATTACGTAAAAGCTTCAATTTTATTATAAATCTTCTCTCTCTCTCTCTTTTTTTTCTTTGGCTTCCGGAGCATCTAACTGGTTGGTGTTTTTCTACTTCAAAACGCAGAAAAGTTCGTCAATTTAATTAACACTTTTAATTTGACTGTAATTAAATACTTTTTATGTACCTCATCTTATCGACTTTTTAGCGTGTTTTCCTTTATCCTCAATAAAAGACGCTATGTACTTGGTTCGTTGCATTTCTAACAATAAGCCGTTATACTTCTTCAGAATAACTTGCTCACGGTAATGGAAACTAGACTGCTTGTTGCGTAATGCAATTAATTTATTGGCTTTCTCATGGGTCTTCAAAGGTTTGGAGCTTCTAAGCGGAATATTTCAAGAAAACTATTGTGCTAAGGGCTACACTAGCTATAAAAGTGTGCCAAATGGCTCATATAGAATTTAATATTTATTAACAACACCAGCAATAAGATGTTTTCTCGCCTTCTTCGCATGCTTTTGTGGTGTAGTGGTCAGCACACTTGGGGCGTATTCGAGAGGTCCGTGGCTGGAAACCCAGCGAGGGCATTTCTCATTTTTTATCTCTCCTGCTTCTAAATTACCTAATGCCTCTACAAATCCATGAGTTAATATCATAACAACTATTAATATTTTTCATTATTTCTTATTTTTTAGAAGTGGAGAAACGAGTTGTAGTGCAAAGGAACAACGGAGAATTTGGATTCAGAATACACGGCAGCAAACCTGTTGTCGTTTCTGCAATTGAAAAAGGTCAGATCTCATTTTTTATTGTTAATTCTGTTTTATTATTATTATTATTACTATTATTAAATCATCATGAGACCTCCTCAGAAAGTAACACGAAATTCTTGTCACTCTTCATAACCACCGTATTAAAATGCGTAGCTTAACGCTGTACTGTTATATAAATGTGTCAACAACTGCAGTTATTTTCATACATCTCTGTGTAAATAATATCCATCAATACTGTAACGCGGAAAATACGTTTGCAGTTATGTTTTCTGGGTATGTAAATATCTCTATTATGTCGGTCATATAATGTTTATGGCTTGATAAATTTGGTTAAAAAGATTTTTATTGTTTCAATGCCATTCTAAATGATTCTTTTGCTTCGTTTATAATAATATTTAAATTTACAGCTCCCGTCTATAATCCTGTAGCTTCTTTCGTCTTATTAGTAATCGATAAAAGGAAAACGCTTAACACTGCTTTGTCTTTACTTCAAATTCACTTAAGATTTCACACTCTCTAAATTTATTTACCCGCATTGACTAATTATAGAAAAAAACATTTGCAGGATCTTGAGCTCGGAATTCTAAGGTTTCGAATATTGCATTTCCTGTCGGACATTTGTAGTCGTGAGTGGATTGAGGTTAGAAGATAACTGAAAATATCAATTACGTAGTAAAATGCCGGGAAAGGCAGCCAAGCAAGAGACGTTCTTTAGCTAGCAAGCATTGGCAAAGAAAAAGAGAGAGGATTTGGATTGCAACTGTATTCATAGTAAAATTTTTCGAAAAAGTTATTACCCCTTTTAAAATAGAGAGGGTGAAGTGCCAAAACCAAAAGGAGGAATTAAGGGGCTTTTGCTAATTTAAAGTATAATTCATAGTTATGTATTTTTATCGTACACATATATTGTTACATATGGCTTTATTGAAAAGATCAATCCAAACATATAAAACAGCTCAAGTATCCCACAAGAACAATAATACATAACAAAAAAGAACATACATTTAAAGTAATAAACAGAGCAAATGAGCATTGGAGTGAAAGTAAAAAAATAAAAATTTAAACAACAAGGAAAGAAACGTAAGAGATGTAGTCTTTACAAAGAGTTCGTGAAAGTTGTGGCATTCCAGTATAGTTTGCTGATTTCACCACGTTTCTGAGACTCTTTATTTAGCTCTGGGCATAAACGAAGATACTACGTATTCGTGACGCCCGAATTGCAAATTTAGCATATAGTAGATGGAAGGATGCCAATTTTATTAAGATGATACGCCATGCTATCGCGGCCTGTTTGCAGTCTGAAGTTTGCTACAGCCTCATTACGAGGCTTTTAACAAAACTTTTTTCAAGTCTCTTAAATGTTAGCCCAGGATTTGCTTGTTGATTTTGCTGCCTGGTCAGACTTAAGAGTACCCATTAATTTCTCATAAAGATGCTTTTTAAGTGACTCTGGAGGAAGCGGTTTGCTGTCTTCTGGCTCGAGTGTTCCTCGCTTAACTAGTGAGTCTGCCTTTTGTTACCGTCGGTACCGACATGTGAAGGGATCCATTTAAAAAACGAATGTTTTGTTGTATTTATAAAGAAAGTTCAAGTTTTGTTTTATTTTTGAGATAATCTGATTATCTCTGTCATGATTAATAACCACAGCCTGGATTTCTGCTTTGAAATCGATTAGAATAAGTGCTTTAGAGAAGCAAACGATCTTTATCTTGTGGTTTTCTAGAGCTGTTTTTTCAATTCTTACTGATGCATAGCATATTACTTTTGAGTAAACAAATAATGCATTTACTTTTATTTGAAACGAGAATCTAGCAATATCCGATCCTAGTGATGCAATAACAGAAATCTGAGTATAATGTTTCAGAAATTGCAAAACAGTTTGCCCTTCTTTTTTTTCAATAATTTTTAAAACACGGCTAAATTTGATACTGATGAACATCGTCCCTCATATTTACAAAAAAACGTGGCATTGGACTAACATAAATATATTGGAACATGCGTGAGGTTGAAATATAGGTTTGTCAGAGCGTGAAATGTTTTGAGCTGTCAGAATAAAATTCTTTTTTATTAAGGAGAAGAGCAGTAGAAGAATAGATATCGGTGACGCTACGAGAGAAAACATGGAGCAATCTATCATAACAGAAATCCATTAAACTGGACTGATCTGGCAGGATTCACGTATCACACAAAAAAGATGAATACAAATATAAACTTCACTTGCAGTATATTCCAGGGATGCTAAAAATCTAGTGCTTCATAAAACTGGCAGAAGCACATTTTACAGGACAATGGATGATGAGTAAAGGGAAAACCGGTGATAGTAACCGGAAGGGCAAACATGCAGTTGATATTTGCTATGCATTTAAAAGTCCGCTAAGGCTCGTAAAAAAAGGTATCAGTTTTCATAAGTATAATTACGAGGAAAATCTTTGACTAAATTACAGTTGAAGAGATTCTCAATGAGTCAGATATAAAGACACGTTTGTTCAACGCAATTGGTCTCTCTTTCTGACGAGCTTACTTCATCCTTTGCGTTTAATCTGTACGTATCTATGTAAACACATGATTCGTGTAAATGACGCTGATACTCTGTTCATAACGAACGAGCGTCTAAAACAAATGAAACTGTTGTAGACCAGGTTTCAATTTTTAACAGGCGCTGATAGTGATTTGCTTGAGGAGCTTAGAAATGGACTCAAGAGATACTTTTTAACTAAGACAAATAGCTATGGAAACATACTTATGGTCCCGGTTTATCGGAGCCAAGGTTAGAGCCTATTTTATCAATTGAGTGGTATTGCAAAATGACTGTTTAACGAATTTGCACTGAAAAATGTGATAGTATTCCATCCTGGTAAGAAGATGCGACTTTATTCTCTGTTTGGGAGAACTATAATATTTCAAAATATCTATGATCTTGCTTATAGTACCAATAGCACAAAATTTATCAATTATTTTAGCACCCTTTTTAGTATACAAATAATGAACTTTCCTATTCCATAATAGGAACTCCAGCTGAAACGTGTGGCTTAGAAGTAGGAGATATCATCGTCACCATTAACGGCCTTAATGTTCTTGACGCTACGCATTCTGAAGTAGTCCGCTTAGCTCATACAGGTAAAAAATGTTTTATAACCTTTAAGATTAACCTCATCATAGAAAATATTGAAGGATATTATCTCATTTCAGTACTTTATACAATGCAAAGTCTTTTCGCTAAAACATTTAATTACGTACCTACTTGTAATTTATCTCAGCTTTATAAAAGACCATGAAATATATTTAAACCTTTAACAACAATTTATAAATTTGCAAATTTTTTAAGCAGTATGAAGTAAAAAACTCATTTTAACTTAAACTGCTTGATCCATGACAAAAATAAATTTAGTGCTTGAAGTTAAAAACTCGGTTTTTAACTTCACGTTATCTGATACATAATAAAGCTGAGCAGGAATTAACTTTTCAAAAAAAATTTCTAGGAAGATTTTCTATGCCATTTACAAGCATAACTCTTCAGGATCTAGAATCTAAACCTACATAACTCACTTAACAGACACATGCAACTCAAACATATAAAACTAGCGGAAGTACCCGGTGCCACTTAATTTATATTTAGAGTAATATATCTAATAACAGAGAGAACGATACAGCTGTAATTCTTCTCTAATAACGATGCAAAAAAATACGATTCATAGTCATACATTTTTCAGTCTAATGCGATATGGAACTCAGATAAAAAATTTCGACACAAAAATAAGCTTTTAATTCTCTTTCATTATATCAGCAACAATGGCCGCGGCTTTTAATGATTTTTGTCTTTCTAATCAAATGGTCGTAAAAGCTCAAGTTCCATCCAATATTTCTTCTACATTAAATTTTAGTCGATTCAGTGTGGCAAACAATTGATCATAATTGATCAGAAATCAATAACGCGGACAAACAAACAAACACAGAAACAAGCATTCTCCTTACATATATATAGATTTTGTAAAACTTACAAATTTTTGATTAACAAATTCTAGGATTTGAAAGCGATCAGTAGCAACACGTTCCGAAATAAAGCATTTTTCTCTCCAACGCGTTAAACTGTTGCCTTTCGAAAAAATAAGCGCAAAAATTAGTATTTCGAGTGTTTTTAATTAATAGCTTGGCTGATTAAAGTCGTACGAAGATGGGAATAGTCGAAATGGTTCCCCACGAATTTTGCGAATCGGAAACAATGTAGTTAATGTTTGGGAATTCTATTTTTATTTCATTGTAAAACTTAGAACTTTTTTATAAACAAACTCTACGATTTTAAAGCGAGCAGTGGCAACACTTCTCGAAATAAAGCGATTTTCATCTCTAGCGTACTCCTAAATGTTAGTAATATGTAATTTTGTAAATGTGTTATGCAAATTGTTGCTCAGGTTCTTTATTGTATAAGTTTTTTTTTCCTTCTGATTGCATTTTGTTTTTACTACTGGCACTAAGGCGTCGCACTTCGTATTTTTTTCTCTTGTGTGTGCATGTATTCTTCTGTGAAATAATTGTTAAAAAAAAAGTTAATTATGTATGGATTAGTAATTAGGTACTTAAGGTAAAAATTATGTATTTAACTATTAGCAATTATGAATTTAAACTTTTTAGCACATTGTTATATTTCTCATAATTCGAAACTTTTATCATGTTATTCGATGAGGGGTAGGGCTATGGTGCCCAGGCACCATGGTGGTTAAGCACCGCAGTTCAATTCCATTCCATCTCTAGCGTGCAAGACTGTTGCCACTCGGAAATGTGAGGGCGAAAATTAGCGTTTTTGGAGTTTTTCATTAATGTCTGAGATTTTAGCGATTTTAGCTATTTTAAGTGTACGTCGACCTTTATCAGGACCCAAAAATGAATTGTAGAAAGTTTGGTGACGATATAGCTATAATAGTGACTGAGTTAATCGCGAACAAACACACAGACATTCTTCTTTATATATGTAGATTACATTAAAAACAAACTAATATTGGCTTAAGGCTTCCACAGTTTTCTTCCTCCTCACAGCTTGCCTTCGTGGTGCAATTGTAATGCACGTCTGACTAGGTCAGAAGATCTGGAGTTCGAGTCCCCGCGAGGGCATTTCACAATTTTTGAGTTTCTTGGTCCAAAATTTCTAATGACTCTACAATTGCCACAAGAACAGAGAATAAAATATGGTGGACGATAATTTGTCACACCCAGCATTTGGCGATTGGGTTTTATCCTACTCAATCGAACTGTAAGTGAGAGAGACTATAAGGTTTTTCTCCCTTTTTACGAGGCGTTACAGTAAATTGGAAAGCACGTCCAACTAGCTCGAAATATCCGGAGTTTGAGTCGCGGTGAAGACACTTCACAGTTTTCACATTCCTTGTTCCAAAAAGTCCTACATTTTTATATTAAAAAAACAGTTTTCTATTAAATATGCATAGATTTTAAAGGCAACTGGCATCGGTCCATCTTCTTCAATAAGCAAAGAATTCTGCCTTGGGAGGGAAGCAAAGAGCCAAACAAGTAGGAGATGCCAAATGAACAGTCGTAACCAAAAACGAAGTAAATATATCGCTTTCTGTCAAGCAAAATACAAATAAAAAAACGCTAAAGTTAGAAGATTACAATTTTAAGAGTTCTATAAAAACTTTGGATTTGATGTAATGCCATTAACAAAGTATGTAGATGAATAGTACTCAAGAAAGCTTGGAGATTTATATCAAGACCTGAACTTTAATTATACAGCTAAAATTATTATTAAAAAAACATCTTCATTTCAAAAATTAGATTTCTTTGAACCTTACACTCAAGAACCGAATACAAGTATTTTTTTAACTTCTACATTTATAAATTCTAAGTATCTTACGTAATGACTTTAATAATGAATGACTTGTAAATAATTCAAATTCATTTCCTCTTAAAATTTTCAAAATTTTTATCTCTTACCTTTTGTTTCTTTTTATTTGATTTTTAATCTGATTTTTAGATAGCGCTATGTTAAGTTCATCTTTGGCTTCTCGTATTCATTTGGCTCTCTTCTCCCCTCCAGGGTAGATTTTTTTTCTCAGTGAACTGAAGCGATGTTGTACGACAAAGGTTAACTGAGATATTTGATATTAAAACTGGAGATCATATTTACGAGACATATACAAACTCAAAAATGAAAGATTTGCATTTGTACGTAACTACACTGCTGGCCACCGTAAATGCAACACTCTGAAGAAAGCAAGCAAATGACATGAAATTTACAACATGCATTAGCGGAGGTGAGACATGCAAATGATTAGAATTTCAGCGCAGACGCACGTCACGCGCGCCTGTGGCGCCACTTCAAAGCGCCAATTAAGGCTTGCAAGTTTTCGACGATTTCAAGTTCGGCAATTGTGTTTTTTGTGTGTTTTTAAAAAAAAAGATCAATTATGCCTCGTAGTAAACAGCAGTCATCGTTTGTTCAAGTATCCGAGTTCGACAGAGGAAGGATAGTGGCCTACCGTGAGTGTGGATTATCTTTCAGGGAAATCGGTAGTCGTGTTGGGCGAAACCAAACAACTGAAATGCGGATATGTGACCTTTGGATGCAGGAGGGTACGACGGACCGACGTGTTCGATCGCATCCACCTCAGTGCGCCACTTCACGTGATGACAGGAACATTGTGCGCATGGCAGTGACGGATTGTTCAGTCACATCTCGAACCATAGCACAGCACATTTGGTCTGTAACGCATCATCCAGTGTCTGCGCGTACCATTTGACGCCGTTTACGGCAGAGTGGTCTCTCCGCAAGATTTCCATTGCTTATACAGCAGAATGGAATGAAATTGTCTTTACTGACGAGTCACGCTTCTGTTTGTAACACCACTATGATCGGATTCGAGTCTGGAGACACCGTGGAGAGAGGATGTTGAACAGCTGCGTTATGCACCCCCTTGTGATCCTGCAACGGGTATTGTGGTATGGGGCGGTATTGGATATCACTTTCGCACTTTTCTATTACGAATTGTCGGTACTTTAAACATCCAACGCTACATCTCCGAGGTGTTGGAGCCAGTTGTCCTTCCTTGCCTTCAGGACTTGCCCACAGCTATATTTCAACAGGAAAATGCGAGACCACACGTGGCACGCATTGTCCGAGAGTTCTTTGTCAATCGCCAGATTGAATTGCTTTCCTGCCCGGCTCGCTCTCAGGATTTTCGCCGAAAGAAAACATGTGGTCCATGGTTGCTGAACTATTGACCCAGATTACATTCCAAGCTGCCACACCAGATCAACTTTGGCAACGTGTGAAAGCTGCTTGGTCTGCTGTACCCCAAGAACCCATTCAAAGTCTCTTTGAATCAATGCCGAGGCGTGTGGCAACGGTGATCTCCAACAATGGCGGCTACTATGGCTACTGATTCTAGAAGAAACCACACTTCACATAAGTCTATAAATTTAATCATTTGATACTTGGTCAACATGTTATCTACTAAATAAATTTTGTTGTGATAGCTCTTGTCTTTCTTGGTGTTGCAATTTGGGTGGCCAGCAATGTAAAAATAAAATATCAGTTGAGAAAAAGGTTTCTGCTGTTAAGGGATTAAGTGGAGCATTCCTATGTAAATGATTGTGAGAATATTGATCCATATATTTTTTTTTTCAAAACGAATATCTCATTTATACAGAATTCGTGTTCTAGAAACATTGGCAAGCTTCAGTATTGGTACGTAGCCAACTCTTAACATTATTCGCATCAGTTAAAGACGAAAAACATTTGCGTAGTTTAATGAATTCTTTTTACTGTTTCCATATAATGATTTTTAAGTAATAAAACTTCATGAGCATATTAGCAATGGATTTTTGCAAACTCGCAAATAACTTGCGTGAAAATTATCTTCCGAAATGTCACATATAACAAAATTATAAATTAAAGACACTAGTAAATCGCATATCATTGAATAACATTTAAGAGGGAAAATCAACCACAAATTATTCTAATTCTTTTAATAACCTACTCGTCAAAGCAAATTGAAAATGACATAAAAATTCGCAAATTTTGAAATTAAGCATCTCGGCTAGTTTTAATCAATTGATTCAAGCGTTTTGTGTTTTATATTTTTATAGCGAGTATGGGATGGTCCTAAATATAAATATAGATACCGGTGGGATGCAAGACAGATTTCGTCCAATTTGTCTTTTAAAATTTTTTGCTAAGATATTAGATAAATTATTGGTTAATAGGTTAACTCACGTTTTAGAGATACATAGCACCATTTCTGAGAAACACTATGGATTTAGAAGGAATAGATCCACAGATCTGGCTTTGTATAGGGTTGTTTCTAGGATACGAGAATTGAAAGACACACAACACATAGTGTTGGTGTCTTTTGATGTGAAGGGTGCGTTCGACTCCGTTAGATGGCCTTCTTTGTTAAGACATTTGAAATGTTTGAATATTACTAAAGACATGTTAAATATTATAGAAGATCATTTTAAGAACAGAAGATTAATTTATATTCCCAGTACTGGTGGTAACACTGTAGAAATTGAAATATATAAAGGATGTCCCCAGGGCTCTTGTAGTGCTCCTCTGTTCTGGGGCTTAATTATCAATGATTTATTAGAAGAATGCCAAATTCCAAAAGTGGAACTTATCTGTTACGCAGATGATATTTTAGCTATCATTCACGGCGATTCCTTGGAAAAGATAATCTACCTTTGTGAAAGTTCAGGAAAGTTTTGATGAATGGAGTGGCAGGGAGGGAATAGTTTTTAATGCTGAGAAAACACATGCTCTTTTTTTTCCAAGGAGAGGAATCAAGACTAGAACACCTCAGTTGAAGTTCCACAATAAAAGATTAAAATTTGGAAAGAATATTAAATATTTGGGAATTATTATAGATGATAAATTGAATTTTATAGATCATTTTAAAGACATTCATAGAAATACGGATATGATTTTAAAGTACTATAGAAACTGTTTTGGTCCCAATATTTTGAATATGAAGTCAAAAATATTAAAAGAGATTTACAAATGTGTTTATTGCTCCTAAGATCGTTTATGGAATAGGCGCATGGGGTCCCAGGGCGGGGGAGCTGGTAAAATTGAGGAGTAAACTGAATACTATACAGAGAGGCTGGATGCTGGCGATAACACGTGCTTTTAGAACTGTTTCTACGGAGGTCATTTGTGTGCTGGCAGGCGTTCCGCCTCTCTCAGTTGCATATGAATATTACTATAAAAAATTTCTTTTGGCAAATAAAATAATAGATAATATAGAAATTGATGGTGTTGATATCGATAATGGTGCTTATGAAAAATATAATATTTATTTGAGACATCCAAAGGAAGAAACTAATATACCATATGACTGTTTATTCCTGGAAAACCAAGAAATAGATATCTTTACAGATGTATCCGGGCTCGGGGGTGATATTGGCTGCTCTTGTGTTATCTTTTTTCACGGAATTGAGATTGAAAATATTAAAATAAAATTACGTCAGCTCAATTCCGTGTATCAAGCAGAAATGTATGCCATCTATAATGCATTTCTTTGGATTGATAAAAGTTTGAATGTTAAATATCATATTAATATATATTCAGATGCACTTTCTGTTTTGCAGTCACTCTCGGGTCCGGTTAATGATAATATTCTGATTAATGAAATTAAGGATGTATATAATAAATTAAAAAGGATACATAATATAAAAGTACATTGGATAAAAGCACATGATGGTAATGCTGGCAACGAGAGAGCGGACGTTCTTGCCAAATTGGCCACTAAAGAAGGAGTGATTGTTAATAATGTACAGTATTCTAAGAGGAAAATTCAGACCACCCTATTTAATAATATAATAAGAAAGTGGAAAAGTGGCTGGGAATCGTCCGAAAGAAACAAAGATTTGTTAAAGAATATTAATATTACTAAAAATATGAGAACCTATAATAATATAGACTTGAATCAATTTTTGACTGGACACGGGCGGTTCCCCGCATATTTACACAGATTTGGCCTCCAGGAAAATGATAAATGTAAAGCATGTGATAAACACGGAGATGCAAAACACTACTTAAATGACTGTGTGCTTACTGGGAGATTGAGGGAACAATATAAAAACAAATATAAAGAAGATTTTAACAGGAATTATGAAAACTTAATTGAATTGGCACAAAATATTATGAAGTTTATAAATGAAAACAGAGAAATTGTTGGAGTATATTAGAAGTAGAATTGGATGTAGTGAGTTTATAACTGATTTATTAAATGTTTTGTTTTGAATGTTTGTTTATGTGTGGTGATGTCTTGTCTTGTGTCATATTATAACCTATTTGTGTTTAATTTTTTATTTTCGTTCTGTTAGTTATGGAGTGAATGAATTTTTTTAGTTCTGGTTTATGCTGGCAACCATACACACTCGTATTTATTATTTTGTTTATTTTCATTATACTAACTCTTTTGTTACTCGGTTCTCGATGCTTGGTTTCCCTGAGGCTAATTTTAAACTATAAATATTATTTATTATATCTTATAATTTTGTTAGGTGTTTTGAACACGGCTGGGTCTCTGGCTGCCCTCGTTTGTTGTTGGCTGGGCAAGTCCCCATTTTAAAGTCATAAGATTGAGTTATCTCAATCAGGTGGACTGGGGGCTGCGCCCCATATAATAACCGGTGGGATGCATAAAAAGTTAGATTTCGTAATTTTTACAAAATTAAGTTCATTAAATTTAATTATGTCAAAACATGAATAATTGCGCCATTTGACAACTTTTACTTTTAAAAGTGTATGTCTGTAGCCAAACGGAGGCGAAAATAAAGACCGGGTAGAGATATTTGTGGACATGCTCTGTGTATGTGTGTGTGCATGTATACTAACATCTGACTATATGAATAGAAAGAGAAAATAAAGATTATTTTTAAATAATACAGTGTAGAATCATTAGGTTTTTTGAAGCAGGAGACAGGAAAATTGTATGGGACCCTCGCCTGAACTCGAGCCCTAAACCTCTCGAATACGCTTCAAGTGTGCCGCGAAGGCATGAGGAAATGAAGGAGAAAAGACCTTATAACACATCATCACAATCAACTAACTTTTAAACCAGTTCAAAGTCGTTTAAAATTATATATATTTTAAAACTCATAAACGACAAGCAGATGACTAACAAAGCTGTAAAAATACACATAACATCTAAATTTTATTTGTGTACAGTCTTTAAATGTTACTGGCACCAGAGGGCTCAAAATTTAGCGACATTCGAATGAAAACCTCCAATTTAACCATGAGCTTCGAAGCTTATGATATGTTTCGTACCCATTTTTACTTCCTTGTACCAAGTAAAAGAGCTATTGTAATCACGAAAAATTCCGGGCACCATATTTCAACGAAATATCCATGCTGACCGGTATCGAATGCAATTTAACAATGTTTTTGTGTGATATTTGTGCATAAGGACAGAATAAAGGACTCTATTTTCTCAAACGAATTATAAAACTGATTTAAAATGAATTCAGAAGAGATTTTTTCATGGTGTCTGTACGTACGTACGCATGCATGTATGTATCTCGCATAACTCAGAAACGAGTAGCCTCAGAGCGCTGGTACTTTGTAGATAGGACTGCTATAACATGTAGATGTGCGCCTCCGTTTTTTGCAATCGGCAGCACCAAAAGTGTATATATATATATATATATATATATACCCACTCTGTTATTCGCCTTAGTAAGCACATTTTTTGTATTCTTATAGGTTGGTAAATTGCGCATTTGTTGCTTTAAAAATGATCGAATTATGTTGTTTTTATTTTCCGGTCAAGGTTTTTATGCCTTTAGTAAATCTGTATGCAGTATTTGTAGAATTAACAAAAATTTAAAACTTGTTTATGTCCGGCTAAGCCTAATTATTTTTAGCATAGCAGCCATTGTTTACATTTGAAACTGACCAGAATACCCATTGTTTACATTTGAAACTAGCAGAATAGTGGATTTGTTGCCAATCTAGAGAAACTAAGCTTCCCAACAACAAAAAAAACGCCTTCTTTTATTATTGCGAATTAAAGCATGCTTAATCCATTCTGGAATTTATTCCAGAAAATAAGTGTTAAAGGTTTACTTCGTAGTTTTTAATATAGATATTTCCAATATTTATGTATTTTTGCCTTGTCACGAAGTGAGAACTGAATTAATTGAGTGAGAAATACTGAATCGTCTGTGAAAAACTGTTTCCTTTTTTTTTGTTTGTGTAATTTCTTTTATACATAGTTTTAGATTTATTATAGTTTTTGAATAGAGTATGTGGCAATGATTAGATAATTCTGCAGATGATATAATGTTTCTACATTCTGAGCTATAAAATGAATGAGATGTAAGGCTGTTAATTGAAGCTAGCGCCAGAGTGTCGCTATGTTAAACAAATAGAGTGAGTTTTAAAGAGTGGATTTATTCTATTATGGTTTATGTGCTATCCACGAAGTAGATTTAATTTAAGCCAAAATGTTTAAATGAAATGCAAGAAAAATGAGTATTATTTAATATTCCTTACAAGGAAGTCCTGTGATGTACACATTATACTTTTTAATATGTCAAAGGCACAAGTGCTACTTTCGTAACAGGTGCGTTACTTTCGTAGAGGACTTTTTGAGAAAAAATGGCTAATTTTCACTTTACATATGGGGAAAATAACGAAGACCGACAGTTGAAACAACAACAACAGGCCCATTCGCCTGGAATCGAACAAAATCTAGATTGAGCTACCGATATGCAATAGTTTTAACCATTCAGCCATTAGGGCTCTTCCAAGCTTAACAAACAGTACACGGTTAATCGTAGCGTGCGAAACGCCACTGGGTTGCTTTTGTCGTGAAACTGATTGTGGTTTGCAGTTGCTTGTATCTCTTGCGCACATAAATACTATCAGGCAAAGATTATGTGAATGTAATGCGGGAAGTAACATAGTATCACAATCAATTCATAAACCAACTCATTGCCTTTTCTCAGCTTGCAGTTGATATGGAATGATTTCTGCGGTTTGTTTCTCTACATTCTAAGCCTCGTCTTTTTTCTGTATCACTGAACATGTATTCTTTAGCGAAAGTTGTTAAATGAAAGTTTTCATTCAAAAGTTGTTAAACGTTATTGACATCTCTGCCTTCTTCTTAAGTTTATCAATATTCTTTAGCTTCAACCTCCCTATATAATAAGCATGTTTGATGAAAACCAGCAAGAATCAAATGTTAGTAAAAAGTATTTGATCGTGTCTCTTTAGTTTACTAACCACCTTAGATTACACATTAATCCATTTGTCACTTATGACCTTATATGATAGAATTATGCCCAATAGCAGTTCATTTCCATGAAAATAATTTGCATATGTCTGGGAATCGTAAACGAGCTTCTATTTATTACTTCGCACCATTGATTCTTTGTATATAAGAGAATTATGTGTGCCTAAAGTAAAAAATGATCTTTCATAATTTCATGTGCCTGAATCAGCAAAAGGAACATGATCTTTCTACTTCTAGGAACGGAAGTGCTAAAGATGGAAGTAAGTAGGACGTGCCACGTGCTTGCTCCAGTTCTTACAGACTCTCCTCCACCCCCTGTATATTCTGGTTACTTGCAACGTTTGAGTGCACGTAGCGTCACTGGACGGCGCTGGTGTCGGCGCTGGTTCGCCGTGAAGTTGGATGGCGTCCTCTATTGGTACAGAACAAATAAGGTAACGACACATTATTCTTTCATTTTTGTATCATGCAAATGTCTTTAAATTTTATGCAGTCCCAAGAAACTGGAGATACAATAATTTTTAATGGAATCGTTTAATATATTAATTTGTTATGTTGTAATTACTTTGATCAGTGTTTTTTCTTCATGCTTTGTCAATTATGCAGAACGATATCTCACCCAGTATAATTCACTTCTTTCTTTTCTTTACAAGATCACAACATTCGAAACCACGATTTTTCCCCTTCTTCATTGTTAAAATTTCTAACAATTTTCTGAAATCTAGTTTCTTTATTATTTTACTTTTACATCAATGCTAGAGGAGGCAAATCTGTTTACGATCTTAAATACATAATTTGTAATCAGTTTTATGTGACGAAATGGCTTTGTCACCTGTAACTGCAGTCGATGGTAGCATTAAAAATACTAAGTCTCATAGCAGTATCGTTAAGAGATCGTTTGTACTGATTGGCCTTTGAATAAAGCCCAGACCAAAGAAAGTCTATATACAATACACATTCTTTGCGCAGACTAAGCCTTTTGTGAAAGATATTCTTGCTCTAAATAAATTACCGCCATGGCGTATCATTCGGTTTTCACTCTTAAAATTTTGAAACCTATCACCGCCTGATGGTATGTGTACGTTTTTAAGCATTTTAAAAGATTTTTGTGATAAACTTGTGTTTAATACTTCCAAAATTAATCTGAAATTTAAATTTAATTATATACCGTTCAACAGAGATAAATATTATATTATATAAGTTATAATATTATTCAGCAAGATATTTCTATTCGTTAGAAAAGAAAGAAGGTCGTTTATGTGTCCCTGAAAATGCATCTAATTTTTCTGCAAGACCAATTTCAATTTAAAACATTTAAATTTCTCCTTGGCGAACTTCCTGTTGAGGTTGTTTCACCAAACTTTCGATTATCCATGTTAGTTAAAGCAGCAATTTGCACGAATAACGGCAAAATATGGATAATCCAAACGCGCTGTCTTGTGTAGAGAGAGCGGAATGCAAATAGTGAGTCTTCTGACACACCAGCCCTATCTCATGAAGCTTACAGACAAATGTTGACCTTGAAATTCGGCCTTCAGTGGCAGCATACAGCTCACCTGAGAGCTGTGAAACTGTAGCAGTTCTGTGTCACTGCCCTGAAAATGCAAAACAACGGTACTCATTCGTTGTTGTTGATCTTGGTCGGCCTGTTCCAGGTCTTCTGGATATGGATCCAGTATCTTGAAACTGTTTTTCCACAAATTGCAGATAGCATTGAGCGTTACAAAGTGCTCTGTAGCCCCTTGCATTTGTGGGGCCCTTACATTTGTGATTGCCCAGCTTTCAATCTGTTTACAATTCTCCATCTCATTCTGTCATCGAAGCGTTCGTGGCTACTCATTTTATATGATACATTGTTGTGTTCCACACTTGTATTCTATTAACTAAATGTTGAGAAACCTAGTGAAGTGCTAAGCAAATAATCGCTTAAGTCTAAGAACAGAAACGTGAACTCAAGAAGGGTTAATTATCTTTTATTTGCTCAAAATAAAGATTTAACAGTCGGCCCCTTAACACTTGATAACAGCTATCAAAGTTAAGGGGCCCCCTTAACAGATGGCCCCCTTTTATTTAACAGGGCGTACAACAAAGCCTCCACTTGGGCTTGAAATGTAAGAAATAAGAACTAATTACTAACTAAATAGATTTAGCCGAAGTTAACACAGTTCTAAACTAGTTGGCCAGTAATATTAAATTAGCCAGCGAAATTATCAAAAGGCACGTAATGCGGCCAAGCGTAGGAACAGTTAGAGAGACGTAGCCAAAGGCAACGCGCGCTATTCAGGAATCCTAACTCTCTCTCTTGAATTCAGTAGAACTTTGACTTAAATACTACTCTACTTCTCATTTGCATTTAACGCGATTCTAAAAACTCCTTCTGGTAAAGAATTGTAAACTAAAGCTAGAAGATATAGGAAAGTATCATAAATTTAAAATAACTGTTATAAAATTAAAATATACCTTACAACTTTATAAAATGTACCACAAACTTGCTAGAAACACGGCGAATGTTGTGAAAAAGTATGGTATCGCAGTGAGATTGAATGATGGAATATAAGGAGAGCTGTCGGGTTTTCGACTAAAACGTAATGATTAGACAGCAAAGATGTAACCTCTTGATTATCACTCTTTTTTCATTTGTAAATAGTTACCAATGTAAATAGTCACTAATGTACCTTAACCAATAGCTAAATAAACTACTTTAGTCACCTAGATATGTATTGTCAGTCTAGAAAATCCCCTGGATGCTGAGCTCACATGGGGACTTCGACCAGTTCTTCAATGAAGGTGTTCCAGATATTCTCCTAAAGATGCCTAAGCATTTAAGACGGTCTGGATAAATAACATTTTTTTTTCGCCAAGAGGCCCTGTTGCGTCAGGATGCCCGAGTGTAAGTAGCAGGGCTGCGACAAATTAACGCGACTAAAGGTATCGCGATGAGATGGATGATGGAATATAAGGAGAGCTGTCGTGTTTTCGACTAAAACGTAATGATTATACAGCAAAGATGTAACCTCTTGATTATCACTCTTTTTTCATTTATAAGTAGTCACTAATGTACTTTCACGAATAGCTAAATAAACTACTTTAGTCACATATATTCAGCCTAGAAGAAACAAAACATAGTATTTGAAAATTAGCAAGATGTATCTGAAAGAAAAACGTATAAATAGTACACGTGCAAGATCTCTCTTTCAGCACTGGGACTTCCATACCAAAAATATTTTGTCGTTTGTTATAAAGCACGCGACGGCTATCTGCCTAAGAGCAGGGATGTCTTCTTGGAAAACTTTCTAAGGAAAGTCGCTGTTATCCTCTTGACACATGGGTAAAATCAACCATGCAGTCATCCCTTTCGTCTGGGCTGGAATCCATATCAAACTACAAGTAGTCAGCAGTCTAACGACATACCCACTGGTGGGGCTAAACCATTCTATTGACTACAAAAACTGGATTCAATATTCTCATTTTTCTTTTCCAGGACCATGAGCCCCTTGGTGCACTGGGGCTGCAGAATCAGACAATTAGCCGCGTCCCGGAAGCCGGGGCGCCTCACGCCTTTAAGGTGTCCAAGATCGGAGAGAGCCCCTTTTACTTTTCGGCTGACGATGAGGACACCGCTACTAGGTACATTTTTTTCAAGTTGAAATCTAAGATTTTGAATTGCATTTGGCTTAAACTCTGGTTGACAGTTTCTAATGCGCGGTTTCTTGTTTTCTATTCCTTAGATGGATCAGTGCCTTGAACCAAGTTGCTGCGACAGCTTCTCGGGTAAGGAGAAAAAAAACATTTAAAATTATTTCTAGTTTAATTTCTGGGACCGTTAACTATATTTAGTCAAGATATTTTTCTAAAATTATTGCTTATTACTCATAATACTATTTATTATTTATTATTATTATGTATTACTGCTGCAAATATTCAATTTTTAAAATTACACAAAACTAGACCTTGTTGATTAGACATTGGTTCCTGGCGAAAACTGCTATTAAAGACCGCTTCAATGCAGCTATGAATCTAAAGTTGTATTTTACATAATCTTAAAGCTCAAATGTGTTTGCTTCTTATCCATATAATACTAACACCCCTTATTTTTCTGCAATAATTTAGAGGTTAAGGTAGGTTATTTGAATACGTCAAAGCACACGAGGATTATCTGTCTAATGGGATGCCTTCGTGGAGGACTTTCCAAGGAAATGTGTCTCGTATTCACGTTACGCATGGGAAAAACTACGAAAAACAACCATGCAGCCCACCCGTTAGCGATAAGATCGAAGTATAGTCGAACTCCTAACATTCAGCGGTCTTAACTGTTTGACCATTGGTGGGAGCGCAATAATTTAGAAATCATTCCTAAAGGGCTGTGTATTATTAAAATTAGGAAAGCAGCAATATCAAAAATAAAACTCAGTAATAAATTATATAATAGCACTAAGTTCATAACAGATTTTGAAAACTTTGCAATTAAGAGAATCAGAACAAATGCATATCGCATATTTAAAACTAATATTATTTAAAACTAATATATAAGCTCGTCATTGAACGAATTAATTGTTATACTTGTATAGTTTTTAATTATGTATTATTGACTTAAACATTTGTCTTCGATTATGCTGTTACGTCTCAGTTATAAATGTCAGGAGTTGTTTTCGTTCGAATAAAATTAGCTTAATTCGCAGTAACCAGCAAAGAAACAACAGACAAGAACAGCAGCAAAGAAAACAACAAAGACAAAAAAAGAACTGCAACGAAGAAAACAACAGCAAACACAACAAAGAAAACAAAAATAACAACATTCACAGACAACAAAGATTCTGCAGATGTACAAATTAAAAGAAAAAAATAATTTCAGATTTAAACGTATTTAAATTTTTAAGATTCATTGCAGTTATCTCAAATAGCTATAACTCCATGGCGTCGCTGGAGGGGAGCGAAAAATGTATCCTACAGAATTTAAAGATGCTAATTTTCCAGTACAATTCGTTTTTAAATGATGTTTTTATTTATGTTTAATTTTTTTTGCTTAATTCGTAATTAATTGTCAGCAGCTATAGTTAAACTAGGATATAACAATATAAATCTAACAAATTTTATTTAAATTTTATGCGTAAACTAAATTTTATTTATACTTATTATTCTCTGTTTTTTTTTATAAGTTGTTATGATTTTTTCCCTTATGATTCTTCCAATTTTGTTGATGAATATGAAGATGAAGCTTATAAAAGTGGTGGATTGAATTATTTGGAATATACACTGTTAAAAATTTGGTTCAAAGTTTCACCAAACTATGGTGCTGAAAAAGTTGCAACCAAAAGATGGTAAAACACTGAACCATTATTTGGTGCTTTGGCTGAACCTTTATTTGGTAATAGGTTGAACCATTATTTGGTAATAGGTTGAACCATTATTTGGTAATAGGTTGAACCATTATTTGGCAATAGGTTGAACCATTATTTGGTAATAGGTTGAACCATTATTTGTTAATAGGTTTAACCAAGAATTGGCAGTATGTTAAAGCAAGAATGGGGAATGTTGAACCATAAATTAGAAATGCGTTAAATGGGCTATATTACAATATGGATTGAGAATACCTTAAACCCTTAATTATAATTATGTTTACCGTTAACTGTAAATTATAGGAAGTTATTTGAGAGTTCAGTCATAAAATTTTCTATTATCCATTTTTCTGGTATTTTTTTATTCAATTACTGCTATGGCACCCTTCTCCTGGTACTTTTTTTAATTCATTACTGCTGTGGCTAAGATATTTAGAAATTTCTTATGCAAATCAGCATATCTATAGCAATAATTATTGAAAATTTGGCTAGAACAGCAGATTTACTTGCATAAGATTGATTCAGTTTTGAGAGAATGAAAGTATAAAATATATATCATTAAAATACACATTTGCAATATATTAGCATGTATATAAAAATATATTTTTACAAAATTAAATGCCTTACACACCAATAGGAATAAGTTAAAATGTAACTGCTCATTGCAAGAGCTGAATTTTAAAAATTCATGTTTGATATGCCTTCACTTGTAAATTAAATTGCATTAGCTTTGAGATTCAAGGTCTCTAGTATTTAAATTTACAACAGAAATTGCTTTCTCATAACAAAATTGATATTATACATTGTGTGTAATGTGTAATTAACAGCTATTCAACTAATTACTATTATACTATATAAAGAAAAATTATTCCATGCATAATTCTTATTTTCATTCACATGCCATGACACTTACCTTTAAAATTTGGAGACCAGAAGTGTTTGCTAGAATCTGTAAGGTTTCCCATGTCCCCTCCTCACACAAAAACAAGTTTTACTTTATGGTAATTTTTTATTTACAATATGTTAAAATATATTATGAAGCATGATAAATTATAATACTTATGTACCTATACAATAAAGAAAATTTTCCAAAGCTATTAATATTGTTCAATAAATTCAAAAGTAAATTCCATTTTTCTGCAGATTAAACATATCTCTTGGTAGCATGTTATATAGAAACGTCAACATTTCATGTAAAATAAGTCAGAGGAAAAACATAACTTAAGATGGCAAAGCTTTAATGAAGAACACATTTAAATCCACATAGACAAATTTTCTGCAACTGCTACGTAAGAAAAGTAATTCATTAAGAAATATTTTATGCTGAATTTTGCACAGACATACATGTAAGCATAATTTAATAAATTATATCACTTATATTCTGTTTAAGAAATTTAAAATGAAACTACTCATAAAACCTGTCGAATGATTACGTATATTTTATAAATATTTTAATCATTATTTTTCAGAATTTAATAACAAGTACTTCTGAATAATTAGCATACATTATTATGCTTATATAGAAACAGGACATACATCAATAACATTCTTCTAACTTGAAAACTTTAATTGTATGAAATAAATAAGATAAATGTACTTGTAAAGCATGCATGGGGGGATATTTACCATTACTTATAATATTGACAAAAAGCATTTTGCAGTTTCATATCCTGGAGTATTTAAACCAATAAATCTCAGAAAACACAAGTGTATGTAGTAGTCATTTTAATACATTTGTGAAAATTTCAATAGGATATTTAACAATATCATGAAACCCAAATTTAGAATTTTTTATTTAACAATTTAATGGTTGTCTCATATACTTAAACAGTTCTTGCAGTTCATAATCATTAGAAGAGAGACGCAAAGAATGCATGGTACTCAACATTAGATCAGTGATTTTTCACACTGTTGGTTGTATCGGAAATGCAACGGGTGGTAATTTGTGGGCACAGTGGTCTGACAAGCACATTATATCAAGCTCAGCGACGGTGTACCTCATAACGCACCATTTGGTGACTGCACTCTTTTGCCAGGATGAATTTCATAAGCTTGTTCTAATGTTCCAATTGAGATAAGTCACAACACATTCTGATCTTGCATGGATGTCGAGGTAGTCTTGGGGAGTACAGGGTCAGGCCTTCACAACCAGTGATTGAAAGAAGACAACATCTTTTAGATACTGTTTGTAGCTCTATTTCAACATCATTGGGAACCTAAAAAAAGAAGCGTTAATACACAGCTACATAACATCATGCATTATCTAAACTATTAATTTTATATTTATTTTTTCTTTCATAATTCTCACCCTCGTATCATGACTGATGTTACTATTAGTATTACTAGGTTATACTGACTGATGTTTCTGTGTTTTAGTATATAAGTTACAACAAATATATACTATCATTGCAATATATACTAAAAATAACATAAAGCATCCATAATATATTAAATTTAATTAATAAAAACTTAAATATTCATTTTGATTGGTTTATTTGGATGCAGCAAGCCACTCGATTGCTATCTGACTAGGGTATGTACATTGGGTTGCATTCATGTTACACATGGAGGAAGCCAAACATGCAGGCAGTGCGTTTGCATGGATTCAAACCTGGGTCGAAATGCCAGTGTTAAACAGTATCAACCATATCATTACTGGTAGTAAAATGTTAGTTTTACTTTTAGTTTCTAATAAAAAGTATAGAAGAAACAAAAACACAATAAAAAAGGAAGATGCATTAAAAACAATTTTTGTCAAATACCAGGGCTAAATATCAAATATATGGCTGGCCGAACATCAATACTTTGAGATATTGAGGATTTTATTTTTTAAAAAAGGAGGTATTAAGACTATCCCCGAACCCAGCAAAGAAGCACAAAAATGTACTGATGAGGCATTGCATCATGCCGCCAAAAAATATTTATGTTGAAATGTGTTGCTGCTGGTAGAGCATACATTCCACCGGTATTTAAAAAAATCTAATATATAATGTATATTAATATGCCTACACATCTAAAGGTATATTTAGTAAAAAATACACAATTATAAGAATTATAAAACATTAAGCATTAAAAAAATACAAAACATTAAGAAAATTAGCTGGATTACATTATTATACCAGCACCAAAGTGTTTATTTTACTATTATAAACCTACCAATATTACCCAAATATATTTATGTGGCAATTTAGTTGTGCCCATAGCAACCCCAAATGGCTTTCCAGACATTTCACCAGTACGACGGCAGATTATGATCCCTTCTGTGGGAATTTCTGTGTTTCAGTATAGCGGTGAATAGCATATTGCAGTTTTCATCGGCGAAATCTCAGACTCAACTTCCTACACACATACAGTGCAATAAGACTTGTTTAAAGGCATCATGTGCCTTTTTTTTTCATGTGTGTCATTTTATGATTTTGATGCCATGGTTGTTCAAAATGCTAAGTTTCTGGAATTCTCTGCTGCTTCCTTCAGTGAAAGCAGATCGCTGTGTACGTGAAAAGAAGAGTGGAAAAAACCCAAAAAGACTGCATGTCTTATATGGAAAAAGAAAAGAAATTATGAAAGCAGCATTTTTGAACTAGAAATAAGGATATCTAAACAAATATCTCTCTCCAGTCAGCAATCAATTTGTGACTTTTTAATGGGGATGAATAATCAGAAAATACCAAAAGGTTTTTGAAAATTATATGTAATATATGACATTACATTTAAAAATAAGAATAATACAAGTTAGTAAAGGTAAAAATAGAGAAGCTAGATTTTGGAAAATTTTTCTTATGTAAAGCACGGGTTCTCAAGTTTTTTCTTACATAAACCCCTTTTAAAAGAACTTTAGAAAAACGTTTTCTTCATCGAACCCCTTACATTTTTCTCTGTAATGCAGCATAATCAAAATACAAATAATTGCAAATCAATAACAGCAAACTAAAATTTTGAACAAAAATTTTAAAAAAATGGTTTATTGGATTAATTTTTTTTAAATCTTTATTTTTAATTTTACAAATATAAACAAGTTGCCAGAAACAAAATAACGGATTTTAACTGCACAAAACTTCAATTTTAATTACACAGAAGTATGAATAATTAATGTGATCTGTGCATTCATGTAATTCTTTTAGCATTTGGCATAAAATTGCTCAATTCTCAAATCACTTCCATTACAAATATTCAACCTGTTTCTTTCTTCCCATAGTAAATTGCTGACTTGACTCAAATCTACTTATACTAGGTTAGAAGAGGGAAAAGGCAATGTTGGTTTGGTAACAACTTTTATTTTGGGATATTATTCTTGTATGACATTTAAAATCTGAAATAAAGCATATACGTACCTGCACTTCTGGAATCAATAGGAATCTTGACTATGCTGATTAATTGCCACTGCAAATTCGGCTGTCAATGTCCAGATCTTCATCGACTCCCTATAAAATTTCCATGCCCACCTTGGGGCCACTTGCCCGCCTGGAGGCGATTGGGATCCCTTGATACAATGATATGATTGCAAAAAGCACTGTTAGCTAAGAAAGTGGAAATTTTCAGAAACACAACTTTTTGTAGTAATATATTTTGAAAATATAACAGCTTAAAAACTGAATATTTTGAATATTTCAGCAATTTGAAATAATTAAAAAGAAAACTGGAGCAATTACATGTACAGTTACTGATACAAATCAGAGACTTATACTCTGAGAATTTAAACTGAAAATTTACTTTACCTTTATTACTGTCATCTTGAAAGAATATTAATATTTACATCAAAATAACTATAAAATATACATTTAATTTAAATTTATCAAACGTTTTTATTGTATTCATGTATAAGCACTTAAAAGTTACCTAAAATAATTACAAAAAAGGTAAAGTACAAATAGTCCTCTGCATATTATTTGAATTAAAAAAAATGGATGTCTTCGAAACAAAATGTTATTTTGGATGACTTCACAAGTAAAATTAAGCAAAAAGTTTAAATTATTCAAATAAAAAATAAGGTTTAGATTATATAAACCAAAAATCAACTTGCAAAAATATTCAAGGAAATTCCACAGCATCAGTTTTGCACAATTATCTTCATTTATTTCCTATATAACAGGCTCTTTTCTCACATACACTAATGTAATGCTTTCTAAATGACGTTAACCGTATTTGGCAATATTTGTTACCCTTAACAATAAATTATACTGCACAGTTAAAAAAATAGTACTTAAATTAAATCTTTGTGTTATGCTCTCCAATTATAAAAGAAGTTAATGCATCTATGAATTATTGATATCAAATAAAAAATAAACAATGTCAATTACTCTAATATTCTGCCATATTTACCACTAACGAAATGACATATGAAGAAATAACACTTAGCTCATATTCTAACTGGTTAGAAATAATCAATTATATTTTTAAACAATCAAACTTCGTTTTGCAGATTTAAACACAAATAAATACAATTTCAATAGCACATCTTAACTACTTCAAAAAAAAAAAGTCTCTTATTTGCTATTATTTTAAATGCCTGATATTAATTAAATTCTTAATGCAAAGTTATTTCTTAAAATCAGAAACCATAGTCAAAATTCATTTACGTTCCACCTCAAACTACAAAACATGATTTTGCAGGATTATAAGAGGGGTTAAGAGATAATTATTTTTGTCATTTCGGCTATTAAAAATACTACCAGTTTGGCAAAATCTTTCTTGATCTTGAGAAATTCAACAAATTAACAATGTATCTGTAAAAGCACAAATTAAGATACATTTTGAATGATAAGTAAAACAGAAATTTACTCCCAGTTTGGCAGAGAAAATGTACAGAATTTCTTAAATTCCAACATTTGTGGCAGTTTGATGCTAAGCTGAATGAGTACCTAGAACAAAATCTATAAATTGTTGGCATTTTTGTAGTAGCTTGGTGAGCAGTCATAACAGTATGCATAATAAACACAACTGTTCAAGTTCAATATATATTATTATATGAAATATTGAAAAACAAAATTTTTAAATACCAAGTTTGGCCAAATAAGGATGCTTTCGAACAGAATATTTAAAAACATGGCTAAATAACAATAATTCAATGCATCTTTATCAAAAAATTCTTCTCGTAAAAAGGAAAGTTTAGATAATATTTCAAAATGGTTTTAATCAAACAATAAGATTTAATAAACAAAAATTTTCACAAAGCAATAAAAAAACTTGCTACTTCAACAAAATATTCCAAATACAGTTTTATCATGTCAATCAATAACTTTCAATTTTGCTGGGATCCCTAGGGAAAGTTTTCATAATCAACATACTCTTTGAAATCATCAGCACATTTTTACAGAGATAAAAAAACTTGGATATTAAGCGTAGTTAATAACAGTAAGCTGACCATAATCTGAAATTTCTAGCACTTTCAATGATGATTGACACTGTACCAAGATTTTCATCTAGAGAAAAATTAAACCATAAATTTAGTTTTAAACAACAAGACTTAAATTTTCATGTCAAAAAAGTTTTTTTAACGTTTTAGATGAATTATGTGCTTCTTATTTCTCAAGTTCACAAACAGCGTAAGAACTATTATATTCCAATACTGATGCTGACAGAACATTCTATGTTTGTATTGTAGTATTCTATTTTCTACAGAATGACTATAACGTATTTTATAGCAATACATATTACGTAATATATGCAGAACTACACATTATGTTATAACAATGTTTTTACTAAGAATGTTCGGGAATCTCTTTTTAGACTTCTATTCAGCTACGTTCTATACAGTAGTAATAACCAAATGGTGAAAGTAGGCTTCAGCACTAACGCCACTCATTCCAACAAAATCATTAAAAAGTTACTGCGAATGCATTTTAACACCATTTTGTATCTTACATTTCATTAATACATAAATCAAAAAGGAAACAAACCAAAAATATACGTACCTTGTAATTATCGAATACACAACCGACTATCCGTTAACAGATTCAAACAGCCGCCATTAAACTTTCTAAAGATGGAATCACGGGAAGACCAGGCATGCGCTGAATGCTTCGCTTTGATTGGCTGCAAAGTATTCCTTAAAAATAGTGAAACGTTTACCTAGTTGGATCGTTTCACCAAATATCAGTGAAACGTAAAATCAAGTGAACCATGTTTTGGTACTATCTTTGATTTTGAACCATTAAATGGTGTAACGTTGGACTAAAATTTTTTACAGTGTAGTGAAGCACACGAGGGCCATCTCCCTTAGAGAATTTGGCTTTCGTGGAGGGATAATTTAAGGAAAACTGGCGCGAGTTCACATTACACATAGGGAAAACCGCGAAACTCTCATCTACCAATCATTCTTCGGAATTTGAAACCAGCTGGAACTACTGGTATAGCGATTTTACCGTTTGGCCGCTAGGGAGTCCGTTAAAAATTTTAAAAAATTGGCGAAACTACTGCTACTGATGCTGCTGAAGTAACTTTCAAATCAATCTAGTCAAGCTCAAGTGATTCTTCAAATTCATTAAGAAATTAAGGAGTTTAAAGAACAAAACACTCCAGATAATGATTTAAAACATTTTGACAGTGTTAAAATTAACGATGATACACGAGATCTTTCCTGTATATTAAGATGCGGGTGTGGCTCAACATTTAAGTTCTGATTTTCCAGAAATGATTCATGACGGTCCGTCAAAACAATTAACAGAAACTTAAATGTCTGTTTTTGAAATCTGCCAAATAATAAGACAATAATGCGGTAGTGGGCGATGATATCTCTTTCTGGGAAACTCTTCGCTGCTTTTTTTGCAAATTGTTTACTGTCAAAAGACACTTCAAGTTTCTCTTTTGGAAGTAGATTCAACGTGTGGTGAATACGTAATTTTAAAATACCTTGTTATGAATTTAGCATAGCCTATGTGCGATTATTCAAACAACAGAAGGAGTTGAAACTATGAAATGTAAAGTATATATGAAGGATTAGAAAACGATATTTTAAAAGTAAAGAACCTTTGTAAGATAATTATATTGTGATGGTAGATCAATGTATTGACGCTTAGAGAATCATCAAGGAAAATTAACGGTAAAATTGAATCTGTCATGCGTACAAATCAATCGTTGAATCTGACGAGCATCTAAGCCCGTCAGATTCAACGACGGGCTTTCGGCAGCTTCTGTTGCTGCGATTTTTGTTACTTTTTTAAGAATATGTGAGGCTTTCTTTAATTTGAATAACCAGTTAGTTTATGGTTGAAATCTATACTTTCACTTCTCTCTTTCCGTTTTCCCTCCAAAATACAAATTTGTTCGAGAATATATTTCAGTGAGGTTTTGAGATTATTAAGTTAGAACGTGTTCTGCCTCTTGAAGGCGACATTGCTAGGTTTGTTACTTTAGATAAAAGTTCCTGTCTTCGGGTGTCATTGGTATGCCGATAGTTCACGCCGGTGAATTTTTCAGCCAATTTCGAATTAAATTGCTCTGTGTAACGTTTGACTTTAGTTACTTAAATTTAATATTAGACTTTGAGTTTGTTGGCGGACGTGTAAGCACTAAGAGTGACTTCTGTTCATCTTATTCAGTTTAAAGTAAACGGTCTTTTACACCCTTCTTAAATTTCTGTTCCTAATTTTAGGCTTAGCTATAAATCGCCTAACATCTACTAAAAGACTTACAAGAAGATATCTAAAACTCTGAAAACTATAAAATATTTCTTTGTGTTTCTTTTCTCCTCATCTGATCACTGAGATCGTTTGACTTCAGTCACTGTTCAGACAGTAGACATTCAACAGAGTGTACTGAGTTTCTACTACTCAGTTGACACTTTGCGAGAGGAGTTCCTGGGTGTTATAAAATTTCTTATTTCCAATGGCTGGGCAAAAAGTTACAAAGAACTAAAATCTTATAAACAGAGGTTACAAACAATAGAACTAAGAACAAAAAGAACGAAGTTATCGCCTAAAGAGCGTTCTTGCCTCCCAGTATCTCGACTCTTCTGTATGACCACGAAGAGCCCTCATCGAAGCAGATGGTTCTTGTCCATTTCTTCTTCAGAATCAGAAAGTAGGCAAATAGGATCGCTTGAATTCCTGTGCGGTGCAGGTGGGCGGCAAAACAATTATGTTCCGTAGACAGACGGGAAGCTTCAACTGCATTGCGAGTGCTGTAAAGTAGTTATTCGGAACTTTTAAATGCTGCGAAATATTTAACGGGTCAAGAGAAAGAACACGAACTCTGGAGTGCTGCTTTTCGGCACTACAGCTGTTTTCCTTCCCAGTGTTTGTTTGTTGGAATCCCTTCCTTCTGTAAATTAACGATACTCAGGTCTGTTTCTAAACCATTAGATAGAGTATAAAAGAATGTCACGTAAAACCAGAGGCTTTAAAAGCATATTAATTAAAACTAGTAACGAATACGTTAAGAGTTCAGTAAACTACATCAAAGAGATTATCTAAAAATTTAAGGAAATCAAAAAAAATCGAAGGAATCATAAATTTCCTGTGCTGAAAGAAAGTAATGGCAGAAGAAGAATCGCGAGTTAGCTAATTATCATACAGAGCTGAACTGAGATGCAAAAGCATTTTCTTCACTGGGCGCAGTGTTCAAAGAAATTTTAACAGCTTTACGTTATTGCTGTTTCAGGAAAGTCCCTCATTAAAAGAAAAAGACTTAAAAGCTTACTATTATTGTGAATAACCAGTTATTTTACGGTTTAGACCTTTACTGTCACTTTTCTTATCGTTTCTCTACCAGACTATAAATCAGATTCGAGAGTATTTAAGTTGAGGTTTTTTCGACTGTAAGACAGTAATCCTGAAAGACATTAATATATCTTTCAAAGAGACATATTAGTGCTTATTATAATTATTTAACATGTAACCTTCAAGGATCCTCTCGAAAAATGACATATAAATTTACGAATGTGAAATTAGTATTCTAACTTCGAATTTTAATTCCATTACTATATACTATTGCTATTTTACAAATTTAATCATCAAAATGTGGTTTAATTTTTTGTAATACTATCTACATTAAAAAAAGTATTTCATTTTTAAATTTATCAGAATTTATATTGTATATTTAATATAAAAATGAGAACTGGTGCGCCTTTATTGTAATTGTTTATTGTAAATAAAAAACACTTTCTCCTTAAAATACTTTCACACGATGCAAATTTTAATTTTTCCTAAAGAAAAGAATACTGTCAAGTATCCGCTGATATTCTGTTTTATTTTTAACCCTAAACAGACCACTACGTATACAAAGAATAACTTCAGTTAAAAATTGCGTATCAAATGAACGAATCAGAATATTGGTTGGCAGACTCTATTCTGTGTTACCGAGCAACCCCTTTTTATCCGTTCCCCTCTCAAATTTGAGTAACTGTTCTATCTTAGATATCCCTTGTTTTCCCTTTCGTATCCCGATATACAACTTCATACAAGTTTCAAATACTATCGAAAAAAAGAAATTACTTTCAGAAAACTGCTTGATTTGGTAAAAAAAAGATGATTAAGCAGTGAAAAAACGATGTATGTCTATAAAGGAACTATTTACGATTTTCATGTACAGGAGTGAAATGAAACACAGAAAAAACAAGTATAAATGTAAAAGGCACAAAAGGCACGTACTATAAACGCGAAAACAGTACTCCCCTACATAAGCTGGTCCATGTAAAGTTTGTACTAATTTTTCTTACCATTCATTTGTGATGCAGATATAATATATATATATGCTCTTGATATTTAGAAAAAACATATGTTGTTATTAAAAGAGTAACAATTGATTCAAGAAGCTTTTTTTACATTGCAAACTGAATGCGCAGAGCATTTCAGCAAAAACTATCGTGAATCGCAAATTGCGTCACTACACTGTACTTGAAATTAAAACACAAGTTAAGAAAGTTCTATAATCGAATATCATGAAAATATAGAAATGTTTTTTAACCAAACATGTAGGCGGACCCTTACGTGGACGAGAGTCTGCGGAATGCCCAGCTACCCCCAACTTCGATTCCAAACGTCGACTGCCAGGGTCCCTTGAGCAAGTTGAGCCAACGATGGAAGGCGTGGCGCAGGCGCTACTTCCTTCTCAAGGACGCCTCTCTCTACTTCTACGCTGATCGCAACGCCAAAGTTGCCTTAGGTGAGTGTTAACTTCTTTCATTTAATTTACTATCCTTGGTTGTTGTACAGGGTAGCCAAAACCCCCTTTTAAAACTCAAAAACTTATTTAAGTTGAACAAATGAATCTTATGAATGCAGGAAAAGAAAAGCAAGGAGAAGGATTTTGAAGGTGCTGGATGTAAATATGCAATGCTACTTTTTACCAGTAGAGGTTTTTCCGTTACAGTTAGAGTATTTTGTCTATTTCTACTGGCGTAATGCCCGCAACGCCACGCAATGTCGAAACTGTTGATGGCTGATGATTTAACCGGTCAAAAGAGTTTTTTTACTCCTCGTGAAATCTAAATGTACGATCTGTTTTCAAGAGATCACTCAAACGCTTAGCAATAATGGAATATTTTGGAATAAACTTCCTGAAATATAAGGTGAGTCCAATGAAAGTATGAATTTGTTTCAAATTAGTCGGTTCTGGAAAACTAAGGACCGCTTTCGTTTTTAAAGTGGATGGAAAATTTTTACATTTTTCGATAACATGACCCAAGAATTCGATTCGCTTCTTCATAAATGAGATTTCTTAAAATTAATCTCGAGTCCGTATTCAGTAACAAGATTTAAGACCCGTTCGATTCCTTCTTCGAGGGTGGACGACAAGATTATTACGTCATCCATATACGGCAAAACAATACCATAATTAATTAAAGGTTAAAAAATGGTGTTGTTGTACCTCTGAAATACAGCCGGAGAATTGCATACACCAAGAGGAACTTTGAGAACTGAGGAACTTTCTGATATATTGACCATCGTGTGTTACAAATGATGTATACTTCCTGCTATCCCTATTCCTGTCAACATGGAAAAACCCATTTTTAAGATAAATCGTACTAAACACATGTGATTCCTCTAACCGATCTAGAATATCTTCAATTAATGGAAGTAGAAACCTGTCCTTTATTAATACTTTATTTAATCTCCTGTAATCAATACATAAACGAGGTGTTCTGTATTTCTTTTTGACGATTACAACTGTGCTACAATATTCTGAAGAGCTAAGTTCTGCTATTCTTTGTGCTAACCATTCAGCTACCTAAGCTTCAATAATTCCTTTTTCTGAAAACGGCAACCTACGAAGCTGATGAAATATAGGTTCATTATCTTTTACCGAGATGTTCGTTTCTATGTTTGTTGTTTTAGTTTTTAGTTAACTCGAAACTAATTGTTACACCTAATCTTTGAAAGTTTTTGGAGCATCAGATTCAATATTTACTTCGGTTTCGTCACAAATTATATCAACTGGAAGAATAACAGAAGTATTTATTTATGCACTAAGATTTATTTTTAATCGTAACTCCATTTTCATTTATTAGAGTTTCACCCTGCATTAACACATTAAGTCCTACGATGACGTCACAAAGCATAACATCATTTGCCACTTCACAAATTTCAGCACTACACTTAAAGTCATCAATTTTAAGACTTTCTTTAAAACAGCCGAATGGTTCTATTCGGCGTTTTCGAAACCCTAACAAAGTAGAATTCGAAGGACGTAACTCTTCAACATTCAGTTTTTGAATAACAGATTTTATAAGCAATGTTGTTTGACTCCCACTGTCTATTAATGATTTTACCGTTAAATTACCAATCATTATCATTGTGTTCAATTTTGATTCAAAATTAACATTTAAAGTGGCTACTTCTGTTTTCGAATTTCCTTTAGAATATTCCGAAGCCTTATGACTAAAAGCTTCATTTAAATATTTAATCCCCTTATCTTTATGAATACAGTTTTTAGAAATATGATTTTTCAAACCACAATTAAAACAAATTTTATTGTTACGACTTTCAGCATACTTTATATCAGATTTACCATCATTTTTCAATTTACTTTTATTCACATTTCCGTTTTTTGAGTTAATTTTATCATTAAAATCATGTTTCGTTTTCGTTCTATCGAAAGCACCTTCACTTTCTGCAAAATCGCCTTTCATTACTTCGTACACTTTGAGTTTTAAATTCCATTAAGTTTTCACATTCTACACTATAATTTTGTTTTTGTGGCTATCATTTATTCCCTTTACAGCATAATGTATTAAAGGAGCGTTATCTATTTTCCCAAAATTACATAATTCTTTCATTTTTAAGAAATATTCTTGAGCTGATTCAGTATTTTTCATTTTCCTTTGACTTAATAGCTCATGTAAATTAGCAGAATTTATTTCAAAATAAAATTCCCCAATTAAGGCTTTCCTTAATTTTGGCTACGAATTGAGTTCCGGTTCTGTTCGAACAAATAATGCTGCATTCCCGCCAAGCGATCGTTTGGCGAAGATAAATTTTTGTAAATCTGACAAATTAAACAATGTAGAAGTATTCTCAAAATGTTCTATCCATCGAGTAACATTTTCATGCGATTCTGCGTGAAACTGTTTTTAGAAAACTTTGTAATAGTATTTTCCATATGAGAATAATTAATGTTAACACTCTGAATTATAGAATTTCCGGTAGTTACATTTTTACAAGCAAAATCACACTGTATAGAAGAATCGAGATTAATTTCTTATCACAAATATCGCGCTGCACTGAAAAATCGTTTTCACTTCTTTTATTTATCAATATTTGTTTCCGATCCATCGGAGCTAAATGTTTTGGCGCCATTTACATTTTCAGCCAGAGTTTCAATATCACATAAAGAAGATAAAATTTTTATCGCTATTTCTGATTTATTGCCGTCAAAGAAAATATTTAGAACATTAGAAATTGTAACTAGCTCATTAAACGAAAAGGTTTCTTCCACATCTTTTAATTTCTCTCGAAATTCGTCACTATCTGAAGTAAAGTCAAAACCATAAAAGTTTCTAATTCTTTTTCAATTAGATCTATCACCGTCTGTATTGAAAATAAATTTATATAACGTTCTAATTTTATCTGCTTTACAATTCTTCAATGCAACATTGATTTGTTTTATTTCAATTAAAATCGTTGTCAAATATGAAAAAAAAATCTACGTACCTTCTATCTTCGAAGTTTTTTCAATGTGCAATCTTACGTAGAATTTCAGAAATTGCTTGAAGGATTCCTCAGTCCGACTTCTGATACAAAAGACATCCAAGAAACTTCTTGAAAGGACAGCACATTTAATTATATTTAAAGTATTTACTTTTTTTTACGAATAAGGTGATATAAATTGAAATAACTTCTATGATACACTTTTGTTTACGTCTTTAAATCTAACGCCCTTATTCTTTCAGTACGTCTCGAGGCCAACTGCCAAAACTAAAAACATTAAAAAAGAAATATACTGTGCACAATCTGTACGCCATCTGGTATTCAACGTTGGCGCTGCAGAAATATTAATAAATAAAAGAAGTGAAAACGATTCAATGCAGCCCGATATTGTTGATAACAAAATTAACCTCGATTCTTCTGTACAGTACCAATGTTTAACACCAGATGACGCTCAGTTGTTCATCATATAATTTGCTGTGATGTTTTCGTTTGGGAGTTAGCTTCGAGACATATTGAAAGAATAACGACATTAGATTTAAAGACGTAAACAAAAGTGTATCATAGAAACAAACTAAATTGTATGAACTTATTTTGTAAAAAAAAAGTAAATACTTTAAATATAATTAAATGTATTGTTCGTTCAAGAAGTATCTTAGATGTCTTTTTAAAGAAGATATGTTCCCACATTTCATCAGAAGTGGGATTGAGGAATGCTTCAAGCAATTACTGAAATTCTACGTAAGATTGCATATTGAAAAATCTTCGAAGATTGAAGGTATGTACATTTTTTTTCATATTTGATAATGATTTTAATTGAAATAAAATAATTGCATTGAAGAATTGTAAAGCAGATAAAATTAGAACGTTATATAAATTTATTTTCAATACAGATGGTGATAGATCTAATTGAAAAAGAATGAGAAACTTTTATAGTTTTGACTTTACTTCAGATAGTGAAGTATGCATTGATTATAGGAGATTAAATAAAAAAATAGTAAAGGACATCTTTCTGCTTCCATTAATTGAAGATATTCTAGATCGGTTACAAGAATCACATGTGTTTAGTACGATTCATCTTAAAAATGGTTTTTTCCATGTTGTCGTGAATAGGAATAGCAGGAAATATGCATCATTTGTAACACACAATGGTCAATATATGGTCAATATTAATTTCTGAAATTTCGTTTTGGTGTATGCAATTCTCCGGCTGTATTTCAGAGGTACATCAACTCCATTTTTCTACCTTTAATTAATGATGGTATTGTTTTGCCGTATATGGATGACGTAATAATCTTGTCGTCCACCCTCGAAGAAGGAATCGAACGAGTATTAAAGCTTGTTACTGAATACGGACTCGAGATTAATTTTAAGAAATCTCATTTTTTGAAGAAGCGACTCGAATTCTTGGGTCATATTATCGAAGAAGGTAAAATTTTTCCATCCACTTTAAAAACGAAAGCGGTCCTTAATTTTCTAGAACCGACTAATTTGAAACAAATTTATAGTTTCCTTGGACTCACCGGATATTTCAGGAAGTTTATTTCAAAATATTCCATTATTGCTAAACGTTTGAGTGATCTCTTGAAAAAAGATCGTAAATTTAGATTTCACGAGGAGGAAAGAAATTATATCGATCGGTTAAAGTCCTTCTTATCTGAAAAGCCTGTCTTAGGAATCTATAACCCCAATTATGAAATTGAATTGCACACTGACGCTAGCTTAGAGGGATATGGAGCAATTTTAATGCAGACGTCTCCAAACAGTAATAGTTTCCACCCTACCTATTCCATGAGTAAAACGACCACAGACGCTGAAAAGAAATACTCTAGTTACGCTCTCGAAGCTCTAACAATCATAGAAGCATTAAAGAAATTCCCTGTGCACCTATTGGGAATTCCTTTTAAAATTGTTACTGGCTGTTCTGCGTTTAAAACGACTATGTTGAAATGTGACTTATCAACTCGCGTTGCTCGTTAGGCTTTATTACTACAAGAATTTGCGCTCATGTCCATAAATTAAGGATAATTCAGAGTCACGCGGAAATCGAACTCTAAAATAAATATATCACCTGTAAAATCCCTACACACATCTTCAAGAATCATATGCAGATTTCAAGAATTATATGCAGATTTAACCAGATGACGCCGATGGTACGTCACAATGACGAGAGTGTAAGAGAGTGATATATAAGAAATACAGGCAAAGAAGTAAAATTGTTCTCAGGCGCTCTATAAGCATTTCAGTGCAATAACCGAATAGTTAAGACACAAAAGACGCATTTGGATGATTTTTTACGTGGTAGATTTATCGGCCGTCTGGAATGTGGGCGTACCCAACTGGAAGTATCAGACGAACTTGGAATTGCCCAGAGTGTCTTCTCCAGGCTTTGGCAACGATTCCAAGATGATGGTAATGTGAGCAGACGTTACAGCACAGGTCGCCCCAGAGTTACAACGCCGAATGAGGACCGGTATTTGGCAGTTGATGCCAAACGAAACAGGCGGAGCACAGCCTCAGAACTGTCTCGTCAGCTCTCTTCAGCCACAGGTACCACAATTGCAAGGCAGACCGTGTACAGACGCTTAGAGCAGATTGGTCTATATGCTCATAGACCCGTCAGATGCGTTTCACTTACTGCAACTCACTGTCGCCTGCGGTTAGCCTGGAGTAGAGAGCATGCATTGTGGACACCGCAAGAGTGGGCTTGTGTGATGTTTTCCGACGAGTCCATGTTTAGCTTGCAGTCTGATTCTCGCCGGACTTTCATATGGAGAGCTCCAGGTACACATTACGATCAAGAAAACATCATTGAACGACACCGTTACGGTGGTGCAGGAGTGCTCGTTTGAGGTGGAATTATTCTGGGTTCCAGAACTTACCTCCATGTTCAAATTGGAACCACGACCAGCCAAATCTATTCGGGACGTCATTCTGGAACAACATGTACGTTTGTTTCGGGGCGCCATGGGCGCACAATTTGTGTTTATGGATGTCAACGCCCGTCCTCACCTTGCAAACATCGTAAGTGAATGCCTTCAATCGGAGGATATCACCCGTATAGACTGGCCAGCATTCTCACCGGACTTGAATCCAGTAAAGCACGTGTGGGACATGCTTGGCCGACGAGTTGCAGCCCGTCAACCTCCTCCTACATGTCTACCGGAACTTCGGAGAGCATTGCCTTTTGAATGGTGTAATATCCCCCAAGATCAGATCGATAATTTGATACTCAGCATGCCTAGGCGTTGTATGGACTGTATTTCATCGTCTGGGAGACATACAATGTGTTAACAATCATACCAACCATGTAATATTGATATTTTGTAAATAGGAATTTTTTGTAATTTGCTCCAAGGAGAAAAACTCGCTAATTTTTTTAATAATATAAAGCATATAGCATCTTTTTTTGCTCTTTACCTTTTGTTTAATAAATAAGCTTTACAAATAAGTCAAATTTGTTTTGCTTCTAACTCTTCCTTTGCCTGATTTTGCATTATCCTTAATTTATGGACATGAGTGTAATTATGTGATTGAACATCGCTCTGGTGCTAGGATGGCTGACTGTCGACGCCCTAAGTAGATCTCCCATTAATATTCTTTGTGTTTTCAGAACATCTTACCAAAGTTAAAATCGGCAAATGTTAAGGGTAACGGAATAAAAGCGATTAAAGAATTACTTCAAACTTCTAGTTATGAAGATTACTGCGACAGGAATGGAATTTTATTTAAATTTGTTGATCGTAAAGAGTTAGTGGTTGTGCCTGAAATTATACAAATAGAAATAATAAGAAATCTTCATGAGAAAACACATTCAGGAGTCAAATATACTGAGAAAAACATCAAACAGTATTATTTTATCTCTAAACTAAGACAGAAAGTAGAAAATATCATAGCAAATTGTGTTCATTATATTCTTGTGAATTATAGGAGAGGAAAGAAAGAAGGTCTCCTACATCCATTCCGGAAAGAAGATGTGCCGTTAAATACGTATCATTTAGATTGCCTTAGATCTTAGTAGAGTACACATAAAAATTATAAATACATTTTAGTGATTACTGATGCGTTTACTAAATTTGTATGGGTTTATTTGACGAAGTCCACAACATCTGCTGAAGTCATAGCGAAGTTGGTGATACAAAAGGCTGTATTTGGCAGTCCTTCCCAAATAATTACTGTTGTAAAGAGAACATTAAGCATCATCTGATTACTACCGTCTTGCCTAGAACCAGCGGTCAAGTCGAACGTATGAATCAGACTATCATATCACTTCTTTCAAAGTTATCTTTAGAAAATCTGGCTCATTGGTATAAACACATAAATGAACTGCAGAAGGCTAATTATTCGACGTACCAGCGAAGTATGGATACCACACCCTTTGAATTGCTCTTTGGGACAAAGATGAATGCTAAAGGCACTGATCAGTTGATTGAAATGACCGAAGCTGAATTTCTAGCGAATTTTGAAGCTAAAAGAGAGAAACTTAGAAAACATGCAAAGCAACAGCTATTTAAAATTCAAGAAGAAATTAGGAAGACATACAATTTAAGGAGAAGAGAACCCAGACCTAACAAGTCGAAGATTTGGCAGCTATAAGAAGAACACAGCTTGGTCCACATTTGAAATTAAAACCAAAATATCTTGGACCGTACAGAATAACTAAAGGAGGGAATACTTACGACCTAGTCAAAGAAGGAAGTCACGAAGGTCCCAACTGTACGACGATATGTGCTGAATTTCTAAAACCACGGAAGAATTAATTGCTAGGACTACTACAGAAAGGAAAATATTGAAGAAGAAAAAGAAGTAAATTATGTATTTTTGTATGAAGACGAAAACTTGAAAAAAATAGGAATGACGCTTAAAAACGAAAGGTAAGACGCTTAAAGACGAGAAGAAAAAAAAGGACGCATAAAGAAGAATGAGAAGATGCCTAAAGACGAAAAAACTGCGGTTAAAGATGTTAATTTCTGTTTCTATGGCAGATGAAGCTTGAAGATGCTGCTTGCTCATTTTCTCATTCTTGAAACTGAAAGACGATCAGGACTCTAAGAACATTTAACCTTTATTTTTATTATCTTTCTTGTTTTGCTTTTGTATTTTCTTTGTATTATCAGTGTCACGTGGAGGACCAGACGAGTGCAGGATGGCCGCAAGATGTAGTGCCAATGTTTAGCACCTCAGTTACTCATCATGTAATTCGCTCTGATGTTTTCGTTTGGCAGTTGGCTTCGAGACGTATTGAAAGGATAATGACGTTAGATTTAAAGACGTAAATAAAAGTGTATCATAGAAGCGAACTAAATTTGTCTCAACTTATTTGTAAAAAAATGTAAATACTTTAATTAAATGTGCTGTCCTTTCAAGAAGTTTC
>KK118346.1:321504-355541 GCA_000611955.2 Stegodyphus mimosarum | reverse complement strand
GCCGATCTTCTCCCAAGTCTGTAAACTGAGTTCTAAAAATTCCCGCTCTATAAACTAAGTGCTAAGTACTTTCTGATGAGCATAAAAATGTTAAAATAAATTGTTTTAAGTCTGGTATTGTATTCCCTCTGCAGTTGCTTTCAAATGAATAGCGGAAGCAGCAATACAAGCCTTAAATATTTTACGGTAACCCTGCAGATTTGCTGACGGATGATACATCAGTGTCATTTTCAGTGGTCGAAATCCCTCGGCTAGCCCACTTTGCACTTTCACCAAAAAACATTTCATCCCTCCTCCACTTTTCAAGAGAATTTTATTATTTTGTTCTTATCGCTTAGTTCTCCAGTGAATAATGCTCTTCTTTGCTTCTCCCTCTCTATTTTGCTTCATTGCATTCCGAATGCGAAAAATTTCATTCGAAGTGAGAGGTGGGAAAAGTTCTGGAAGATTTTTCTAACACTGTGCATTTAAAAGTGCAGTTTTCAAAAGACATCAACGATGCGAGATGAAAACTCAGACTGTGTGCGAGAGACATGATTTTTTATCTTGAAGTTTTTTTGTGTTGACTGCGTTTTGAATTGTAGTTTATAAGTAGAAGTTGAGTAGCTGTTATGTAACAGATTTTCTGACCGTAAATATGTATACTGTATATTAATAAATATATAGCAGCTTTTTTGTGCAATTTACATATAAAGATTTCGTCGTCTCACCCTGCAATATTAGTTAAATTTTAAAAACTCTTATTTTATTGGTTTGGTTTATGTAATTACGACAAAGCCTCAGGGGCTATCTGCCTAAAGGAAGAGATATCTACGTGAAGAGCATTCTAAGGTAAACTGGCTCGTAAACATAATGTTACGAATTTTGCATTTACTTAGATATTTTTAATAGAATTATAATTAAAATTGTCTTATTTCCACGTGCAATGCAGCGCGCGATATATTTTAAGAGAAAGCTACGCCAGAAAAGTAAACATACATGAGCACGTGCATTTAATATTGAATAAAATTTTACAGCAGATGTAAAAATCATTGTCAGACAAAAAATTAAAACATTTAATGCCTCTTCAATCAAAAAACGTAAAGAGCATCCAAGATAAGAATTAGACAAATACATTGATTAATTATGAGCTAATAAAGATAAATATTCAATTTGTTTTTCAGATTCAAACGGCAACAGCGATTAATTTCCTCCGATTAATTTATCTCTGTGATTGATATTTAATTTGAATAAATGTAATTGACTATTATGTTAGCCGTAACCGTAATTTCGTAATTCTTTTTGCTTTCCAGAAGAATTGCTAAAAGTATCCCGCGGAGCCGATTTAAAAAGCTATAAAGCCATAGCAAATGAGATGAGAGAAACATCTCATCTCAGTTGTTTATTAGTTACAGTTTCAGTGAGCTGTTATTGTTGATTATGGCTAATTCGCGGTGAGATCGGATAAGCTTTCTCTGCGCTTTGGATTGCGTTTCATTTAACGTTTTAGAAGTTTAAAATATAACTGCTGTTTATATTGCATGATAGTGAGATATTGTACGAATATTTTTGAGAAATAATCCAGCGTTTTGTTATATTTCTTGTGATTAGAATAAATTTTATTAACTCTTTGTCGGACTTTGTAGCATTCAGTCTATTACGAAACCGTATGCACATAACAATATTACACATGGAGAAAACTACGAACACGCCTATACAGCTACCCGTTCGCGGAATTCGAACCTCTCACCGACTTACTAATGTTTAGCTATTTTACCGCTCGGGCGCTGGTTGGCACATTTTATTGAATAGTGAAAAGAATAGTAATAATCCTGGTTTTTTCCTAATATAGTCGTCAACTGTCATCTAAAGAACCTAGACTTTTTTCCAACTCTGTTTAAGTTATATAATAATTTAATATAAGTTATAGAATCCACAATATCGTTAATTTTATATAATAATCGAATATAATTTTTAAACTGAAGATAACACCAAATGTGGATTATATATATAATAACAGGGCACTTTTCATGTTATCGTTCGCAGGTGTTCGATGAATTAACAGTACAGTGAAGAATTTAATATATTAGACGAATAATAAATGGAATTAAAAAATACTAGACAGTGTACATTACAATGTCCTCGGCACGTGCATCCTAAGGCAGAACGTTCTTTGAGTAATCCATATTTTATTGGATAGTGAATAGAATAGAAATAATCTTGGTGTTTGGTAGTACAGCCATTAACTGTCATCTAAAGAGCCTAGATTTTTTCAAATCCGTTTAAGTTAGATATTTTATAAAATAACCCAACATAATTTTGAGGCTTAAGATAGAATAAAAGGTGGATTATATATATAATAACAGGGCACTTTCTGTGTTATCGGTTCGCAGGTGTTCGGTGAATTAACTATACACTGAAGAATTTAATATATTAGACGAATAATAAATAGAATTTGTAGAGACATTAGGTATTTTGTTTGAAGCAAGAGAGGTGAAAAATATGCACTGCCTTCGCCGGGAATCGAACCACGGACCTCTGAAATACCGGCTCAGTGTGCTGACCATTACACCACGAAGGCACGCTAAGAATGTGGGAGATATACCTTATATACTCCCCTTTTTAAAGGGCGACTAGGGTTTTTAGGGGACCTAGTCGCCAAATCCTGGGTGTGGAGAGTCATCATCTACAACCCTTTTAGTTCGGGCGCCAGTGTAGAGACATTAGGTATTTTGTTTGAAGCAAGAGAGGTGAAAAATATGCACTGCCTTCGCCGGGCATCGAACCACGGACCTCTGAAATACCGGCTCAGTGTGCTGACCATTACACCACGAAGGCACGCTAAGAATGTGGGAGATATACCTTATAAATTTAGAAATATTAGGAAGTTCACATTACAGTATCCTCCAGACGTCCATCCTAAGGCAGAACGTTCTTTGAATAATCCATATTTTATTGAATAGTCAATAGAATAAAAACAATCTTGGTGTTTCGTAGTGCAGTCGTTAACTGTCATCTAAAGAGCTTAGAGTTTTTCAAATCTGCTTAAGTTAGATATTTTATATAATAATCCAATATAATTTTGAAAGTGAAGATAGAATAAAATGTGGATTATTTATGCAATATCAGGCCACTTTCCATGTTATCAGTAAACAAATGCTGAATGAATTAGCTGTATATTGCAGAAAGAATGCAATACATTAGACGATCAATAAGCAGAATCAAAAAAACAAAAATTAGACAGTTTACACCAGGGTGTCCTCCACATGTCCATCCTAAGATAAATAGTCCTAGAATACTTTGCCTTAAAATCAATTAATCTAAACCGTTATGCGTAAAGTCAGGAATATACAGTCAGTTCTTTGAATAAGATTCATGAACAGAAAGCATTAAAAAGCTCAGACTGCGAATGCCAATGCTTTACTTCTTGAGGTTCGTGCTCAAGTGCCTCTTCTGATGTCTGTATCCTGTTTAAAAGAATATTTGCTTGATAAAAATTAAGGTTTTAATTAAGTAAGTTTAATCAGGATGAATTTAAAGAAATATCTATGTTAAGATAAAAAAGTAAGAACTAAGAGAACATTTATGTTTGACAAAGTAGAATTCTTAGCAAATGAAAGCTTATATGGAAGGAAAACAGCTTAGGTTTTGGGATAATGAGAACCAAAGTAATTGATACTTTGAAATTAATACGTTGAAAGTTTATTGGGTAACCAGAAATTTTTCTTACTTTGTATGTCACTCTGTATACATGTATTTATTTCAGAATTTTTCAGCTTCCTTTTTTGCATATTAAGAATGTTAGCTAGTAGTTTCGAACATCCTGTAAGCAATTTCAAACATATATCATAATTTTTTGTTTAAACGAAAACTATTTTATTTTAATTTTGATTGGTTTAGATATTGTGTTAAACCTCTTATGCACGGTTGCAATTACTAATATTATTGAGGAATTGTCTTGCTTTGATTCCAATTTAATATTAGCTTTATATGATTTAAGTTTATTTTACTTCAATCCTGCTGTTATATCGCAGGACAGGCTTAAAAAATTTATTTTTAATTTTCAGCCTATTATTGTGTTTCTTTTTGTACTTATCAGATAGATTTATTTAAATGAACTTTCAGTAGCGGAATATCAATCGAAGTATCTTAAAATTCAATTTGACTGCAAACGCTTTTTTAAGTTCGTAGTGCATGTACGAAAGCAAAGAATTCTTCATTTAAAATTCGTTTTATCGTCACCACTAGGGTTGGCGATTGGGAAATTTCATGTTTCACAATTTTGCAACATTATATTGGCATTACTAGTAAAGGCACATAGTATATATGTGTAAGTATAAAAACAAGAAGCGACGTTTCTGCTTCATAGCTCTGAAATATATTTTCCAATAACCCTTGAAAACTTTCACCAATCTTTTTCTTGAGAACTTCGACTCAAACCGCTGTTTTCCTTCTCCTTGCTATCGCCTGCGGCTTCCGATATTTTCTGCCACTTATTTCTGATACACTTCTTCTATGCTTTTCCTTACTCGATTCACCCAGTTAAAAGTCACTCGCTTCCTAGCAAAAGAAAATCGACAATATCTATCTCTAGCCCATCAGAACAAAATCTCATCAGACGGCGTATCTGCAGGAAGCCGGATGATTAATGCGTCCTGACTACTTCGTATTTTGTAAGATTCTTTCTTTTCTACCCTCCAGCTATCGAACTTATTGAACTAAAAATAAAATTGGATCATATGGCAACAGCAAGACTTAAATCATTTGATTTATATCAGAAGAGGAATTAGATTTACGAATCGTCTGAACGAGAATTTTCGTGTACCATAATTTGTTTTGCAAATGATTGATAAAAAATGCAGTCACACTATATATATTACAAGAAAATATATTGCTTAACATTGAAGATAGCACCTGCAGAATAGGCTAAACTGAAAATTTCAATATTAGATGCACTACAAAGACTGTTTCCTTTTAAATTACTGAATGTAGTTGTAGAGCCATTACGTTATTATTTTGAAGCAGGATAGCATGCAAAATGAGCAACGTCCTCGCAGGGATTAGAACCTAGACCTCTCGAATACGCTTCGAATGTGCTAACCGTTATACCAGGAAGGCATGCTGCAAGAAAGGAAACATTACCTTATATACTCCCCCTTTTAAAGGATGATTGGGGATTAGGGGAACCCAATCACCAAATTCTGGTATTGAAGAATCACCATTTACCACCATTCAGGTCGGGCGCCACTGTAGAGACATTAGGTTATTTTGACATTTGTTATTGTTATTGAAGCAGGAGACGTTAAAAATAAGCAAAGCGCTGGCCGGTACTCGTACCTGGACCTCGAAGTACACTCCAAGTGTGCTATTGTTACAACATGAAGGAGTGCAGAAAGGAGGGGAAAATATCTTATATAGTTTTCATAGTACGGAAAACAAAAGCTTTACAGTCCAGTAAAAGTATTGGATGTGAACACATTCTAAAGCACTGGTTGAACATGAACATTTAGAATCAAGTCAAGAATTTTTATCAAATCTGACTTAAAATGAAATTATTTTTCATCTTGTTGGAGCTAGGAATACACACATACAAAATTGATATGCAAATTTTAAAATAAGCATATTTGAAAAACCTATTCAACCTTAATTAATTTTCACATCTAAAACGTTCGGTGCATTTGTCATATTTTTCTGCATCTTCACCGCATGCCTTCGTGGTGTAATTAGAAGACACGCTGGATTAGAAATCGGAAGGTCCGAAGTTCGAGTCCCGGCTAGGGCATTACAGATTTTCTTACGTTTATTACTCCAAAAACCTAATGACATCTACAAGTGGCATTAAAACTAAACTTATGGCTGGCTACAGTCCGTTACCACTAGGGTTGGTGATTGGCTCCAGGCAACATATAAGCATTCCGTACCACGCTGCGTGTACAGGGAAATATCCGCTTTTGTTATTGGATGTGTTTTCTGATGACATGATTGGTCCACCAGCGGCCGAGCGGTAAAGTCGCTGAACGCTGGTCGTTCGGTCCTAGGTTCGAATCCCGCTAATGGGCTGGCTGAATGGGCGTTTTCGTGGTTTTCCCTATGTATTCGAGCCAGTTGTCTTAGAAAATCCTCTACGAAGGCATCCCTCCCTCTTAGGCAAATAGCCCTAGAGGTTTTACCGTAATCACATAAACCAAACCAAAAACTGATGACATGATTCTCCTTATGTTCGGGCAGAACGCCGTGGCGTAATAACATTAGGTGGGATTCCTATAGTCTTGGTTTCGCTGAATGACAAGTGCGAATGCCAGGAGAAAATTTCGTTTGTTTTCTTCAAATAATTATGCTAGACAAAAACATTTGCAGACAGCTTTCTACAGAATAACTTCTTGTTTCATCGAATAATAAAATTACGAAATTGCATAAAGAGGTTGCTAATGTGAGAAGCAATTTTAAATACTTAGGTGATATAATAGCTGATTTACGAATTTAGAGCAAGAACCAATCCACACTGGATTTATTGTAAGACGATCATGACCAAATGTACAGTAATTGTCGGCTGGCAGGTAGATTATTCTTTCCTTGTAATAATTGCTATTACATATGCATCAGAATTAGATCAGTTTATTCAGTAGAAAGAGAAAATAAATTGGGGGTAGTATATTTAATTTTCAATGCTACTACATTTAATTTTCCATCTCTAATTATTAAACAATACTGTTGCATTCTACGGGTTCGTGGATTTGGAATGATTGATGATAACACTTAATGAAGAATCAAAACACGGTTTATTCGTCAGTATTACACTAGAGGGTTTCAAAGAAACGCTTACAGTCGTCGAAAAACTACAATAAACACAGTGAAACAATCAACAGCACAGCCTTCAGGCTACAAAGATGAAAACGGCTTCACAACAAAACATTTAAGAACAGCCCCGACATGCTTCGGTCTGTCAAGACACTACTACTGAATTCAACGTCTCTCGATTCAGTTCTCTCGATAATATCCGTGATACACTAAAGATGCCCGGAAGATAAACTCAAGATAGACTCGATGATGCAAAGCTACTCCGCGTACAGCCAGGGTTTATATAGCTATTGATCTTCCTTCGAGAACATTCTGGTGAAAATCGGTAAGAATTCGTTCTAGAATGGCAGAGAATTTCGTATATGGCATATCGCCTATTTTGTGGCCAAATGGGCGATTTCGCGCTGCATCTGGTAACTCTGCCTTTCCTTGCCTTTTCCTGGCAACAGTAAACACGCTTTGCGGGGAAGCAATAATATAACAGCTGGACATTCGTAACAAAACGATGCTTTTACGTGAAATAATTAATATTTCTCAATGATGAACGGAAATGTTGTTCTCACGATACTCCTTTTATCAGGTTATGTTGCGTAGATAATGAGATAAGGTGATTTTTACATAAAAAATAAATAAAATGATATATGAAGGGGAAGAAATGCAATTGCATAGAAGAATAACATTTCAAAACTTTCAGATTTCTAGTTTAAATAAGCAGTTATTACACTATTACATTAAACAAAATTAAAACTTGCAATAGTAAAGCATCTTTTTAAAATATAACATATAATTAAACATTAAAGCATGTTCTATACCACTAAGATTTGCTTTTTTTAGTATATAGTGTTTATTCCCCCTATGAAAAGTCTCCAACTCAACTGTGACTTTGTAAATAATTTTTATTTGGCTATTTCTGATCTATTCCTAAATAATAAAGAGCAGCGTTTTATAATAAATGAGATATGTAACCAGAAAGAAAGCTTTTTGTGGCCGATATTTGATTTGATAGTCGGAAGATATTTTAATAATGGCTAAATATACCATATCTACTATATTAACGATTAAATATATCACATGTTTTCAAACTCGTCTGCTTGTGCTAACGCCTGTTGTGATTTGTAAGTTAAAGATTTACAAAATAGGAAATAGATAATATAACAGCTTCGAAATTCCAAATTCTGGTTTCCCAGTGCCCATATTCGGGTGGAGGACTAAGTTATTCAAAATTTAATGTCTCTCGGTACCGTTGTTTTTTCTCAATGCGAGAAGCATACACACATTCATGCAGATTCTTCATGAATTTATTTTATTTATATTTAATTATTTATATTATTATTTATACGATTTTATTTATATTATTGTTTACATTTTTATTTATATTATTTTTTATTTATTAATTTATTTATATTTTATTTCTTTAAATAAAATACAAGGCAGTAATATTTATTGGCAACAATTTGAAAAGCCATTCAACGGTTTAAGTGATTCTGTGCAAAATGTCGTTACGAGAAAAACAGCCCTTCTGCGCCAACGCCCCTTTGGGCTAAAACTGATTTTAAAGTACCGGATCCTGAGAGTTCGATTAATTAAATATGTAATTATTTACATGTCCAAATGAGTTCAACTAGACGAGCTTAAAATGTTAATTTGAAAGTAATATTATTCTCAAAGTCAACTATCTTTTCATTGTATACTTCAATTAATAACGCAATAGCATTTGCGTATTCAAATTTTTACTTCCTTGTACGCAGTAAGGGAAGTATTGTAATCGCGAAAAATTTCGGGTATCACATTTCAAAGAAAATATTGATGTCAGCCGCTCTCGAACCATTTGAACGATGTTTTTTCTTGACATCTGTAAGTATGAACAGAATAAAAGACTGTTTTTGCCAAAAAGGATTGCTAAATGGATTTAAATTGGATTCAGAAGAGATTTTTTTTGTGATGTTGTAATAAAATTATGAATTGAAGTTGTTTAGATGCTTCTAAGACTAACGAAGACGCCATTTGTTTATATTTGAAAATTTTAGTATAATAGTGAATTAATTCTGTTTGTGCACCAACTTTAGCATCTTTCTGCCGAGTGGAGCCAAAAGTAACATTCATTTATGTGCAACGAAAAAGCTGTCTTCTTGTTCCTTGGCCGAATTGCTTTTTTTGAGAGAAAAATGCAATTTTAATTATAAAAATTGTTTTTAACTGTTTAACTGCATTCGGTGTTTCATGTTGTTTTGTGTTTTGCAATTTTTAATGAAGATGTTTCGAGTTTTTATGTATTTTTGATTTGCAGCGAAATAAGAACTGAATTAATTTAATAAGAAATATATCTATAATGAAATTCGAGGAAATAAGTTTAAACAGAATGCGGGGAAATATGCGTAAAATTCAATAGGTCATACAAGAAAGTCATGTGATGTCCGTCCTATCAGCGTTCTCTTTAGTGTCATTTTCTAACTATATTTATTTGAAATTTCCTCTCTAAGAAGAAGTGTTTTGAGAAACATTAGCTTTATAGACTGCTTGATTTTTTGCAAATCATTTATACGCATTAAATTTATTTTGCAAAGTAACATTCATTTTGCTTAGATGTGACACGATATCATACAGAAATGCAACATGCCTAGAAAAATCTTTCAGTTCTTCATAGTTTGTTTGTTTATGTTGAGCATCAGTTATTTATAGTACTAATGCTAGTGTTCATAAAAATTTAGCTATCTGCTCTCGCTGAGAAACTCTGCGTATCATCTGGCCAATTATGTTTAAAACGGTATAGCTACGGTAATGTCCACTGAATATCTATTTTTAGCATGTTAAATCAGGCTATAGCCGGTTTCTCATTTTCAAGCATATTCTCATCAATGTGCCAGTTAAGAAATAACTTTTTAACTGAAATATTTTAATGTAAAACACATACAATTAAAATAAATAAAAGCTTAAGTGTTTGCTGAAACTTTTTAATCTGTGGAAAAAACATTTTTTATAAATTTTCTTGTCATGAATGAAGCATCATAATGTACATAAGACTAAACAAAATGGGACGGTTCTATGTCTCCAATTCTACTCGAGAGATTACTAAAGTTCAGCTTGCCGTTTTCATGTCTCAATAGCGCGATTTAGGTTATATATTAGATTTATATATAGCGTTGTTCTAACTTACCTAATTTGACATAAAATCAGACTTTTCAGAAAGGACAATCGATTTTATTCATATTTCGAAACTGCGCTCACATTACTCCTAAATATTAAATTTTGTAAATTTTGGTTTTAAATTTCAGGAGAAATTCAAGAATAAAGTGTGGAGCATTTTTATCACTCTGTGCCAAGAATAATTTACTTGGAGAACTTTTCAGTTTATGGGAACCTACTTCATTTTCCCTTTCAAGATATTCCTCGTTACCAAGACATTCTTTCCTTCCATTTCCTTCCCAAGATATTCTGTCTTGGAAATATTTGCTCTTTGTATTATATTTTTAATAATAGTTGTTACTTTAGAATTTTTTAGAATTTCCTTTTAATTGAGAGAGAAAAGAAACATTGCAAAGTGAAACATAAATTTAAAACAAAGTAATGACCTTCTCTTTGGCGTATATTTTAAACAAGACTTTATCGATTTCAAAGGCAACAGGTGCAGGTCCACATCACCAGGAGAAAAAAAAATCCCTCCTGATGAAGAGGTAAAATTCGAAGCTTCGATCAAAATAAAATCACTTTTCAGAATTAAACCTCAGCTCTTAAAAATTAAATACTGAGAATTCGACTTTGAATTAGTACGAGTTTCAAATACTAAGTTTCAATATTCCGTTTCCTTAGAATTCCTGTCTCCAAAAATTATTCCATCGAAAATTTCGACTCATTGATTTTCAAGTAATCAAACTACAGATAAATTAACAGTATAGTAATTAATTCATCAGAGTGCATATAAGACACGTTGTATATGCAGCTTTCTGTCTTAATGCAAGAGCGACAGGTATTTAAAGAGAAGGCTTGCAGAGGTGTGTTCTTGGCACCTTTTTTACAAGGTAGTAAAGGTGCATTTGTTTGGTTATTCCCGACTTAAGTATAACTGATTCTTTTCTGGTTATTTTAGCCCATTTTTAAAAAACGTTCTTCTGTTTGAATACGAATTTAAACGCAAAAATGATAAGCACGATTAGTTCCAATTATTGCAGAATTTATGAAACAAAGCTAATTCTCCTTAAAAGAATTCCTAATTCTTTCTTCCGCTAAATCAACATTAACTAACTTTATTTAACTTTTTTCTATTTATTTCCTATTTTTATATTCTTATATTTTCAGATTTTAATGCCTGATTTTAGAACTTTGAAATTTTCCTCTGCCTATTACATATTTAATAGTTTTATATAAATTCTTCTTAAGAATTAACTTAAACAAATTCAATTCTAATAACTTTATATTTCCTAGGAGATAATCATAAATAAAAATTAAATGATTGGATTTAAATTAATAGTCTTAGAAGTGATAACTTTAGATTGTTGTCTTCAAAGTCCATTTACTCTTTTAAATTTTTGAGAATTTACTTTTTGAGTTACTTATATATGTGACGACGAAGAAAAACGGCGTAGCAAATTTTGATCGCGTATAACGTAGAATATTGAATCCGTAACGAACAGCAAACTTGGCAGCCGAATAAGATTAAATACTCAACTTTATTTCAATTGAGATTTGAAGCTGCAGTTTACTCGGCGCCCTAAAATCGTGCCTATTCATCGATATTATTTGCATTTTTGATACTATTGTGGTAGGAAGAGATCACAGAAGAAGCGTTCTAGCGGCATCAGAGGTAGAAGCTAAAGTGTGCAAGTAATGCAACATGGAGGATCACTAAGACAAGGTTTTGGTTTAGGTTGATCACTAAGACAAAAATATCAGCTCCTCAAAAATGTGAGTTCAGGTTTCGAATTAGCTACGGTGTAAGATCTACTGTTTATCTTGGAATATCTGGAGAATAGTGACTGCAGAGAAGAAGGGTCAAAACTACCCTTTATTACACTCTTTAAATCATTTATAATGCGTCAACTTGACACTAACACACTACGCCTCCGCTTGGACGGAAACTGAAACAGTAGAACTAAAAATTTGAAGATATTAAGAAGTAGTAGATTTGAAATACAGGGCTCAGACAATCCTGTATCTAACAAAGCGTTGATGAGTTTAGTGGAAGCAAAATAATAGCCGTTACGCCAAGTGTAACCAGCAATAACTGCTAAGCCGAAGTTCGCGCTACGACACGCACAGAGTTTTCCCAGACTCTCTAAGTTTCCCTTCTACTAGAACTCGATATTTAAACTTTTTCTCCCTTTAGTAGAATTTGCATTATTCACGCGCGCTACCAAATTTAAATATTCTGCACTGACGATTAGGGAAATGAAGGCTTATAGGAAAGGAAAAAATTAAATTTAACTGGTTATTTAAAATAAATATAAATCCCTACAACGTCATTAGCCTTACGCAAGCCATGCAAAGTAGATTTCTCTTTAAATGACGCAATCCAGACAAGTTATATCAATCTGTAGAATAGACAGAGAATACCTAATTTCAAACTGAGGAATAAAGACGCTATTACTAAATTAAATTATAAAGCTGATTTCCATATTTTGTTACCTCACATATTCAATTAAGGGCTATTGCTAATTTAAATTATATTTTTGAGCTTTACATATTTCTTATCTTGCATATATACACACATATGTGTGTGTGTATGCACTATATGAAAGTAATGAATGGATCTCACATTGTTTTGTTTCCTTCTACGAAGTAAAGGAAATGTTGTAAGTACGAAAAAAACTCGGCTATCATATTTGAACAAAAATATTCATTTTGACTGCTCTTGAATCCATTTGAATGATATTTTTGAGTGACATCTGTACTTACTAAAAGAATTAAGGACTTGTATTTGAAAAACGAATTGTATAATGGAATTAAAATAAATTCAGAATACATTTTTTCATAACATTTATACACAGTTGCGCAGGTACGTACGTATGTATCTCGGATAACGTAAAAACAAGGAGCCGTAGAATATTAAAATTTTGTATAGGGGGCTGCCATAACATATTGTTGTGTACCTCCCTTAACGGATACAATCGGCCATACAAAACGTATATATATATATACACACACACTGCCTTACCCCGCTCGGTCAGTTCAGTTTTTTTATTATTATATGTTGATAAATTGTACCTTTTCATTACGTTGTTCGTGTATTGTGGTTAAGGTTTTTATGCTTTTAGTTAATCTGCATGCAGTAGTTGTAGAATTACCGATAATTTAAAAGTGACGCTAAGCCTAATGAAACCGCCGTTTGTTTATATTTGAAAATCTAAGTCGAATAGTGAATCAAGTCAGTTGGTGCACCAATTTCAGTGTATTTTTGCTTAGTGGAATTAAAAGTTAACTTTCAGCTTTGCACAGGAAAAATTTGCTCATCGTGTCCGTTGGTCGATTTGACTGTTTTTTTGTAGAAACTTTAAATTTAATTGTAAAAATTGTTTTTTAAACTGTTTTAACTACATTTGGAGTTTTATGTTTTTCTCTATTTTGCAGTTTTTAATGGCCATATTTTGAGTTTTTATGCATTTTTGCCTTGCAGCGAATTTAGAACTGAATTGATTGAATGAGAAATATATCTTTAAATTAAATTCGTGAAAACGAGTTTAAATGAACAGCAGCAAAAACTACGCAGAATTTAATTGGCCGTACAGGAAAATCATGTGGTGCCCACACGAGATGTTTTACGATATTTGTTTGAGCAATTTTGCAATTTTTGTGCCAAATCATAACTCAGATGATAACAAATGTGATATCTGATTTTACTTAAATTGCATTTTGATTTTAAATACGTTTATATGTTTATAAAAGTGTAGTTAAAAATAGGACACCTCTTTAAAGTAAAACAAGAAAGAATGCAAGAATTAGAGCAATTCTGGCTGAAGAAAAGATATGCGAAAGCTTCTAAAATTATGATATTTTTCATTTCTATGCAAAAGTACATTTAAACGGTTTACTTAAATTCCTTAGGAATTAGTTTCTGGAGTTGAATATTTAATGCATGTTGTAAAGACATCAGGTTTAAACGTTCACGAGTAAGCTGGCCAAAGCATTTTGCTGACGATTACTTTGCCTAACCTCTGATAAAAAACTAGATAATAATCTGTTCTCTTATTATTCCTTATTTATAGGTCACTTGAGATTCAGAAACTTCTGCGCTCCAGTGAGTGCCATGAAAATATATCTTTCTCATTTTCATGTTAGTTTCGCCAGAAAGAAAACCAAACCGATGGCAAAAAATAAAGACAAATTTCTTCGGCCGTCAGCGAGGCGAGTCAGACATCGTTCATATCATCTTTTGATAGCTGTCCCGGAGCACTTTTTATCCCTTTTTTTATCATCCACCAATAAGAAAGTGGTAGTATCCACTTTCCCGCTTTCGGGCAAGAAGTCACATTTTTGACCCGATATTGGAATGGACAAGCTGGACAATGATATCTCGGAGCTTAAACCCCCAATCTTTCTTCCACTGCCTTTTTTTTATGTTTTTCTTTCCCTTTCTGCTCGGTGGAGATGTGTTTATTTTTATGGGAGGTCTTGGGAAACATCATGATGTCGAACTAGAGAGAGAGAGGAAAAGTAGTATAAGCTTACAGATGAATTCTTTCAAAGACGAGGGGTTAAAATCAAAACAAAAGAAATTAAAATTTCAGCCATAACTTTTGCTATAAAAGCAAAATCTAAGTAAAGTTTTTGTGCCATTTTTGAAAATTGTTTATTGTTTGATATATTTAATTAATTAACATTTGCATAATAATAAGGTATAAATATTTTTATAATAAATCTGTATTTTAGGACCAGCTTTTCCTCTAACCTGTGCTTGTTCGCAGTAGTGCTCTGATTTTTGTGAAAAATAGCAAGTATTTTTACTTCCCGTGTACACAAGCGACAGTAAGATATTCAGATACAAAATGTATTTGATGAATATAAATAACTAATATATCTTTATACCGCATAGTATAACAGAAAAATGTTTTTGGCATTTGACACACTGAGTAAATGAGTACCAATAGCTGTACAAGTATTAGATTCACAGACACAAATGACAATAAAATATTAAAAGCAAATTTTGATTCTTCTACATGAGGGCCTGCGTCTGCCACTACAGAATCTTCAGCGACTGACTTTAATGCTTCAGCGTCACTGCAATTATTTTCAAGTATTCTAGTGTATTTCATTTTCCTTTTCTTTCTTTTTTTTAATTGTCAGAAAATCAAAATGCTGGGCACATATATAGCTTACCATTTTTAAGTAATTAAAACTTAATAATTATACTGTATAATGAACATAAGCATGTAGAGACATTAGGTTATTTCGAAGCAGGAGACATGAAAAATGAGCCACGCCCTCGCCGGGAATCGAACCACGAACCTCTCGGTTAGGCGTCGAGCGTCCTGACCACTACATCACGAAAGCTTGCAAAGAAAGCGGGAGAAGTACCTTATATACTCCCCCTTTTAAAAGGCGACTGGGGTTTGGGGGACCCAATCGCCAAGTCCCGGTGGTGGAGAATCATCATCCACCACCTTTTTAGTTCGGGCGCCAGTGTAGACACATTAGGTTATTTCGAAGCAGGAGACATGAAAAATGAGCAAAGCCTTCGCCGGGAATCGAATCACGGACCTCTCGGTTACGCGCCGAGCGTGCTGACCACTACACCACGAAGGCATGCGAAGAAGGCGGGAGAAATACCTTATAACATAACTGCAAGGTTATAGACCATAATTGTTTATGATCTATAACATTATTATTTATCCTTCAATTACAATAAAGTTTCATCTGACATCATTACATTGTCTAAAACACTTGAAAGATTATCTGAAAACTCCTATACTTTTAAATTTGAAAAGATATTTCCTCGTAGTGTTATTTCCATTGCTAAAAACCTGTTTTTGCTCAAGTTCTTTTTGTTTTGTTGTAGAGTCATTAGGATTTTATTTTTGTAGCAGAAGAAGAGCCGAATAAGCAATGTCCTCTTTGGGACTCGAACCTCAGACCTCTCGAATACACGCCAAGTATGCTGATCATCACACCAAGGCATGCTAAGAAGGCGGGAGAAATATTTTATATACTCCCCTTTTAAACGGCGACTGAGGATTAGGGGATCTAATCGCCGAATCCTGGTGGTGTAGAATCCTCATCTAACTCTTTAAATTCGGGCGCCACTGTAGAGACATTAGTTATTTCGAAGCAGGAGACATGAAAAACGGGGAATGGCTTCGCTGGAACTCGAACCTAGGGACTCTCGAATACGCGCCGAGTGTGCTGACCATTATACCACGAAGGCATGCTAAGAAGGTGGGAGAAATACCTTATGTTGTTATTATAAAAAGTCGATCTGTAGCTGATGAGCCTATTTGCATCAAATGTCAGCTTTGTGTTAAAAAAATAGACTGTGAAAACGTCACAGGCTTACAATGTTATACTAGAAGAGAGAAACGTTTTCGTATGCATATATACAATCATAATTCGAACTAAAAGTAGTGTAAAGAAAAAAATAACAAGTTTGGTAGTCAGCAAAAGCTGATAGGAGCAAATGAAATTTTGCACCCAAGTATTTACTGATTCTTTCATGTTGCCCTATATGATATTGATTTTAGTACTGCTGCAATCGATTTTACTTATTTGTAAATACAAAAGAATATTATCCCATAGATTTTTTAAATCCAAAAGTGCTATAAGCTCTGAAACGTGATTTTGCGTTGATTCACTATAAATGTCGTATACTTGTAAAATCGTTGTTTTAATTTGAGTCTGTTGCCATTTGGCGAAATGTAAGATGTTAGTTATTTATATTTTATCTCCATATTAGTGATTATTAACCTAAGTTATTTAAAAGAAATAGTTGTATGTTTTACTAATTTTATTTTTTTTAGCTTTTTTAAAAAATGTGCATTTAATTCACGTTATATCTAAGACACTAAACATTTTTATAGAATTGCAGTGTATATTATTTCACATTTCAAATATACAGAAGATAAATAACATGACCAAGTTAGTCTAAATGTATATTTATCTACTGCCGTATAAAATGTTTTCCTCATTCTATTTTCAGTCTCTTCTGATATATGATATTATAATTCGGACGACTATTAAAATCTAAATTCTGATTTTTATTTGCTTCATTTGGTAGATACGGCAACGCTAATAATTTTTTGTAAGTTATTAATTCGCGAGATGAAAACATTTTATGAGTATGTTGTATAAATGTGAATATAAACTGGTATTTTTTACCTACTTGAAAAGGTATTTTCTTGCGTTAGACGCAATTTTCAGAACATTATTAAAAGAAAGATAATTTCATTTTACCTTTAAGCAAATGAATGCATAAGAGACTTTAAACACGCTTTTTAGAAAGTAAACTAATGTTCTTTAAACAAGCAAACATAACATAAACATAATATTTTCACAACATACAGTCGGTTTTTACTACACAGCCATTTTGTTCACATTTCTTTACTTTCCTTGTATTTTCTGCATTAATTATGCTTGCTGTTCCAGAAAATTATTTAATTAGAAATTTTCAACGGTTAAAAAAGTTTGATAAGAGACAACATTTTCAACATTTTTTTCAGTAAAACAGCATTTTCGCAGGTTTATTTTGTAAGGCAAATTAGAATTTGTATGCTTATATTTAGTTACGTATATGCATGTGCATATATACGTAACTAATAACTTTTACATATATATAGTTATACATATATATGTGTGTGTGAAATTTAAAACATCTAAAGATATCTTAAAATTAACAATAACCCTTTAACTCCTCTTTTAAATTTGAGCATGCTCCCCTCTTCATTCTAAGAATAGCAAAGCAAAATTTTTTAAATATAATCTTTATTTCCTGTAATTCTGACAAATGATCCGATATCTGATCTCTACTGCTAGTTATTCTTGGAATGTAATGAAATCTTAACTCAGCATACGAATATTAATCTACTACTAATCTGGAATTTCTCAATGTAAAGATTTATGTAATATGATCCAACATGTATTCATGGCTTAGTAAAAAGAAAAGATTTTGCTACGCAGTTTCACTCTCCTCTCTTTCGTATCCTCGTTTTGCTTTAGTGGTGTACTGTGTATAAAAAATTAAAAGAATACCCAAAAAATAGGAAAATATATAAAATACAACAAAATTATTTAAGCCTTTAGAAAAATCAAAACTCATGATTTCAATGACGTTTCCTGTTACTAATCTTTCTCGAGCCATGTCGTTCCCTTTAGGTTTACCATTTTTAACAATTTTTATGTAATATTCATATTTCTGCTCGCTGTCTAGTACATTCTGGTGTGGAAGTAAATGGTTTTGAACCATAGGTACTTCGTTATACATAATCCTTGGTCCTTTCACTCTCTGGTTCTCCTCTCTTTGCTCCACCTTTTTATTCGCCTCTTTTTGCAATCTTCCGCCTCCCCAAACTAGCATGCTGTTGGTTGTTAGATTCAGAAGGTATATTTTTCAAGTTAATTCAATGTAAAACGTTCTTTACGAACGGTGAGCTGCAGCGCCGATTTGATTTGTGTTGAATTAAATAAAAATGCATGCCAATAAATTAATAAAATGGAAACAACTGAATTCAGCCAAGTCTGAAAGTTTCTGCTTTATGCATCCATCTACGAGTTATTACAACGAGCTTGTTCCAATTTTATTACATATATACAAAAATATACACATAAATAATATCTATATATATATATATATATATACAAAATGTAAAATATGTAATCTATCTTTCAAATAATTAATTAATCATAGCCTTTTAACAACTCCCGCCTTCGTTCTAAAAAGAACACAGCAATAATTTCTCCCTCCAATTCTGAAAAAAAATCCGTCATCTAAACTCTGTTGCGCTTTTATCGATGAAATCTGAACCCAACGTCTGGACATTAATCTGTCATGTGATCTGAAACGGAATTCGGTATAAAAAGGGTAATTACGTCCTACGCAAGATATGCCTTTACATTATTGCCTGGATTTGGCAAGATATGCTAATTCATGCCAATTCAACGCACTAGGAGTGTACAAGGACTTCCATCTACATGGATGTGACTACATCTACAGGAGTCCTCTTCAGGCTATGATAAATATGTATCAGTAAAGGCTTTTTAAGGTCGTATACTGATCAAATAGGTCTAGGATACGAATGCAACTCCATTTTCTCTTTGTTCTTCTCTCCTGCTGCTTTACGCCGTGTGGCATTGTTTACCCATGCAGAGTTTACTTTTCCAATTTCATTCATTGTTTAAGAAATGTAGGCTGTATAAAATTGTGGGGTGCAGGGGTGCATAGCGCACCTACAGTGATGATGCGCATTATCAAGAAATAAAATTGTGTATGGAATTTAGCGTTATGTTTCTCTTCAAGTTTTATCTTTCTAACTGCGAAATTAACGCTTTACCACCGCCAAATCCTGTACAACTTACTTTCTTCAAGTCATGTTATTACAATAATGGTCATCTTTTTATTACAAATATATACATGTGTGTGTATGTGTGTGTGTGTTTATCACTAACTTAACTTAAAGCTATGAAATAGTACTAGTTTCAAGAATAATTCATTTTAATAGCAAACGTAATCGTAATCACAGTTTAATTCGCAATGTGCATTGCGTAATCTGTAAAATTACTCATGGAAACAAGAAACGCGGTTTAGGTTTTTACCTCTTTTAAATTCATAAATTAATACTCGAGAGTGAAAATAAAAATTTCGAAAAATATTATTTTAAGGCTCTCTCGAAACCTGACTTACTCTGTTTTTTTACGGAGGTACTGGAAACAAATTGAAGAAGTTTCTCCCAGCTAGGCTTTTACTTTTATCATCTTTATTGGCTAGAGGACAGTTTCGTCGTAGAACAATGGGTAAGGTAAAAAGCTGGAATCAGAAAACAAAATAAATTGAAATAGACGTGTAAAGCGATCTTATTATGCTCTTGAGGTGGTTGAAAAAAATATCCTGATGGAATGTTTCTATTTGAAATTTCTAGAAAATTCCTTTTCCCACTTCCAATGAGAGTTCATCGCTTTTTTTAACTATTTGGAACAAATATTGATATTTTGTTTCGTTTCATTTTTGTTTCATTTCTTAATAATGCTTTTTAATTTAAAAATGAATTTCTACTATCTATTTTTAGTTCCAATATCTCATTGATAACAAACATATTAAGTATTTTTTTATTTTTTATTACTTTATTTTTACATTCTTTGTATAACTTTCTTAGTTTCTAAGGTATATCTAGGTCCGTGGTTCGATCCCCGGCGAAGGCAATGCATATTTTTCATGTCTCCTTCTCCTAAATAACCTAATGTCTCTACATAATTCTTGATTATTATAATATTCTATTAGCATAATTCTTGATTATTATAATATATAATAATCTATTAACATAATTCTTGATTATTATTTTTGCCGATAGACGGCTTTGCCTCCTCGCGCGTGGTTCTACCCGAGGGTATAAAAAGCCGTTATTGAGGTTTCTTTCCCTTTCTAGATATTTTGTTCTCCTGATGAGGAGGGACCTGTAGCTGCCCTTGAAATCGATTGAGTGTTTTTGGTAAATGTACGCCAAATACAAGATTGTTTCAGCGAATTTGATTGTCACATTGGCGTGTTTCTCTTCTATCGTAATATTTAATTGAAACATTCAGATTTAAACGAAGATATTTAATTCAATATGAAATCAATTTTGAAAATTATATCTTAAACAATTACTACTTCATAATCTATGCAAAATCTAAAGCAGAACAAGGAAAATGAAAGTACAATTTAAATTTTAAAATTCGAAATTTTTCTAGCAAAGGTTTACTAAGAGTATTCTATTAAACAATAATTTTTAAGCTTATGTTTTCAAACGCGATTACTTAAGGCCATCTTTACATTTTAAATTTCTCGCATTAACCATTTGTTCGGTATAGCGTTGTGATAATACGTTACTAGCCTTTTCCAAATACCTCGCAAAGATGCTTTTCGTTTTTACAAAGCTGAATTCATGTTTGGACACAAGTAAAGCATATTGCACACTTTAGAAAAAAAGAACCATAAACTTCGTTCTAAAGTCAGTCTTCGAAATAAATGCACAGTTATGGCTTGAAAAATTAATTCCTTTCTTTTTTTAACAAAACCCTAAAACTTGCCCTGCTAGTTCTTTCTTAAATAAAACCCTAAAACTCGGCCTGCTATTACAATAGAATTGAGACCATTTACTCAGCCATTTTAACAGCTATTTAAAAAAAAGGTTTCATGTTCTGTACCTATAATTTCTGGGAAACTAATTCTTAAACGAATGGGCCTATCGTAACTATTTAGCTTAACGTTTGTGAAATGGAAACTGAAATTTATATGCTTGGATCACTTGACAATTTCATTTGAATCTTCTAATTTTATTCTCATTCTTCATTCAATTTTTTGAATTTTAATGGTGGATTCGATAAATTGTAATCCGAAGTTTTTAAATTTCATTTTTTCCCCCTCTTTCTTTTTTTTGCTTTCATAACATATAAACTGTTACAATCTTGACTGAATATTTGGCATAACAATAATTTTCCTTAAAATATGACTAAAATAAATTTGATGAATGTATAAGATATTTCTCCCGTCTTCTTCTCACGCCTTCGGTGTGTAGTGGTCAGCAAACTCGACGCGTAACCGAGAGGTCCGTGGTTCGATTCCCGTCGAAGGCGTTGCTTATTCCTCATGACTCCTGCTTCCAAATAAGCTAATGACTCTACAAGTGGCACCAGAACTAAAAGATGGTGGATAATGATTCTCCGCCCCCCCCCCACAATTTGGCGATTGAGGACTCTAATCCCCAGTCACCCTTTTAAAAGGAGAATATATAACGTATTTCTGCCGCCTTCTTCGCATGTCTACGTGGTGTAGTGGTCTGCACACTTGACGCGTAACCGAGAGGTCCGTGGTTCGATTCCCGGTGAAGGCGTTGCTCATTTTTCATGATTCCTGCTTCCAAATTACGTAATGACTCTACAAATGTGTAAGGTATATTTAAATTTTATAACAGTTACATTATGTTTATGCCACTTTCCTATCTCTTGTAGCTTCAGCTTACAATTCCTTACCAGAATGAGTTTTTAGAATTGCGTTAAGTGAGAAGTAGAGTAATAGTTAAGTTCTACTTACTTCCCCAGGGAAAGTTAAGATTCCTGAATAGCGCGAGTTTGCCTTTTGGCTACATCTGTCTAACTGTTATTAAGCTCGGCTGTATTACGTGCCTTTTGCTAGTTCGCTGGCTAATTTAATATTACTGGCCAACTAGTTTAGAATTGTGTTACCTTAAGCTAAATCTCTTTAATTAGTTTTTATTTCTTACATTTTAAGCCCTAGTGGAGGCTTTAAAGTACGCCCTGAGAAAGGGACCGACTTTATATCTTTATTTGGAGCAAATAAAGGGCACTTAACTAGTCTTGAGTTTAGGTTTCTGTTCTTAGACTTAAGCGATTATTCGCATAGCTGTTTGTTCACAAGTTCCTCGATATTGCATTTAACAGGATAAAAGTGAGGAACACTGCAAATGACATAGTTGAAAGCTGAATCTGCAAGAATAAGTCCAGCTGGTACAATGAATGTAAAGATGTTAAAGCAAGTTTTTATTTCTATGTTAAAATTACGTTTTGTGCTGCAATATTATACGAGGGGAAGGTCGAAATGTTTTGATCCTCACAGTGAAAGCGATGTTTGAGGCGTTGATCCCCCTGTGATTTCTCTACATAATCCTCCGTATATCAATGCGTTTATGCATTTTCTACTGCCAGTTTGCTTACAATAATATTATAAAATAATATATCCTAAATTCCACACTACTAAACAACCTTCTCAAAGACATTAATGTCTGTTCTGGAGTGATGTCCCCGAACTGAATTCTTCATAAATAGGAACAGATGGAAATCTCACATACCAGGTTGAAGTGAAATTAAGCCACCATCGATCAAAGCAGTTTGTGCAGTTGCGACAACCTAAGGGGCTACATTTTGTGATGTATGATATCAGCTTTTCTCAGGTTTCGTTTGCTTCATCTCCGCCACATCACTATTAATAGTACAACTTTCATAAAAAAATCGTTTTCAAAATTCCTCTCCTTTTTTGCTGTGGGTTGAAGGATGTTCAACACAATACGACAGTCAGTTGTTAATGGATGTTCATGGACAGTTCCTGATTGAAGATGTGTCAGGACTGAGTGTTCTGTGAATACCCTTGGCGAACATATTCGTGTGGTAGTTGAAGTCCTGATCTTGAACAGGAATCTGAATGCAGCTATGTTCTGTGGTAGAATACTGTGGTTAGGTGGTAGAATAACTGCACGTAACAAGGATTTAAAATCCTCTTTTATTAAACCACAATTATGTACAGCCACTTCTCAACTCGGAAGGGATAACAGAAAATAATGACCGCACTTGGGTCTAACATGAACAATCAAATAAATTAAACTAAAAATAGAAATTAAGTAGTCGTTACTCACAGAGCTATAAACGCGAGGTTGGTCTCTATGCTAAATGGTGTGTAGTAAGATTTAGCTAATACTAACGTACTTAGATTATTTTAATCAGTAATAGCGTAACAGCGTTAAGGCTTAGAATTTAAATACTAGCTAGTCAGGCGAACGTCGAACAGAGCAGCAGTGATCTGAGACTAAAAGCTCTCTCACACCGAGAAGTTCCTTGCTAACGCTTAAATACAAACTTGGCTCCATTTCAAATCAGCATAAAGCTGAAACGCGCGCTCATTCTAACGGGAAGTTGAAATAAGAACACATAGGAAAGGGAAATTAAAATAAAACTTTGTTAGTTTAAACTGAAACTTTAGAGATGTACCGTGCACGTTTGGTTGAGAATTGCAAATATTCAGGCACTGATTACGTTATCACTGAAGGATCACATCCAGCACAGCGTTGATGGTTTAATGTGTTTTTGCCATCACTGAATGTCCTTCTCTTGGTTGGTTCAAAATAATTTCGTAATCATATTTGAAGTCGGCGATCCACCATGATAGACGTGCCTATATGCAAATGACGCCATGCAAATGATGAGGGATTAATACCGCAGCATGTCTGGTGAATTTATGTTGCAGTAACGACGTTTCAATAGAAGTACCGAAACACGGTACTCTCAGCCACTCTCTATTCTGGCACTTCACTCATTTTCAACTTGAGAGAAAAAAAGAGAAGCAAGAAATGTCAATTTCAAAAACAATTTATGCCAGTTTCCAAAATTTTCCAAAAATGCATCATAAAATACCAACTTAATATTCAGCAAAATTCCGCTACTCTGTATAGTTTTTCCCTGCAAGGCTTAAACATTTTTCCATTTCTGCGTAGATATTACTCTGACATTCTATGTTCTTGAACTATTTCAATGATTTTTGAACTATAAAGCTTCATTGAAACATCTTATGCAATTAACACCACACTGACTCTTTAGATGTAGAAACATATTATCAAATACAGTCAATCCTTAATTCAGAACAAATTTTAAAAATACACTAAAGACGGTTACTATTTCCTCCAACAGTAAATAGAGTTTATTTCCTGATACTCAGATACACCTTTGATACGGCAAAAATGGTCATTGCATCTACAGTAAAAAAATGACAATAAATCACATCTTGTGCTTTTAGCCCAAAGAGCGTTAGCACAGAAGGGCTATTAATTTTGCTTTGGCATTTTGCATTCGTTCATTATGAAATTCTGAATCACATTTCAAATTGTTGCTACCAAATATTAGAGCTCTGCATTGTACCTAAAGAAATTAAATAATAAGGAATCTGCATTAATGTATATATGTTTCTCGCGCTGGGGAAAAACAACGGTACCTAGGCACATAAAATTTTGAATAACGTAGTCCTTCACTCAAATATGGGCATCTGGAAGCATAAATTTGGAATTTGTTTTGTTATCTATTTCATATTTTGTGAAACTTTAACGAATGTTTGATAACAAACTCAAAGATTTCAAAATGTTCCATTAACATTAACACCGCGTGCATCTTCAAGTGCGGATATTTTATGCGCGAAGTTTCTTTACAGTTCTTACTGGTATTATGTTGGCAGCGTAGCAACGCAAAGACGTTACAATTCTAACGGTGTTTTGCGTCGAATGATTTTGAATGTCTGCATCACCTTTTAAGTCATACTTTGAATTCTGGTGAAAAAAAAGCCCTCTTGGGCGTAATATAAAATTTGAAAGATTTCAGATTTTATTTTTTTCATTATACTGTTATTTTTAGATACCTCAGGTATATGCAGCATCTTTAATATTTTTTCTAAAGTATGATTTACAGTCATGTTATTAGAACACATTCACCTGTCTTCTAAAAACGGTCTTGCATATCTCAAATTTAAACTTATTTCTACTATCGGAAGCAGTTTGGGTTATTTTTATGTGTATAATTTTTCTTAAATTTGAAACTAATTTGAAATTCAAGCAGTGTTAGAATGAAATACAGGAAATATTTTTGGTTAATGGCAGTGCAATTAAAAGTAAAATACATTAAATGAATTTATTAATATAAAGTTTTCGAGTACTGGGTTTTCAATTTAAGGAAAATAAAATTATCCTACATAAACAACATTTGCGAAAGAAAACAACGAAACAAATTTATGAACACATTTTTACCCTTTTAACTTATCTATTTCATGGGATTTTTGTTTAATAGAAGTTCTCCGTTTTAAGAGAGGAAATTTATTCCCCATTGATCTAACTCCCAACTCGTGAGTTTTAACGCAAAACTTTTATCTCCAAACTATTTTATTTCACTCTTAGAAAAATATATATTCCGAGTTTGGGCCTCGACGGGACGTTTATCTAAAACTAATCTCCAATAAATAGGGTGAGATTTTCTGCGGGGAAGAACTTCTTTTCCGTTTCCGGTTCCGGATTTAAACCCAGAGTTTGCGCCGAAGAGATATATACAGAGAAAGACTTAAATGGATCTGCTGCGTGACGTCAGGGAAATGGGGAAAACTTTAAATTCAGGCATTATCATTCAGGTGTTTTATGCAATTAAGTCATAATATTTGCAACTAATTACAGACTTCTTATCTTAGACAGAGTTTATAACTGAAATCTGGATAACTGTTGTAATTTAAATGAAAAGTAAAATCAATTAGGCATTCAAGTATGGTCATTATGCTTTTTAAAACTGGTTACGTTAAAAATGTGCAATGCCCTCGCCGGGACTCAAGCCTGGACCTCTTGAATACGGGTCGAGAAGGCTGCCAATTACACCACGAAGGCATGAGGAAAAGAGGGAGAAAACGCCTTACTCCTTTTAAAGGAGAACAGGGGATAAGAAGACTCAATCGCCATATTTTGCTGATGACGAATTATTGTCCAACTCCTTTTAAAGGGGAACAGGGGATAAGAAGACTCAATCGCCATATTCTGCTGATGACGAATTATTGTTCAACATCTTTTAGTTCGGGCGTCACTTGTAGAGTCAAGACGTTTCTTTGAAGCAGAAGGCATGAAAAATGTTCAGTGCTCTCACAGGGACTACAGCACTGGACCTCCCAAATATTCGTCGAGTATGATTCCATGAAGCCAAGCGGAAAGGAGGGAGAAAATACAGGGTATTTAAAAAGTCCCGGACCCATTTTGATGTTTAAAAACTCATAAAATAATAAAAATAGATTAAAATTAATAACATAAATGGTTAGATAGACTCAAAAAATTTCACCACCCTTGTCAATGAACTTCCGCGTGTGCCTTCGTCGCACGGAGAATATCAAGTCGATATTCAATTACACGCCAGGTACAGGCAAGCATGTCGGCATCCACAGAGGTTATTGCGGTTGTAATTCTGGCTTTTAGGTCATCCATGTTCGACACTCTCTTCCTGTAAACGTTGTCCTTTACAAATACCCAAAGGAAAAAGTCCAGCGGCGTTATATCAGGTGATCTGCCTGGCCAAGGAATTGAACCTCCTCGCCCAATCCATCTTCCTGTAAAATGGTGTTTCAAAGAACTACGAACGATGGTACCCCAATGAGGTGGGGCACCGTCTTATTACAAAACGACATGTGGCTGAAGGTCTTCTAGTTGTGGAAATACGAAGTTTTCCAACATTTCTAAGTATACGACTGATGAGACCGTCTTTTCTGTAAAAAAAAAGGCCCAATGACTCGGTCGTGCATTAGTCCACACCACACATTAACCTTTGGGGAATCCCTTTGTGCCTCACGGTATTCATGGGGGGTTTTAGATCCCCATATGCGCACGTTATGGCGATTAACAGTGCCAGAAAGATGAAAGGATGCTTCGTCGGAGAACATTACAGAAACGTACATATATTTAGACTGGAAAATGAAATTATCAGAAATCAAACGCACGCGCAGACGGTATTTACAAAAGTAAAGATATTCTAACCTGAAAAGTAAAATATATAAGTTATTCCATCAATAAATGTCATAAGTTTGTTTATATCTTCATTATTTTATGAGTTATTAAATATCAAAATGGGTCCGGGACTTTTTAAACACCCTGTACCTTATAATCTTTGTAATTAAATGAATAGTTGATTTCTCTAGGTCATTTATAATTTAAATTTTATGTCAAAATTTATTAATAAATTTTTTCAACAATACATTACATTTTTACATCCGAATTTTTATTTTTCCATGTAAATAGATAAGATTGTGGCAATTAAAACCATGTAAATTAGTAATTAAACTAAAGCCTCTTCTGATTTCTGTTTGGTTCGTATCATGTTCATATATTCTCTCAGACCAGAAGAGTATACAAATGAGAAGAAAGCTTTATCAGAACTAGTATTTCTTTTTATCTGTTTGGCGAACATGACGTGTCCTGACTGGACAGTGAATTGACTGCAAACTATGTCCTATGGAGTGTAGCAAATACGGCAAGATGAGAAGGGTTAAAATTACACTTTTATTTTTTCCACGTTTTCACAGTCGCTCCCGCACTTCGGGATATAAAGACCAACCACTTGCGGTCTGAAATTAAAAATATATGACTACTAACTAACTAACATTTAAATAACAGCTAACTTTTAATATTTTACACAGATGACTTTCAAGAGGACTAAAACCTCTAGCCTTAAAGGCGGACAGTAACTAATGGCAAGCTCGCGGGAAGACTCGTGGCAAGATGGCTCACTCTTTCTCCTTCTACTAAACTCTTGGCCAAAACGCCACAACTTAAATACTTAGGCATTAGAAAGGGCAATTTGCATAAACATATTCAGGCATTAATTCTGGCCGGAAGTGGAAAATAAGAGACGATAGTAAAGTTTTAAAATAAAATAAACGTTAGTCAAACTTAAGATCCTTACAGCTTAAGAAATTTAAAGGCTATCAAGCTGTAACTACAACACATGCCTATGTTCGTGAGAACTACCATGCTTTGGGCCAAATAAAGGCTTGTTGTCTATTAACCCGCTTTACCTCATACAAAGATTCGGAGCAAAGCCTAACTGACAATATGTGAAGCAACTCTCATACGTTTAGCTGAATATATATTAAAAATTTGGAGCCGCTAGCGGCTGAGCGCAAAAGTCGCTGAACACTGGTAGTTCAGTGTCTAGTACTCAAATCCTGGCAAATGGGACGGCTACATGGGCGTTTTGCTGGTTTTCTCAATGTGTAACTTGTATACGAGCCAGTTTCCCTTAGATAGTCCTCTACGAAGCATATCTTCTCTTAGACAGATAGTATTCGAGTGTTTTGCAGTAATCAAATAAACCAAATTAAACAGAAAGAGCTATAGTCAATGCAGAAATTTTTTGTTCTGTAAAATTTCAAAATAGAAGGGCATGCCATTTCCGATATCAGAAATCATATATTCACTAATTTATCTAGTTTGTTTTAAATAATGAAAATATCTCTGTCGCGTAAATGTTGAATTTATAGTATAGAGTTGTCTTTTTAGGGAGCATACACTAAAAATTCTGAAAGACAAGTGCCGAACTATCAGTGCGTTTTGTAAGTATACAGAGTGAGGGAAAAGATGTAAAGGACCCTTTTATTAATCCAAATAAAATTGCCCAGATGGCACCAACTCGTGCTTAGAGAAGCCAACACTTTTGGATTAAACGAAAGATAATGGAGAAACTTAAAATGAATTAATTTTAAGTATAGCCTGACAGTTTAACTAACGCGCAAGCTGACGTTGTCAGAAGACGACGTAGACAAGCCTAATGGCAAGAATAACTCAACGCCGTAGAATTCTAATAGCCAGAGAATCAAACTTAGAACGTGCCCTTCAAGCAAGCGGAACACGCTCTGATTTCACCCTACAAAATCTTCCTTTAAATATTTCCTTCTTTCTACCTAATTTGAATATCCCGCGAGCTGTAAATTTACATTCTGGCAGGGAAATAAAACGCACCTTGATAGGAAAAGGAGTTAACGTAAAATAACATAACATAAAATTAAAATGAATCTTACAATTGAAAAAAATATTCATATCTCCAAATATAGTCTTATTAATTAACTCTTTACATTTTACTAAAGTGAGCTGACAAAACGTTTCCAAGGTCTGTTCATTCTTTACAACGAAGAGTCATTACATTATGACCACCCTCCATCTATAACAATAGGCTCGCCTAGGAACAAAGCCGCTGTTCCTGGGCGACTGCTGTTGGAGTATATAAAGCGGCTTTTCAAACGCTCACTATTTTGTTCAAAATGATCGCCTGCATAGCGATCTAAACTAGATCCAATTAAAACCTTCTTACTTCAAACTAACAACAAATGTCTTTGATGTTGCAGGTGAGTACATGAAATATTTCGAACGTTTTCATTGCGAGATATTAACTGAAGACAATACCTCAGGCCCTTTGCTGCTCACTGTATACAAGAAGAGAGAAATCAAAATTTCCCCACCTAGCGTGCTACTCTTATTTATATCTACGAAGTTGCAATTAGTATAAACTCAAGCAACATTCAGCTGTGTCAAAACTTTAGTGGGTGACCACCCCACGTGACCCAGGATTTATTCGTAATTCTGAAACACGTTGTTTCAACTGATATTGCACATATGCATACAGTTTCCTCTGCAAATATGCGCTCTTTATGTTTTTCTTATATTAACTGTTCAAGTGCATTATTACTCATTTATTTGCATTTTATCATACTTATACCTTTCGTACTGCACCGACAGTGGACATCAGCGTAACGTGATCCGGAACGTTGTGAACTGAGTAACTGCACTGAACTCTGTATATCAAGTGCATGTAAGTATATTTATAGTTTCTTCCATTTTTCAGTATAATATTGATCACCTTCTGCTGCATTGTGTTATATTTTGTAGTGTATTCAGCTTATGTATCTTCATTTTTGATAACTACCAAATATTGCACCTCATGTTCATCTTGCATACCACGTGACTACACACCTGCACACTTCCTGATTTATCTTACGTATCCTACGGAAATTTCTGTAATGAGACCAAATTTATAGATTTGATGCATGTTCTACTATTATAAGTAAGAAACTTTATTGACTTCTTACTGTATGTTTAAAAGAAAAATTATGTAGTTTTACAGACCGTCATCACCTTGGAACCTCTCACCCAACACGATGTCTTCCTGCATCCACGTGACTACTGGTCACGTCCCTCCCTTCTGCAAGCCTGTCCTGAAGACCGACTTTGAGGCAGTTAATACCTGAAGCGCTCATAGAAGCAATATAAAGAAAGACAGCCAGAACAAAGCATCCATAGCGCATGCTAATCGCGGCAAAAAATTGGAACTTAGCAACTTCTATTTAAACTTTGTGCAATCAGCGACATAATGGGAAAAGCAGCTGATTTATCAGACTTCTATAAAGGTAAAATCGTTATAGTTCGGCGACTGGGAACATCAATATCAGAAACGGCGTGTTTATTGGACTGTTCACGTGCAGTTGTTGTGAGCACATATCGAAAGTGGCGTATAGATGGTGAAACGACATGTCGCCGGCCAGCAGTGTTTCGTCGACGGCAAAATGATTCCAGGGGAGAGTGGAGTTCATTGCTCGTCGTGACCAGCCGAAATCACCAACAGCTGCAACATAGTCGATCCAGACAGTGATGCTCCACATACTGTGCAGGGTACATTGCTGCGTATAGCTCAACGCAGCCGGAGGCCGAAGTATGCACCTGCACTGGTGGCACGTCATTGCCAACTGAGTCTGCGATGGGTGAAAAAACATCGGAATTGGACATTAGAAGAAAGGAAGAAATTTGCATTGTCCGACGAATCACGTTTTCTTTTTCATCACATCGACGACCGCGTATTAATACGCCGATTTCCAAACATAAAACCTTGGCTGCCGGAAACACAGCTGGACGGATGCTCAGGTGCTGAAAGCAGTTTGTTGTTTTTGAAGTCCAAGGAAAAACTGTATTATCTTAAAAAGTCCGATACGAGTATGCAAGAATCTGAAATATCCGCCACATATGCCATGTGATGGTAGGCGGTACTTCTAAATGGGATGTTTACGTTTAACTTTCCATCATTTGCGGTTTTATCGCCAGATACACTCTGAAGGGTAACGCAAGATGGCATCCAGATGAGTTTAAATTGTTGAGTTAAATTTCTCCGAATGATGGCAACATTGGTTCCTATGTTGATAGTCATATTGCAAGGAACTCCACTGATATGCCCATTGGCGAATAGTCTGTGTCTGTTGCTACTCACTGCAGAAATCTTGAGCGCTTTAAAATTGGGTTTTTTATTATCGTTCACACTCTGCTTCGCGAAATAACCACAAATTTTTTCCCGTGTCGTTGCTGGGAAATGATATTATTTTCCGTGCCCTGAGGTGTTCTGCAATTCCTCCGTATGTGACCTTCACCTCTGCAGTTCCAGCACTTAAGGGATGGCTTCTTGTCACTTCCATTCCGTCTCAAGCCATTGACTTCTCTGTTTAAATCGTCTCTCTTATTTTCCGTGGTCTGAGGTGTTCTGAAGTACCTTTGAACATGGCCTGCAGTACCATATTTCCAAGACTTTAAAGTCAGTTTCTTTTCACTCCTATTCCGTATCAAAGCATTCACTTGTCTGGTTAAATCTCCTAGGCAAGCAGCCATTTGATCCACTGGCTCTTGTACTTGAACAGCTCGGATTGGGTGTCGGTCTGTACGAGTAGCTTGTCAGGCTGCCTCAAATTTCATGGCGTACACTACAGCGCTTTTTAAATCCTTGACGTTCTCCATTTTTAGTGCTTTCTGTATCTCGGGATCACGGATGCCATCGATAAAGTACTGCGAAGGGAGAATTCCCCTTCTTTGTGTCGGGCATTTCGAAAAGACGAGATGAGAAAATTTTCAACATCCTTGGCGTTCCTGGAGTGTTTCCGTGGGTTCCGTTTGTCGGGATTTTAACTGAAGCCTGCTGTAGTCTTTTAAACACTTCTCTCCGAAGCGCAGCACCAATGTGCCGGTTAGAGCTTTGAAATCTAGCCTCTGATTTTCTGGGAGAGCTCTTAGAGAAGCAGCGAGATGACAGGCCTTAGCTTGGCAATCCCATCCATTCGCATCCTCCACTGTGCAACATTGTGTGTTATACACTTACCAGGAGGTCTCCCCATCATATGTGGATACTTGAAAGAGGAACGAGCAGTTGTAGGTAAAAATGTAAAACAATCACTATTGCTCCCAACTGTCTTACGAACTTTTTAAATGTATTAACTTCTTTGGCGACAGCAGAAACTCTGCCATCAAATTGTTGTCCACTGCAGAAAATCTCTCTGTTATTTATTCCTTTACAGACGAAACCCTTTGTCAATGTGCTCAACTTTATTTTCAAAAGCGTCAATTTTTCCTTCCACGAATTTGTTAACAATTCTCAGGTCATTTCTCTTTTCATTTCCTATTGACCTGCTTCAGCCTTTTCTTGAGCAGCCTTTATTTCTTCTTTAAGAGATTCCTAAACTGTTTCCGTCTCTTTATGAACACATAATTGGCCAGCTTTCATCTTTTCTTGAACAACTTTCACCGCTTCTTTAACTAATAATTGACCGGCTTTCATCTTTTCTTAATCTGGTTTTATCTCTTCTTTAATTAATTCTTGGCCAGCTTCCATCTTTTCTTGAACGGCTTTGATCTCTTCCTTAACTGATTGTTGAGAAGCTTCCATCTTTTGGTGAAATGCAGCAAAGGGTGCCATCAATTGCCTTAACTGTTCCTCCATCACTCTTGTTACTGGCATTCAGTCCCACTTTTGACTCCTAAAAGTGTTGCGTGCGTATGTTTTCGTAATAGATTGAATACACAAGTCCGATAAAAAATGCATAAAATTTATTCTAATCACAAGAAATATATCAAAATGCTGGATTATTTCTCAAAGATATTCGTACAGTATCACAATATCACGCAACATAAGCAGTAGTTATATTTTGAACTATTAAAATGTTAAATAGAACGCTTTCCAAAGCGTAGGAAAAGCTAATCCGATCAACAAAATTGCAGCAGCTAAGTAAACAACAACAGTTCACTTAAGCAACTGAGCTGAGATGTTTCTCTCTGGCTTTTATAGCTTTTTAAATCGGCTTTGCGAGACAGTTCTAGCAATTTCTGAAAAGCAATAAAGGTAGAATTATGGTTGCAACTAACATAGTAGTCAATTACATTTCTTTAAATTAAATATCAGTTACAGAGATAAACTTTTATTCAATTTTAAATGCACATGCTCTAGTATTTTCATTCTCTTAAAATTTATCACACGCTGCATTGCACGGGGAAACAAAACAATTTTCATTATAATTCTACTAAAATGCTTTTATCAACTTCTGAAAAGAATCATCCGTTCGACAGCATTTTAAGTGACAATATGCGACAAAGGCACTATACATATATAAACATTCATACTTCCTCCAGGATTTTTTTGTGATATATACACGTACGTAAGTATAATACATATGCATGTATATATCTCGCTTTAACTGAAAAACGATTATCCATAGAACGTTGAAATTTTGTATAGGGTCAGCTATAACACTATTATGCAAAATTATTGTAATTTAATATCATTCATGGTGTTATGAATATATATTCATACTAATGGTTAATAAGATATATTCATCGTATTATGAAAATAGTGATAATTAATTACTAATAAAAATTATTTACTATTAATAACGTCAAGTATTAATTAAATTAAGTTAAACTATGTTAATTATTAATCAAATTAATATTAATAATTTTAATTATCAATTAAAATAGTATTAATAATTGTGTAATCAA